>JAJOZX010005397.1:110000-328638 GCA_023014485.1 Bathynomus jamesi | reverse complement strand
ATTTAATTTTTGACACCAATAATGAACTTTTTATTCCGGCTTCGGTTAATGTTTACTATAACACCATCTGCACCCCAAGTAAAATGAAATATTCCAGTAGTACATCATAATTTACTAAGAAATGGTGCATGTCTTATTTAGGGAAATTCGTTTACGAAGATATTTGCTTCTGAAATTTTAATTAACGATATCGATTTGACGTGACGTCACGTCAAATGCGCGTTTATAAAACGACATTCATTTGTTTTATTTTCATCTAGTCTAGTGATTGACGCCATTTTTCCTTTAAATAAATTTAGATATGGCATGTGAAGGCTATAATGTACTTTTTTCATAAAATATTTTTCCTGACTGGGCTATTTTCTCGCTACTCTGTGACTTAATTAGTTGGTTGGGTTGTGTTCTGCTATTTTTTTTTTTTCAAATTGGATTCAGTTTAGGTGTTTGTAATAGAATTATGACGTGCCATTCGTGTGATTTTGACTTTGAGAACTTGATTCGTCATGTGCCCTAGATGAAGACAAAGGATTGGATTTATCAATTACGGCGTTATTCTCTCATTTTAACGCCCATTCAAATTTAATATTTTTAGTCAGATATACCTGTAAAGCAGTTCAATGCTTTACAATGACGGTATTTTTATGTTCGGGACTTAATAATAATAATTTGTATAATTTAGGTCTCGGGGGTACCGCGTAAAGATCAGCATCACAATTGATCGGTCCTAATGTTTTGCGGTAAGGTTAGGTTGTGTTTTTTGCAAAATACATTTTTAGTAGTTTTTCGTGTGTTTTGTTCTGATTTGCTATTTATTGTTGTGGAAATGACCATGCTTATGCCAAAATTCCCTATATTTATTAGAAACTTCAATGTCTCGTAACTTTTAATTGGGTCATTTCCCACAACAAATGAATAGCAGATCTGAACAGAACACACCAAAAAACTACTAAAAAATGTTTTTGCAAAAAAATTGGAGGAGGCGGTGTCATAGTAAAAATTTACCCTGGTTCTTTGTCTCTAGGGCTAGCCCTCCTTGTTTTTCTCCTTTGTCTCTCCTTCTTCTTTGTTCTTATTGCGATCTTTTTCTTCTTCTTCCCAAAACCATGTTGCCATTTCTAGCTATGGGATCTTTTTTATTCATCCCATATTTGTTTCTTCGGTGGTGTGTCTCTAATTTTTCTCAGCAAGAGTTCAAGTTCTCCTTCTGATTTACTTTTATTGTTATTATTTTTTAATGTCAATGTGGCTTATCCAAGATTAGGTGAGTCTTCCATTTCGGTACTCCCAAATTTTCCACAGTAGACGTCATCTTTGTCGAGTTTGATTTGATGGATATATCGCTTGTGATGGCATGTTGCTAAGGTGTTTTGGAATACGTCTCTGTCAGGTCCAGTTGGCCTCTACACATACATAGAACCCAATATGGAGGCATTGGGCCCACCCAACCACAAGAAAAATTTATTATTTCGTGTTCAAAATTTTCCACTGCCGACTCATGAAAATTACTTCGAGAGAAGAGTCAACGAACTTTGCAAAATCAGCAACTAATAAAAGACGAAAATTTATATTATATTAGCGGCTCGCTCGGAGCTTGCTTATGTTACAGCGATGCTTTAAGCAAGGAAGATGTACTTTATCTTCCTATAAGTTCTAAGTGAAATCCTCATAATATAAAACGTAATAACTATAAAAAGGATAGGCCTATTCCTTCAGGTATTTAAGTGTAGTGAATGCATATAGCAAATAAACCGAAAGAGATCGTCGCGCCCTACGAACAAAAGCGAGGCCCGACGAAATAATAAGGGGAGGTAATTTCTTTGTTTACCATTAGGCAGCGCAAATACCGAAGGCAAATAAACATAAAGAGGTCCTTTGAAGACCTACATTATACATAACTCTCTAACGAAAAAACGTAGGGTTTTGTCGTTAACTCTCCACTGTAATCTGTTGGAAATTTCCAACGGATGAGAGGTAACAGGCAATCAACCTATAGTCCTATATAGTTTTTTCACACTCAACTTCCCACAATTCATCAGGATTTTTTTAAACTCTTTTATTTTCATAAGTTTTCTGATTTTTTCATTTAGCTGCAATTATTTTCTACGTATACAATGATCTTTTAGTTAATGATGTCTCGTGTAATAACAATATACATAAAAATGTCAGATAATTAATCAAACAGTATGCCAGTATGCTAGGTTAAGTGGCTATGTTGGCCTTATTTTTGTATTAAGTTCAGTGTATAATACGTAAGATTGTACTTGTAAAGTGGCTATGGATTGTGAATGATCCGCAATAAAGATGTTTTGTTTGTTTGTATACATTCTTGTGAAAAATGCTCTGTATGAATTGGTCCCCAATTAACCCACCTCTAATATCTCCAGTCTAACTGTAGAGTAGGTTAAGCCTAGCCTTGTCGGGGTCAGCCTAGAAATTCCAGAAATGGTCCAGAACGGGCAGAGTAAATTGAGGTCCACAGTAGGATTCCTCACCAAATTAGGTTAGGGTAATTTACTTTAGCCTTTATTGAGCTATAAGTTGATCATGCAGTGACGTGCACAGACTTTCAGAAGGGCAGGGGCTCAGTTGAAAAAAGGGCACTCCCCTAACATTTTTAAAAATGAAATCCGCAATGCCATATAGGCTATATATATGTATACACACACAAAGAAAAATTTTAAAATTGTATGTGGTAAATATTCTTAAATTCCATTAAATTCAATGCATTATTTTTGTATATAAAGCTGATTGAAGAAAATAAATGAAAATTTGTTGTAAAAAGGCATGTTTTTATTGCAAGATTGCATCGTTTTATTGCATCGTTTATAATAAATAATCTAGGTATTTTTTATTCACTTTAATGAAAATTGTATTGTTTTTGAAAATCAATTTCATATTAAAATGAAAAGGTTATGATATGTTGTTTAATAAATCATTTATTAATTTAATGAAATTCATGCCAGTACTAAAACCCAAAATCCATCGTTTGACACACTGGTGTACTGATGGGCCTAGCCTAGTAGGGGACGTGGACGTTTTTACCAACTTTACGAGTAATGTCATACAATATTTTTGGAGTAATGTCACACTGCTTTGGATTCCAACTTACCATAATTATCAGTGAGAAATCACTTAGTTAGCTTAGGTTAACGTAAAATAAACAAACAGTAAACAATACACCCACATACCCGAGAGACGCAATCAACAGTGAACAGCTGCAGTCAGTGTTACCACTAGGGACGCCCTCCCTGATTGACAAAATAATAGTAACGGTATGTTAAGTTTATTATTCTAATAAAAAAATCATAGATCAAAGTAATTCCAGTTTTGAAAATCTGTTGAAGTAGCAGTAACTAAATAAAAATATAACTAATTAATTCAAATTTATGTCGAATCAATATATTTATGAATTTTGACTAAAAGGGCACTTTTGATATGAAGAAGAAAAAGGGCAGGGGCTCAAGCACCCCAAGCCCCCCCCCTGTGCACGTGAGGGTTAAATCCAGTTAAATTAGGCCTACATTGTGGTCTAAGACCTAGCATCAACTGTTGATGCTAGGTCTTAGACCACAATGTAGGCCTAATTTAACTGGACCTAATTTATGTTATGACTAAACTGGGGTCCAGAAATACAATTGTTCACTTACTGAGTGTTATTAGACAATGGTGCTAATTTCTTCCCGGAGTCCCCCTTCGATTTACTTAATTTTTGAGAGCGTACTTCCAAATAAATATAGAATAAAAATAACCCTCGTTTCTAACCAACAAGTGAAGTTGGGTTTCCCTAATTAACAAAAAGAAGAAAGAAAAAAAGTTTCTGAGACAAAGAAAAACGGAGCTTTGTCCATCCTTGAAAAATTTTGACTGCATGAAGCAGGCTAGTTTTTTCGTAAAATAAAATTCTCGTGGTTCCCCGACTAACCGGGCAACTTAAAGTCAACCTTTAAACCTCACAACCTTTAAACCTCACAACCTTTAAACCTTATCATTAATAACCAATGCAATTAAACAAAAACCCTGTTTAACTAAATAGAGGCCTATCAGAACTAGGTGTAAGTTAATTAAAGAAAATAACTAAGGTAAGAGAAAAACTAGGTACCTAGAAGAAACTCGAACCGGGCTACAACTGCCCTAACTAAATAATTAAATGGCTGTTATAGCCCCTATTAAAATTTAAAGGCAATATAGCCCTAACTTAACTTGAGTAAAACCTTCAAAACCTTAAACCTTAAACCTTTAAAAACAAAAACTTAAGGGCAATACAGCCCTAGCCTAACTTAACCTGCAAAACCTAGGTCTGGGAAATAGCCCCTACAAATAAATAACTTGGTAAGTCTAAATTAATTTTAATGAATTTAGCTTCACCATAGTTAGTAATCTGGCTGCTGACCAAATTTTAACCTGAAAACCACTGCAGCCTACAGTGAAAAAGTCTGTAGCTATGTTGACAGTGTCTAAATGGGCCATTATTATTTCTATAATTACCGTGTCTATTTAAAGTAAACTTAACCGACATCTAAACCTAAATAATCTCTCTCTCAAAAAATAAAAATAATTTTTCAATAAATTTTTCAATATGGCGCCCCCGGTGGGCAGTCGAGAAGTTAGTTACCCTTTTTTGTTTTATTTCTGATACAATAGTTTTAAATCCAGTGAATTAAATTTTTTTACATAATCTGAAAATTTAATTATAAATATCATTGATAATATCATTTATAATATTAAACCTAAAAAATGGCTAATGAAACTGAAGCCACTCCAGGAAAAAGTATGTAGACATGGTTGGGAAGTGATGTGGAAGCACTTGAAACTAGTAAATTGGTAAGAAAGAGGAGAGCAGTCAGAGCCTCAGCTACTAAACTTTTAGCTACAATCAAAGAGAAATTGGATGATTGGAATGAGGAACAAAAAAATGCATATGCTCGGCTTTTGTCCTCACAACTGGACAAGTTACAAAATTTAGATGAGGAAATCCTTAGTAAGTATGTTTGTTCCGAAGGCTTCTCAGAGGCTAAACAAGAAAAACTAGATGAAAAAAACAGTTATTACCAAATTGAAATAGATCAAATGATACACGCATTAACAACTAAAAAAGAAAATAATGCCGAAGCCAAACCTAAACCAAGAATAAGTACTAAAATTCCTGAGCTTCAAATATTACCATTTGACGGAAATCCCTCTAAATTTCAAAACTTTAAGACCTCATTCAGAAACATTTATGAGAACATAGGTCTTTCCAAAGAAGAGAAATTTGCCTACCTAAAACAACATTTGAGTGGAAACCCTGCCATTCAAATAAACTGCATGCAAGAAAGTAAAACATCTTATGAAGAAGCATGGCAGCAGTTGGAGGGCTGTTATGCAACACCAGGCCAAATTAAATTCTCCATAATAAAATCACTTTTAACCAAATCCCAAATAGCCAAAGATTTTAAATCACTTCATGACTTTCAAGCAGATATGCACTCTACCCTAATTTAATGCAAACTCAAAAATTAGAATTAGAAGATATACTCTTGTATGTATATTATAATAAACTAAGGCAAGAAACTCAGGAATTTTTAAGAACTTGTGGTTTTAAACTCTATGACCACTTTGATAAATTTAAAGAAGCCATTGCTGAAGCTACCAAAACCTTAGCTAATGTTAATTTTGATCTAAGTCAAAGTGAATTAACCACCTTAATACCTAAACAAAAAAGAAACTTCTCTCCAGAACCAGCCAGAAAACCATGGCATTCTGGCCAAACTACAGCTACTCTGGCAGTTTCCACCCAAAGACAATCCTCAAGAAGAGCTCAACATACTGACCAGAGAGAACTTTACTGCAAATTGTGTAAAAAAAACTCACACAAAATCTCAAAATGTGATTCTTTCCCTGAAAGTTGGGATAAACTGGAAAAACTTGCTAAATTAAATTATTGTACTAAATGCACCTCATCTAAACACCAAGCCAAAGAATGCCCCATTTCTTTCCAACCCTGTTCATTTTGTAGGTTTTCTAACCATTTATCCTTCCTTTGTACCAAACAAAAAGGAAAACCAGAGGAAGATAAGAAAACCAAAACCAGTACTGAAGTAGCTACCCAAAAAGAAAACTCAAAACAAGGGAAACAAGTTACTAACTTATTAAGTTTAAAAAACACTGATCAAGAAGTAGCATTAATTCCTTCCATGCAGATGAGAATAAGAAACTCAGAAAAATCAATTAAATGCAGAGCACTTTTGGATAATTGTAGTCAAGCCAGCTACATTACCAAGGAACTTGTGAAAAAATTAAATCTTCCAACTAAACACTACGAGGAATCCATAACCTTAACAGGATTTATAACCAACAAGAAACAACCAAATTATGAAGTAGCTATAATTAAATTGGAGGATTCTAGAAACCCTGGAAACTACCAAGAAATAGAAGCCATCATAATTGATGATATTAATATTAAATATGAAGTTCAGGGATTACTGAAACTTCAAACTTATTTAAAATCCTTAAATTATCAGCTTGCAGATCACTTTGAAGCTGATGAAGTGGCCGACTTCATGTTAATTTTTGGGGCTGCAACCAGGGTTGTGGAGTCGGAGTCGTGGAGTCGCACGTTTCAGGGCGGAGTCGGAGTCGGAGTCGGAGTCGAATTTTTACAATGTGTGGAGTCGGAGTCGGAAAATTTTGGACCGACTCCACAACCCTGGCTGCAACCCACAAACTTTTTGCCCTCAGCACTCATCAGATTCATACTGCCTCTTGTTATAAATCTCCCTATGGAATACTTTTATTGGGTTTCCCTTCAGATTACTACCTTGAAAAAGAAAAAGAACCAATAAGAGATCAGATCAGCTTCTGTATTACCAACCCTCTACTTACTAGTACAACTTCTAATGAAGATCTAGAAAAAATTGAACACCAGATTGCACAATTTAGCAAACTAGAAAACTTGGGTATTTCTGGGGATGAACCATTTTCAAACAAAGAAAAAGATCTGATTGCAAACTTCGAAAAGGAAGTTAAAATAGAAGATGAAAGATTGTCTGTTAAGGTACCATGGAATGACCAAAAAGATAAAATTTCACCAAACTTTAACTATGCTATTAGCAGGTTAAAGTCCACTTGCAAAAAATTAAAAAAAGATAACTTAATGCAACCTTATTCAGACATCCTTGAACAACAATTCCAGGAAGGAATAATAGAAGAAGTAGCCCTAACAGAAAGCTTAAAACAAGAAGGAAATTTTTTACCTCATTTTCCAGTAGTTCGCCCTGGAGTACAAACAACTAAAGTTAGGATTGTAGTAGATCCCTCGGGTAAAAGCAAACCAGAAGAAATAACAGTAAATGATGCTACTGAGGACTGCCCTTCACTCCTACCTCATTTAGCAAAATTGTGCATTAAATTAAGGCATGGTAAATATTTGATGATTGGAGACATTCAAAAAGCATATTTACAACTTAAATATCAAACAGAATTTGACTGCAATGCCCACAAAATTCTGTGGTTAAAAGATACCCAATTGGCTCCAAATGACGACAACCTGATCTGCTATAAATATAAAAGAGTTACCTTTGGCAACAAAAGCAGTCCATTTTTACTACAACAATCTCTCCAACACATTTTTAATGAACAACAAAACCAAGTGGCAGACTACCTAGCTAACCGCTTTTACATGGACAATGCTTTAATTAATGCCAACAATCTCTCAGAACTCAAAGACCTTTACAATTATAGTGTAAACACCTTAATTGAATATAATTTGAAGCTATATGAATGGGCCTCCAATCACTCAGAACTTCAAGGACTATTTGAAAAACATGACATAGCCTCCTCAGAAGATAAAGAAAATGTAAAACTATTAGGATATGGTTGGAACACAAATGCTGATACACTCCATCTAAAAACTGTAAACTTGAACTCAGAAGCCAAAACTAAAAGAGAAATACTAAGTTCTGTGCAATCATTGTTTGATCCAATTGGATTTGTTGCACCCTTAGTGTTTAAATTAAAACTCTTCATGCAGAAAGTAGCAGCTACCAAAAAAGATTGGGATGAATATCTAGAACCTGAAATGCTGCGTGAATGGAAAAAACTTTGTAAAGAAATAAACAAAGTGGAATTTCTGAATTTTCCTAGACAAGCTTTTGAAAATCCAAACCTCTCATGGAAAATCTTCAACTCCACATCTTTTGTGATGCCAGCCAAGAAGGTTATGCAGTAAGTTGCTATCTAGTTGGAAATGGAAAATCCGAACTAATTTACGCTAAATCAAGAGTCAACCCCAAATCAAAAAATTGGACCATTTGTAACTTGGAATTAATGGCAATCTGCCTAGGAACCAAAGTCTAGAATACCTTAAAGAAACCTACCTAGAAGAAAACTCAGAAAACCAAAAGTTCTTCAAAACAATAATTTGGACAGACTCACAGGTGGCTTTAAATTGGATTGCTCAAAAATCTCTAAAAATGAAATCCATCTTTGTAAAAAACAGAGTGAAAGACATTCAGGAAGCAACAAGAAACTTAAACCATCACCTGGAATTCAGACATGTAGCAGGAGAAGACAACCCAGCAGACCTACTCACCAGACAATATCTTTCAAGAAATTTCAAAAACTTCTTCCCTTTTACCAACATGGTCCCACATTTTTGAGAAATGAAATTGAATGGCCAACCAACTTAATTTTTAACCCCCACCAAGAAACCTTACAGACAACAATAAATGTGTGTCAAACAACTTGTAAAGAAATAAATGAAAAAACTCCCTTGTTAAACATGGAAAATTCTCTAACAGGAAAAAACTGGTCAGAATCACTGCCTATGTTCTACGGTTCATAGAAAACTTAAAGTACTTCCGCACTCACAAATATAACCCCAAATGTAACCTAACAATGGAAGAACAAATTGCTGTTTTGGAGAAAAATCATACAGCTTACAAAACTAAGGCCACAAATTACTGGATAAAATTAGTCCAGCAACAACATTTCTCAAAAGAAAAAGAAATAATCAACAAACTAAATAAAGGAGAAAAAGTTGAGGACCTAACAAAGCTGCAAAAGAATCTAAAACTCTTCATTGACAAAGAAGGGTTAGTCAGAACAATGGGGAGATATAAATATGCAACCAACCTTAACTATTCTGCTAGGTATCCTGTACTACTGCCTGAAAATTCTCATTTAACAACGTTAATCGTAACTGAATGTCATGCAAAAGCCAGTCATGCAACCTTAGCTACCACATGCAATTTCCTCAGACAGGAATTCTGGATCCCCAAAATAAGGCAAGTAGTTAAAAAGGTTCTGAAACAATGTCTGTTTTGCCAAAAATACTTTGCATGGCTTATGAAGTGCCTACTACTGGACCATTAGTAACGGAACGTTTAAGCTATGAAAAACCCTTTGAAAAAACTGCCCTTGACTATGCTGGTCCAATTTCTGTCCAGGATGAGAAATAACCAATTCATGAAAGTCTACTTATTATTGTTCACTTGCTGCGCCACCAGATTCACCAGCCTTCACATCTGCACTGACCTTTCTGCTAAAACCTTTTAAGAGAACTTTACCATTTGTCCTTAAACTACTCCCTTCCAAAGGTTTGATTTCAGACAATGAATCCACCTTCAAAAGATCTGAAGATTACCTTAAACATTGGTTCCAAAATGTTCTTGTGTCTCAGTACCTCTCTGATCATGGTATCCAGTGGAAATTTACAGCAGCCTATTCACCCAGAACCTTAGGAATAGCTGAAAGAATGGTGGGTTTAGTCAAAAGAGCCCTCTATACCTCCCTAAAAGGAAGAAAAATCCCTTTAACTGAACTAAAAATAATTGTTCTTGAAATAATGAATACAATTAATTCAAGACCACTCACTTATGTTAACTCAAATGACGATCCCTCCTCTGACCTACTAACTCCTTTCAAGTTGCTTTTTGGGTATGACAATACCAAATTCAACTTTTTAACCACTAATGATACCCAAGAAGCTGTTAATGAAGGTGATCAGGTGGATGCTGATTATATGACAACAACAGAGGACAAAGAAAGAAAGAAAATACTGGCTTACTTTCATAAGGGAGTTAAACAATCTCAAGAAATCAAAAAAAGATGGCGATATGAATATTTGAGTAGTTTGAGGGAAAAAGAATACCAACAACACAAACAACCAGTAAGTAAAGAACCTAAAGTAGGAGAACTGTGTCTCTTAGATGAAAATTCTATGAATCCCAAATACTTCTTGAAGATTGCTGTAATTGAAACATTACACCCAGATGAAGATGGCATAATCAGGCATGTAACTGTAAAAACACCCAATGGTCATCTCTCCAGAAGACACATATATCGGTTATACCCACTGGAAATAACTGATAAACCGAATATTGACCTGGAAGAAGTGGAAAATTCTTCCACAGAATCAGGAACTGTAGATTCTCCCGACACTACTACTGCCGCTACTCAACCCCGACCACAAAGACAAGCTGCAGTTAGATTTCGGGAAGAACTGCAAAAGAAAATACAGAGTGGATCTTTGTGAAGACCACAAATTGAAAATTGTAAATAATTGTAAATAGCTATAACTTAGGACTAACGTTCTACAGAAAAGACGCTTTCATTTTCATATTTCACCTAAAAGTAACTTTTCTGTAGAGCATGTCATTTTCATTCATCAAAAAAAATAAATAAATAAAATTTCCCAAGAATATAATTCTGGGTAAATTTTTTCCCCTTGGGGGGAATGTTAAAAAAAAAAGTGGTTAGAAATAACCGCATATATTTCCAAATAAAATATAAACAAAATAAATATAGAATAAAAATAACAACCCTCGTTTCTAACCAACTAGTGAAGTTGGGTTTCCCTAATTAACAAAAAGAAGAAAGAAAAAAAGTTTCTGAGACAAAGAAAAACGGAGCTTTGTCCATTCTTGAAAAATTTTGACTGCATGAAGCAGGCTAGTTTTTTCGTAAAATAAAATTCTCGTGGTTCCCCGACTAACCGGGCAACTTAAAGTCAACCTTTAAACCTCACAACCTTT
The DNA here is from genome assembly GCA_023014485.1 of Bathynomus jamesi. Classification (NCBI taxonomy): domain Eukaryota; kingdom Metazoa; phylum Arthropoda; class Malacostraca; order Isopoda; family Cirolanidae; genus Bathynomus; species Bathynomus jamesi. The sequence goes on along the minus strand of JAJOZX010005397.1, from coordinate 317,626 downwards.
AAACCTTATCATTAATAACCACTGCAATTAAACAAAAACCCTGTTTAACTAAATAGAGGCCTATCAAAACGAGGTGTAAGTTAATTAAAGAAAATAACTAAGGTAAGAGAAAAACTAGGTACCTAGAAGAAACTCGAACCGGGCTACAACTGCCCTAACTAAATAATTAAATGGCTGTTATAGCCCCTATTAAAACTTAAAGGCAATATAGCCCTAACTTAACTTGAGTAAAACCTTCAAAACCTTAAACCTTTAAAAACAAAAACTTAAGGACAGTACAGCCCTAGCCTAACTTAACCTGCAAAACTTAGGTCTGGGAAATAGCCCCTACAAATAAATAACTTAGCAGTGTGTTCAATAGTAACTTAAAACTTAAATAAAATTCAAATCTGGAAACTAAATGAAACTTATGGATTAGTTAAAAACAGAAAGGGTAACGTTCAACTGGCAACTTCATTTTTGGTAAGTCTAAATTAATTTTAATGAATTTAGCTTCACCATAGTTAGTAATCTGGCTGCTGACCAAATTTTAACCTGAAAACCACTGCAGCCTACAGTGAAAAAGTCTGTAGCTATGTTGACAGTGTCTAATGGGCCATTATTATTTCTATAATTACTGTGTCTATTTAAAGTAAACTTAACCTACATCTAAACCTAAATAATCTCTCTCTCAAAAAATAAAAATAATTTTTCAATAAATTTTTCAATAGTGGAGTTCTTTCATTGTCTTCAAGCCCCTTCGTCCGCCATGCCGTTCTTCTTTCCAAGTTCCTCGTTTTTCGGCTTTCACCAGCGTTCTTTTTGTTTGTTGGTTGATTGATAGTGTGTATCAATACTACCAAGCACGCTCTATCACACAGTATATAAATACTAGTGTGGAGAATAACTCTGGTGAGCAACCAATTGGTTTCATTCACCCAGTTATTGACATAAAAGGAGTTTAATAATTGTTAGATTAACTACCTACCTACGAGAGATGGAACCCGGTTTTTAACCGGTAATGAAAATTTTTAATCATCACCGAAACCGACGATAAGAACCGGTTTTCACATTTTTTCGCAAGTCTCCGATCACTTTCGTCCATTTTCTATGAAACAAACGTTTCCAAACGTTTAAAAACATAGTAATTACGTTTTGCATCGTTTCGTATCGTTTTTTGTTTGTTTATAAGTGTAAATAATTGATGCTTCAGTCTTGAATGTTATGTAGATGATTGCACATTGATCAGTTAAGATTCTAAGATTTAATACTCCATCATGTCAAAGAAATCAAATGCTTGGTATCTGTTATTTTATTTATTTATTGGGTTCAAAATCCCAGCTGAGCCGTGAACGGCCAAATTCTAAAGGGCCAATTCAACCTACAGCCCAAGTTAGGCTAAAATTAAAACTTACGGAATTGAGATCCTATTAGGTCCTACCTCAGGGTTGCTGACTCGATGCGGGCCTACCTTAGACCTTAGTTACATGAATTTAATATAAAAACAAAAGGGGTACTATTTATGGTCTTCTTTCTCAACCTTGCAACAACAACGCAACCTGGACTATTGCACGATGCAACAATCTTGTATCTAAACAACCAAACTGAATTGCAAGAGAGCTTTCTACAAGACCACACCCTGTAAGTACGACGTTCCACAAACGAGTAGAAAGGACGCGCGGCGCCCCAAAATGATGCCACCAGAGTCCCAAACACTGATGCCACAAGAGCCCAAAAATGCTAGCTCTAAATTAAGTGAATTTTTCACTAACCTTACAATTATGAGATGGATATATATACACCTTAACTTAATATATACAAGCAATGCTGCATCAATCAGCTTAGTCATCATATCGCCTTGGGACAACAATGGTTCTTCCTCTTCTAGATTTTCTTACACTCCCCACCGAAGAGGCATTGTTGTCGTTACCTTCTGCAAGGTTAGCCAAGCCTTCTCCATGAGGCTGTAACTCAAATGTTTCATCTTGACTATCTGTGTTTTTGCTGATTTCTAAAGCATAGAGTTTTTGTATAGGTCTCTCTAACTTTCCTCCTGAAGTCTTTACCAGTGCAGACCTAACTAAATTGTCTCTACCAACAAACAACTCTTCAATTATACCAAGCTTCCAGCATTGCCTTGGTCTTTCATTCCCAATCATTACCACTTCTCCCACCTTGATACAATTTGCATTGGAGCCCTTTACCTTGCATGATGGGTAATAATTGAGTTCTGGCAAGTATTCCATCTGCCACCTCTTCCATAACTGATCTTGTAGCTCTTCAAGGTACCTGAACCGTCTGATTAACTCTCCTTGAGTGCTCTGGATAGGCTGCAAGTCTTCTGGCACACTGGGGCTTGATGTTAATCGTTTACCACAAAGAAAATGATTTGGTGTCAATGGCTCTGCATCCTGCATACTGTTGTAAACAAAAGTGATAGGCCTACTGTTCACCATTGCTTCTACTTCACATAAAACAGTGCAGAATTCTTCTTTGCTCAAATGAGCATTAGCTAAAAGTTTCTTTAATGGACACTTTACACTTCTCACCAGCCTTTCCCAAAATCCTCCCGACCATGGTGCTCTCTCAACAATAAACTCCCACTGTACCCCTTGGTGTGAAAAGTAGGATTGGAATCCTTCCTCTTTTAGCAAGGACCAAATTTCTTGGAGTTCCTTTGCAGCCTTTTTGAAGGTTTTTACATTATCCGATATGATTTTATTTGGGAAACCCCTTCTGTTCACAAACCTTTTAAAGGCCAAAAGAAATACATCACTACTTAAGTTGCTTACCAACTCCAAATGGATTGCTCTGGTGGTAGCACATGTGAAAAGACATATATAACCTTTGTTAGACTCCCCTTGCTCATACACATAGACTGGCCCTGCAAAGTCTACTCCCACTACATCAAATGGGGCAGTACAGACACCGTTTTCTTGGAAGTGGAGCCACCTTTTCATAATAAGGCTTTGCACTCCAACGCTTACAAACCACACATTTATGCACGACCTTTTTTACTACTTGTCTAATTTTGGGAATCCAAAATTGTTGTCTAATCTCTATTATCACTTCTCTAACTCCAGCATGTAACAGCTTATGATGAGTATCCAGGATCAAAAGGCCCACAAAGTGCCCCCCAGAAGGTAGCAAAATTGGATGTCTTTTCTCCTCTGGAAGCCCAGAAAACTGTAGTCTACCTCCTACTCTCAATAAATCCTGATCCAAAAACACATCCAAACCCTTGAGCGCAGAATGTGTTGGTAGAACCTGTAATGGATGGCTGGTGAGCAATTCTCTCTCTTCACCAAATTTTTCCTTCTGCATATATACCACCCAGTATTTCCTGGCTTGCTGAATCTCATTACTGTTCAGAATTCCTTCCCTTCTTGTTTCTCCCTTAATGTTGTTGGTAAATCTATATACCCATGCTGTCACTCTTAACAATCTTTTCAGACTGCTAATGTCCTCAAGTCTCAATATGGGGTCCTGCTGCATAACTTGACAACTGTTCACAGCGCATTTTCTCACCTCACTCACCCATGCTTCTTCAGCCTGGCATTCTCCTACAATGGCTGATTAGAAGGCCAGTTTTCACTTCCAAGTTTTAGCCACTCCGGCCCATTCCACACAAACTTGACTGTGCAAGATCTTTCACTGAAATTCCTCGTGTTGGTAAATCAGCGGGGTTTTGGGTGCCTGGACAATGCTTCCATTGCTTGGGATCTGTGTGCGCTTGAATTTCCTCCACCCTATTGGCAACAAATGGTTTCCATTTCCTTGCCTGGCTTCTTAACCAGTGCCAAACTATAGTGGAGTCTGTCCAATAATAGCTTGGAATTTCAGAGAGGGCCAAAGACTTTCGCACTGTAACTGCAAGCCGACTAGCAATAACGGCACCCATCAATTCCAACCTTGGAACAGAAAGCCTTTTCAAAGGTGCTACTCTGCTCTTTGCAGCAACCAACTTGCAACTTACTTCCTCTTGCAATGCGCCTCTTATATAATACAAGTTGCATAGGCTTCCTCACTTGCATCACAAAAGATGTGCAGCTCCAAATTGTCTGGACTATTGTTCAACTCTCCAAAGTACCATCTTGGGATTCAATGTCTCCAAGATGTGCCAATTCTTTGAACCAATATTTCCACCTTACCACCATATGATCAGGTAACTCTTGGTCCCAACCAAGTCCAATTTCCCAGAGGCTCTGAAACCAAATTTTTGACTATCACAAATGGAGCCAGGAATCCAAGAGGATCAAAGACCTTTGAAGCCAAACTAAGAGCTGTACGTTTCGTCCACCTTGTCTCATTCTCAGCCAGCTCTACTAAAGATTTCCATTGAAGGTAAACAAATCATCATCTTGCTGCCAAACAATGCCTAGCACCTTTGCGTCTATTGCCCACAACTCCTTAATACCAGAATCCTCAATACTTTCTGCTGCATCAGGTACTACACAGGAATGACTCATAAACTCTTGTAATTGCGAATGATTGGTCTGCCATTTTCTAAGCTCCATGCCAGCCTCCCTCATTATAGCTCTAGCCTCCATGAATATCTGTTTAGCCATTTCTGTATTATCCACGGAACACAGCAAATCATCAACATAAAAAATTTTCCTTATGTGTTCAATAGTGTTAGGATAGACTTCAGAATATTTCTTAAAATGGTACTGCATAGTAGCTGCCAACAGAAATGGACTAGAGCTGAGGCCAAACAACACTGACTTCATTCTATATGCTTGAACCTTAGGTTCATTTTCCAACAAGTCTTTCGTATCCACCCACAGATACAGTACCTTACTGCATCTCTGTCCTCTGGTTTTAACTTTATCCGCAAAAAGGCTTGCTTCACATCTGCAGTCAATGCTACTCTACCAAACCTGAATCTCAGTAACAAGGAAAATAAATCTGCATTTAAATTTGGCCCAGCATCCAAACAGTCATTCAAGGACACACCACCTTTGTCCTTGGCTGAGCCATCAAAAACTACCTTCAGTTTGGTGGTAGTTTTGTCTCGCCGTACCACTGCATGGTGTGGCAGATAATGTGCCTCCTGGCTCACCAGCTCACCTTGCACCCTTTCAGCATAGCCCTCCCTTACATAACTTAGGATGGCCTCATTGTATTCAATTAACAACTCCTCATTTTTCTTAGCCTATACAATGAAGTCTCCAACCTCCGATTAGCTAGCTGAAGGTTTGAACCGGGTTTGCAAGAATCCTTCCATGGTAGGCCAACTTCATAGCAACCATCTCTAAACCCAATCCCTTTTTCAAATTGCTCTAAAACATCATTGTTCACTGTACTTGCCTGTTTGTCATTTATGCCAATAGATTCAAGTTCCCAAAACGCTTTCAAATGCCTTTCCAGACCATGGCTGTTCTCCTCAATCTTAACAAAAAGAGCCTTAACTTCCATTTCATTGCAATAACTACCATGTAGCATCCAGCCTAGCTTACTTTCAATAGCTACCGGGCCTCGAGATGTGCGGACAATATTACCAGTGATGAAGTCCCAATAATAGTCAGCTCCAATCAAAAGACTAATATCTTCTGTTCCTTCAAACTTATTATTGCCCAAATTAATTCCTTTAACTTGCAATTCTTGGACACATGCCATATCTAAACAAGTAGTGACTGTGTTAGAAAATCTAGAAGAGGAAGAACCATTGTTGTCCCAAGGCGATACGATGACTAAGCTGATTGATGCAGCATTGCTTGTATATATATTAAGTTAAGGTGTGTGTATATATCCATCTCATAATTGTAAGGTTAGTGAAAAATTAAATTAATTTAGAGCTAGCATTTTTGAGCTCTTGTGGCATCATTGTTTGGTCACACTGTTGGCATCATTTTGAGACGCTGCGCGTCTTTCTACTCGTTTGTGGAAGGTCGTACGTAAAGGTGTGGTTTGATAGAGAGCTCTCTTGCAATTCAGTTTGGTTGTTTAGATACATGATTGTTGCATCGTGCAATAGTCCAGGTTGCGTTGTTGTTGCAAGGTTCATAAAGAAGACCACAAATAGTACCCTTTTGTTTACCTTTTAAGTTCATGTAATTTAAGGTCTAAGGTAGGCCCGCATCGAGTCAGCAACCCTGAGGTTACCCTGAGGTAGGACCTAATAGGATCTCAAATCCGTAAAGTTTAATTTAGCTTAACTTGGGCTTTAGGTAGAACTTGCCCTTTAGAATTTGGCCGTTCACGGCTCAGCTGGGATTTCGAACCCGACAAATAAATAAAATAACAGACTGGAGCACAAAGTTCCTCAATCTCTACAGCTTGGACCTTGATAGTGGGACTTTGCGGTAACAACCCTTTAACCAGAACTTCTACCTTCTTAAATTTGGTTCGGTTTTGAACGGAACCCCCAAACCCAGAAATTCTTAAATTTTCCCTCTTAAGTTCTTTAAACTTCAATTTTCTGGAAATTCTGGTCTTAATAAAACTACACTGGCTACCACTATCAAACAACACTCTTACAGTAGCTTCTCCCTCATTCCCAATTAATAAGGCTGCAGTTGTTTGCAATAATCCCCCTTTACTTTTACTCCCTTGCATAGCAGTGGCATGTGCCACTGATGTCTCTACTTCTGGGGTAGGCCTACTAGGAGTGTGTTCACACAATAATGGCTGATGCCTACCATGACATTTTTTGCACAAAATTTTAAACTTACAAAACCTTGCTCTGTGACCTTTCAAAAAACATTTAAAACATGCCGTGGACTTAGTTACCCTGTCCTTTCTCTCCTCAAAGGGTAATGCCTCAGCCACCTCACATTTATATGACTTGGGGTTGCCTTCGCAAAATATGCATTCCTTGATTCCCTTTAATTTATTCTCAGAGGATGCATGTAGAGCTGACACTGTACCTGGGTTATTCCTTTTTGTGGAAACTTTGGTGCTGTGCCTGCCTTTGTCCCCTTGTTTACCATCCCACTGTGCAAACTCAATTCCCTCTCGTCTTGCTAATTCTGTGCCTAAAAGACTTAACATCTGCTGAAGGGCGATGTACACATGTTCTGTAGAGTGTCCCCTACTTAATTCAAGCAAAATTGAGCTAGGCAATTTAGACTCCAGTGTAGGAACCAACATTATACCATACCTTTCCATTCCTACACCCAAGTTATCCAGGGACCTAGTTCTAATTTCAAATTCATCATATAACTGCCGTAACTCCTTGACACTATTAGGATTATTAACAGGAGGTATAGTTAAAAGTGCACGGAGGTGGCTTTTAATTAAGATCTCTGGCTTACCAAACCGTTTCTTTAATATATCCCAAGCCACATTATAATTAGCCTCTGTTAATGCTAATCCTGCTATAGTCTTTGCTGCCTCCCCTTCCAAGAGGGACTGCAAATAATTAAACTTCTCCACGGCACTTAACACTTGACTAGAATGAACTGCTGATTGAAAACTGTCTGCCCATCCTTGCCATTCCTGAATACTCCCAGAAAATGGTTTGAGTACAAGCCTCGGTAATTGAACTACAGATCTGTTAACCTTAACTTCACAAACATCATTTGTTGAGTGTTGTGTTTCATTATTAGACCTGGTCTCTAACTGTACTGAGCTGCTAAACTCTTTTGCTCGGAGGCCTACGTTAATCATATCATCAATAATCTCTTCAAAGTAAATTATGTTATTTTCTATTTCATCCTCTTCTATAAGAGCCTCAATTTTAACATTTACCTCACTTAGAGCAACCTTTTTAGTTTCTAATATGGAAAGCTGCGCAGTCACTAAACGTAAATCCTCTTGCTCTATGGCAGAATCTATAGTGGCAATGACCTTTGTAATTAGACCTTTGTAGGCGCTTCTCCTTTTTATAAATTTGTTCAATTCAGATGCACTCATCTTCAATGCAACAACAATTGGGCTCAATGCCAAATGAGCTGAATTGGCAGAAATACTTAACCAAACTGATCAAACGCAAATTTTACTTTCAAATAAACTGAATTGCTGGGTGGGGTACTAACCAAACACCAGTATGGAATACAAATTTTTCCACCCCAGGACCTTAATTCAATAATAACCCAAAATTAACCAAACCGGTAAAATGTAGGCCAAAAACAACGACAGACGACTGGCCAAGTTTCGCAATTGGGCAACCAAACTTTCTACCCTGGGACCTTAATTCAATAATAACCCAAAATTAACCAAACCGGTAAAATGTAGGCCAAAACAACGACAGACGACTGGCCAAGTTTCGCAATTGGGCGACCAAACTTTCTACCCTAGGACCTAATTCAATAACCAAAAATTAATCAAACCGGTAAAATGTAGGCCAAAAACGACGACACACGACTGGCCAAGTTTCGCAATTGGGCGACCAAACTTTCTACCCTGGGACCTTAACTCAATAATGCTCAACCCGTCTAGGCCTAACTTGGGCTACAATTTGCACAATCAGAACTTTGCCGAAAAATAGTCACTGACTCAGTCTTGGGCTAGAATCCGGTTCTGAAGGACCATGTTATTTTATTTATTTATTGGGTTCAAAATCCCAGCTGAGCCGTGAACGGCCAAATTCTAAAGGGCCAATTCAACCTGCAGCCCAAGTTAGGCTAAAATTAAAACTTACGGAATTGAGATCCTATTAGGTCCTACCTCAGGGTTGCTGACTCGATGCGGGCCTACCTTAGACCTTAGTTACATGAATTTAATATAAAAACCAAAGGGGTACTATTTATGGTCTTCTTTCTCAACCTTGCAACAACAACGCAACCTGGACTATTGCACGATGCAACAATCTTCTATCTAAACAACCAAACTGAATTGCAAGAGAGCTCTCTACAAGACCACACCCTGTAAGTACGACGTTCCACAAACGAGTAGAAAGGACGCGCAGCGCCCCAAAATGATGCCACCAGAGTCCCAAACACTGATGCCACAAGAGCCCAAAAATGCTAGCTCTAAATTAAGTGAATTTTTCACTAACCTTACAATTATGAGATGGGTATATATACACCTTAACTTAATATATACAAGCAATGCTGCATCAATCAGCTTAGTCATCATATAGCCTTGGGACAACAATGGTTCTTCCTCTTCTAGATTTTCTAACAGTATCATTTCATTCGTAAGAATAAAGAGGAAGCAGAGTGTATGACATGTCACAAAGTTTTAAAGTGTTGTGGAGGTTCTACTTCAAGTTTATCATCCCACATGAAAAATATTCATGGCATAAACATCGACCAGATTAATCAGCCATTGATGAAACAAAGAACAGTGGAAGAGTTTGTGCAAAAAAAGTCCATATAAAAGGAAATTTCGAAACTTGCGTGTGTAGATGGACTGAGTTTCCAATCAATTGCTAAAAGTGAATTCATTCAAGAAAGCCTAAGAAAGATAAAATACGACAAGCCTCATCCAACTTCCCATAATGGTGTTAGAAAAATGGTGCTTAGTTTTTATGAGAAAAAGAAACATGAATTGGTCAATTAGTCCAGTGGCGGCTCGTGACTTTCAGTTATGGGGGTGCTGCCTCAGAAATTGCGAACAATTGTGTCGATTATATATTATATATATGAGAGAGAGAGAGAAAGTCGAATAGATAAATAGATAACTACTCACTACTCAGTCATAAAAATAAGTAAAATAGTATCATAAAATCAATTATAGGGTACTTACGCTTAACGGGTAATTTCGAATTTGCCAAAAAATTTTATTTATAAACAAATTCCATTCTTCTGTTTTTATTCTGAGCGAAAAAATATTTTAAGAAATGAAAGCTATATATTGTAAATAATCCAATTATTATATAATTAACTTCAATCTCACGACAAAAAATAAATGATAACGAATCATTGATAAATGTAATTCGGAAATTAAATTTCGAATTAGCAAACGATACAGCAACACAACTACCACGTCAAACAAACAAATCGGCACTGCTCTGTCCACAGTGCTTTGGATCCTCTTAAACCCGCGATTCTGACTCGCTCTTCGTACGTCCGCCACCGAGGTTTCAAGCGTTTCGAACAAAATCTGGAACTGTTAAGTACGCAGTTCCACGGGAAGGCTGAAGCTACTTTCGTGATTCATTCGTTCGGCATTGAAATAGTTTAAGGAAAAAAGGATATAATCTGATTTAAAAACTCAAAGTTCATTGAAAAAAAAACAATCTGAGAGGCTATTTTAAATATTTAAATATAAAGATCATAAGATCATGGGGGTGCTGCAGTTCCACAGTGCCTACCTGCGAGCCGCTCCTGTCAATTCAAGAATCAGGTGAGACAAGGAATCCACTATTCATTAACTATGGATGAGTATACATCTTTGCAAAACCAAAGATATATTAATGTTCATGATGAAAATCAACATTGGCCTCTTGGTCTCATGAAAATAAATGGTTCTCTCGATAGCACCAAAACTATTGCAATCGTCAGGAAAAGATTGGAAGACTTTGGCTTGGACCTAGATAAGCATATCGTGGGTTGCACCACTGACCATGGCCGTAACTACCTATGAGGTCACCGAGGTCCGGACCTCGGTAATTATTTCCTAAAAAAAAAAAGAGACTGGAGACTGAACCGTTCTCCGGTGTATGAAACGCATATTACCGCTTTTCTTTTGAAAAGAGGGAGCGTCGAGCGTTTTGTGTTTGTGTTTAGTGTATAGCTTGGGTTGTGTTTGTAGATGTCATTTTGGTCTGAATTTTGCTCGTCCCGCCGCGCTCGAAAAAAATCTGGACCCCACTAATTTCTAAACCCTAGTTACGGCCCTGCCACTGACGGTGCCTCAAATGGTCAAATTTGGAAGAGAAATAGTACCTGATCACCAGCAATGCATTGCATATGCTATACATCTCGCGGTTTCAGATATCTTGTATTCAAAAACTGCTGAAAATTCAGTTGCAGGGGAAAGTGACCCTACCCCTGAAGGGGGAGATGGTCCCAGAGAAGTACGTCAGATTGATTCAGGAAATGTATAGAGGGGTTACGACGAAAGTGAGGTGTAGTGTTGGTGTGACGGAGAGTTTTGGAGTTGGGGGTTGGTCTGCATCAGGGGTCAGCACTGAGTCCATTCCTATTGAACGTGGTGTTGGATGTGTTGACTGAGGAGGTTAGAGGGGTTGATCCTTGGTGCATGATGTATGCCAATGATGTAGTGTTGTGCGCAGAGACAAGACAGCAGGTAGAACAACAGCTAGAACATTGGAGGGAGGCATTGGAAAGTAGAGGTATGAAAGTTAGTTGGAAGAAGACTGAATACCTGAGATGTAATGTATAACCGGATGAAGGAGGGGGAGTGATGTTAAACGGTGAACTGATCAAACGGGTAGATCGTTTTAAATACTTGGGATCAACAATCGAGGCAGAGGGAGAGGTGAATCGTAGGATACAGTCGGGATGGAGGAGCTGGAGAGAGGTGTCGGGAGTTCTCTGTGACCGTAGGATGCCGGTGAAGCTGAAAGGGAAGGTCTTCAAAGTAGTGGTTAGGCCAGCCATGTTGTACGGAATGGAGACGGTGCCAATGAAGAAGACTAGTGACAGAAAGATGGATGTGGCTGAAATGAAAATGTTGCGATGGATGTGCGGTGTAACTAGAAGGGATCGAATCAGAAACGAACGCATTAGAGGAACGGTGAAAGTAGCAGAGGCGTCAAGAAAAGTCCAAGAAGCCAGACTGAGATGGTATGGGCACATGATGAGAAGAGAGGAGGATACGGGATGGAGGTGCCGGGACGGAGAAGAAGAGGTAGACCGAAGACGAGGTGGAGGGATGCGTGGCGGCAGATATCCGGGAGAAAAATTTGGACGAGGACATGGTGCGTGACAGAAGTGAATGGAGGAAACTCATCAAGAACAGCGACCCCATATAGAGATGGGATTTAAGCTGCAGAAGAAGAAGAAGCAGGATTTTGTCAAAGATGAATTTAATGAAAAGGAAATGAAGCTTATCTTTGACTGTAGAACGAGGTGGAACAGTCTTTTGGCCATGATAGAAAGATTTTTGAAACTCAAAAATTGCATTCCAAAGGCCCTCAGAGTGATACGCTCAACAGAGACGATTTCAGATGAAGAATGGAATGCTCTAAAGAGCCTCTTTGACACGCTTCGTCCACTGGAAATTGTTTTGAAGGGACTCTGTTCCGAAGATGCAAATTTGCTCAAAGCTGAATCTTTCATGAAGTTCATGTTGGATAAATTTGAAAGCAAAGACAATCATTTAGCTTTTGAGCCACGTCAGTGTCTCATTGATCGCTACTTATCGAGAAGACAAAAAGAAGCTGTCGCCTTGCTGAGTTTTCTCCACAATCCCGAGGTCTTGAAAAATGAATCATCAGCACCGTTCCTCTTTCCTTCAAGACAAGCACCTAAGAAGTATGCGGATCATACATTTAAGAGGCTTTTTCCAGAAGCTTCCCAGATTTCAGAAACAATCGACCAAGTCCAATCAATTGCTTCGAAACTCAAAGATTCACAATGCAGCTCAGGTCGTGAAGTAAATGATGACGATCAACTTATGAACGAGTACATGTGTGAGATGAACAAACTGAAAATGAAACCCAAGAAAGATTCTTCTGAGACCTTTGACGTAAACAATGAATTCAAATATTTTGAAGCTACTTTGAATAGAAGTGAAAATTTGGATCGAATGTACGAGGCGTTGCTTACAATAGAAGCCACCAACGTAGAGTCCGAGAGTGTTTTCAGCTGCTGGTTTATTCGTCACAAAGATTCGATCAAGAATGTCAGATCAGACACTTAATGCTCTTTGTTTTCTCAAGTGTTATTTCAAAAATCAAATTCGATAATAAACTTTTTAATTCAAATCTTACACATACTTGCTGAATCAATTAAAACCTTATTTCTGTTTAATATTTTGTTCATTTACCTCCCTAAAAAGCATACAGAATCCCATCGGTGAAAACCTGCAAAAACCGGCTTTAAGAATATAGCGATGGTGAAAACCGGTTTTACACTTTTCGGTTATTTTCCATCCCTACTACCTACCCAGTGGACCTTGTCTCTTTGACTGGGTGAAGAACATTTTTAGCAGAAAGAACAGATATGTTTCTTAAATTTTTAAATTTTCTGGCAGCCTTTGCTTCAGCTGTTCGAACAACTGCAAAATAAATTTTTGGAATCGTTGTCTTAAACATTTCTTCCTCTTTAGTAATTTCACTCTTTTTTTGCAACTCTTCCAATTTATTTTCAAACCTACAACCTAAATAGGACTTTGGGTCTAAAACTTTTTCAATATTGCAGGTTAGTAAGTCAACTTTTGAAGTTGGAACTATCAGCTTATTACCACTTGATTTTATAAGTAGTATTAGATCATCTAATAATTTGGCCTTATCAACAATGTTTGATTCAAATGTTTTATTTACTTACTGAATCTCAGAAACACTTGGCTGTAAAAACAATAAATAAGCCAAGTTCTTTTCATCTGAATACATTTCATACAGAATTTCAGCAGTATAACATTTTTCAGTGTTTCTCATAATTTGAAAATGAGTTTTTAATTCAAGCCATTGAGTAAGAATTTTTTTAATTGCTGGTCCAATAAACAACCATCTAGTTTTACAATCATTAGAGATTTTCAAAGGCTTTTCCCCATCATTTATTGCTTCGTATAAGTTTTTGTAAGATAGCTGCCTTGATGATGATAGAGAAAACCATTTGTATGTTTCTGCTATTAAAAATTCTATATTTCTGGGAAGACATTCAGAAGAAGCATGTGAAACTGCTAACTGAAGTGATTGGCATACACATCTAAATAAAATAAGTGAAGGAATTTCTGCTTTAAGCTTTTGATACACCCCATTGTTAACTCCAACCATAACACTAGCATTATCTGTTCCAATTGCAATAAGTTTTTTATGTTTAGTTTTTACTCATTAATTCATTTTTTACTGCTTGCACAATGCTACTAGCATCACATTTCTCTAATTCTACTAGATTAAGATATGTAGAAGCAACTCTATTATATTTCTTACTATAGTATATTATAACAATTTCAAGCATTTTTATGACAGTTATGTCATTTGATTCATCTAACAATAAATTGAACTTGCCATCTCCAATATCACTAATTAAATCATTCACAAAGTGAACACTCATGACATTCTTATAACCGGAGCATTTTGTGCGATGCATTTTGAATTCTGAAGTAATCTTACTGTCAATAATAGTGTTTTTACATACTGTATATCAACTAAATGATCACAATTCATTATAGCACAATGACAACTCATAAACATGGGAATATTTCCTTCAAGTCTAGCAGTTTCATTGCATTTAATCTTACAAAATTGAGTCAATGGCGTAGCTTTAAAAGGCATGTTTTTTTACTTTTTGAATGCTGTATCAAATCTGTATACTTGGCATTAATGTCACACTTACAAAACTTACAATGTGCTTTGCTAGGATCACTGTCTACTTCAGGGTTTCTTAACCTTTTCATGCACCTTAACTTTTCATGCACATTAAACATTCATTGCTACGTTTGATAAAATAAATTGCTTTTTATGAGGCAGTAGGGGTCAAGGGCTTCACTATAGTGCTCGCGAGCAAAGGTTTAGATGATGGTGGAGAGCACTGTACACAATTTAAAGAGCACTTTGGTGCTCGCGAGTACCAGGTTAAGAATCCCTGGACTCTACTTCAATCAACCATTTTTTAAAAGATTCATTTTTAAGCCACTCTTTTCGAAATTTCTGCTTATATTTTCTCTGCTTTGGCATTGTGACTTGAGGGATTAAAATCTTTGAAATAAATCCCTAAGATAAATTACACTAATTCATTAACTGTTATTACACGATGCACAAACGCAACATTCACGAACAACACTGGGAGTGGGACTGATTGATTATGATTTATATCCAGTCCCTGGATGTGATTGATATCAATCAGTCTCTAAAGTCACCAATCATTGAGTGATATTATTACTGAAATAATGAAATTTTATTCTTTAATGTAATATATAAAGCAAAAAGAAACAAGATATAATAATTAAGTTTAGTCCATATATACTGGGTGATCCAGATAAATGGGACCCATAAAAAAAAGCCAAATATTCTTAATATTTAATTCCTTTCATAAAAACTATATATCATTCGAAAGAGTAGAGTTACAAGTTTATTATGAAATATTTATTTTTTAAAAATGACTCCTTTCAAATGTGCTCCATTAGTTGCCAAGCATTCCAGTGTTCTCGCTTGTAAGTTCTGCATCACTTTTGCAAGAGTGTGCGGTGGTATGGCCTGTATCTCATTTGTGATGGCGGCCTTCAATTCTTGCAAGGTCGTTGGGTTATTTCTGTAGACCCTACTCTTTAAATATCCCCAGAGATAATAATCTAAGGGAGAAAAATCCGGAGACCTTGCGGGCCATTCAACGTCTCCAAATCTTGAGATTAACTCGCCTGGAAACGTTTGACGCAAAACTGCCATGCAGTTCCTCGTGGTATGGCAGGTAGCTCCGTCTTGTTGGAACCAGTGGTTTTCTAGACAAAGATCTCTTAATTTAGGAATAAGGAAATCGGTCAACATTTTTTCGTAGCGATCACCATTTACAGTGACCGTGTTTCCGGTGGAATCCTCGAAAAAGTACGGCCCTATGATCTGAGATGCAGTAAGACCACACCAAACAGTTACACGCTGACTATGCAACGGGACTTCGGTAATATTCAATGGATTTTCTGTTGCCCAGAAACGACAATTTTGTTTGTTTACAGTTCCATTCAAGTGAAAATGGGCTTCGTCTGACATAATCAAAGTTGCTAGAAAATTGGTGGTGTCATTTACCTTCTGTTGGATCCATTGACAGAATTGTCGTCTTCGTGCGAAATCTCCATCGTTTAGTTGTTGCACTGTTTGAATTTTATATGGAAAGAGCATTAAAGTTTGCTTGAATATACGGTTTGTTCCATATCCAACTCCTAACAGCTGAGAAGCACGTCTGATGCTTATGTTAGGATTATCCTGTACAATTTCATGAGTTCTGTTAATGATCTCGTCTATCCTTGCTGTGCGCACTCTTCCAGTTGGTTTTCTTTTTCCAATGCTGCCAGTTAGGGAAAAATTTCTGACACACCGACGGATTACTTTCTTAGAAGGTGATTTTGACATCTGAAAATTTGTCTTGAAAGATCTTTGAGCCGAAACTACACTTCTTCCATGCTCATAATATTGCTCAGTTATGAAACGCAGCTGTTCCACAGTCCATGCAGTCATCTTGAAGGGTTAGTTTTAACTAACACTTTTATTTTGTTTTGTATCTTGTCTTGTATTGTCAAAACCTATACAATCCTGTACAAACTTGTAACTATCCTCTTTCGAATGATGCGTATGATTTTATAAAAGGACTTATACTTTAAGAGTTACAGGGGTTTCCTTTGGGTCCCATTTCTCTGGATCACCCTTTATAATATTAAAATAATTTGAAACGTTTTTATACGGAACTGTGACTCGCCAGTGAATTATGGTCCAGTAACATGTTTCAAACGTGACGCAAAACGGTCGAGATAGAAAATGTTACTCCAATTAGCAAATTTTTTTTTATGTAGGAAATGTTTCTAATCGTTTGATATGCAGTTGAACAAAATTTAAAATCCGCTAGAAATCCGCTAAATTATTTTAAAAATAAGTCAGATTTATAGCTATCCGCTTGGAGTACTTTTTATAAGCTCGATTGAGTTAAAATCCGGTAGATCTAGCTTAAAATAAGCTAAATTGACAACCCTGCAATACAGACCAGACCACCAAGATCATCAAAAACATTAAGAATTCGAAGGCTACTGGACCAGACAACATATCTAACATACACCTTAAACACTTGAGCCCACAGGGAATACTAGCTCTCACAAATATCAGCACATATTCATACCAACACTGTATTATTCCTGACATATGGAAACAAGGTAAAATTATTACACTACTCAAACCAAACAAAAATCCAACAGAACCAGCTTCCTAATAGACCCATTACTTTACTATGCACACCTTCCAAAGTAACAAAGACTAATCTTACAAATCACCAACCCACACACACCACTATCGCCTATTTTTGTTTAGTTAACATATTATTTATTTTAATTGTATATAGCATTCTGCATTTTTTTTATTTAAGTCTTCAGTGAATTTATACCTGCTAATAGGAGTCCAGACTTTTGAAACTTGCAAGACGGGCGTTTGCCGCTTGAAAATCTGTCCCCCCAATTGTCAAATACACAACTTTCAATTTGCAGTAACCTCGTTCCGCCTCTTGCAGAATAAAATGATATGCCACTGCCAGACGTAAGATGAAAACTATTAATTTAACTTATGTTACTCCCCTTTTTTCCCAAATCCATGTAAATAAGATTCAGATTAATCTAATATGCTGTGGAAAGCATTCTGATGCTAGAATGTCCCCTCAATAATATTTGTTGTTATCACCGAGTAGAATTCATTTTGCTAGAGATTTGGACAACGTAAGCACAGCGTTCTCCCGGGTGCCCTTCCCCTACAGTCGCTGCCGGCTGCACAGAAGCATTACCAGTTCAGTCATAAATTCATAACCGTAAATAATAATTATCTAACCTTTTTGTTCTGTTTCACAGTTTCGTAGACTACTAGACTCATAGTACTTGAATAATGTCAATAACATTTTGGAATAATATAATATGGTATAATTTAAAGATCGATCACAAACTAAAATTAGAAACTAAAATACGCTAATTAAGTTCATCAAAAATGTTTCGTTTTTTATTAAAAACGAAAGAAGACGTTAATTATGGAATGACTATAAAAGAGAAAGTTAACGAGAATCTTTAACTAGAGAATGAAAAATTTGTGGTTTCCTACAAGAAATAGTAATATGTCATATGTATATATATTGGTGGTGTAGTGTTAGCGTTGCTGACTACGAATCCATCGGCCCCGGGTTTGAGACCCGGTGACGGCAGTCGGCGCGCAGCAAAACTCAGCTGTTCATCCTTCCACACAATAAAAAAAAAGTGGTTGGTAGATAAATGGGTACCCTGGAGGCTGGGTGGCCTAGTGGTTAAGACGCTGGGCTGCTGGTGGGGCGTGGTTCGGATTCCACGTTAAATTGTAGGTCTAAGGTGGAGTGAAAAGCTTGACCTTCGTCAGAATGAACAATTCGGGCGGAAGCTAACCAAAAGTTATATATATATATATATATATATATATATATATATGGGATGAATTTCACAATAAAACACGTGAAATGAATGAATGCTGCAAACCCACAAGGAAAAAGAAAAACGATTCCAAGGCCTTTCGTGTATTCAAAGCTACACCTCGTCAGGGAATGAAGTTAAAAGGCGAGAAGCCCATATATATATACAACGTACAGGAAAAACAAAACAATTAGCACATACTTAACAAGGGTTAATGAGAGGCAAAATAAATTTTAACATGATATCGTCAATTTTATAAGTCCCCGAGCTGTTATTGAAATTGTTTTTAAAATGAATAAATGCACATTCTAGAATATTTCGTTCTATTATATCTCTGTTTTTAACAAGCGCTTTAGAACTATCCCACTTGATGCTATGGTTACATCTATACATATGGTTAAATAAAGCATTGGAAGTACTAGCTGTTCTACAAGCATATTTATGTTGTTTTACCCTAATATCTAACGTTTTACCGGTTTGGCCTATATATACTGAGTTACATTGTGTACATCCGATCGAATACACACAACCAACAACATTATCAGGGGTATTCTTTATTAGGCGTGATTTAACAGTATTATTATACTTAAAGATTACATTAATGCCAATTGCTTTAAGTACAGTTGGAAGGTATTGAAAATTAACATGGTAAGGTAGGCTAAGGATATTTTTACGCTGAAATTCCTTTACAATTACATTATTATAATACCTATTCTTGGCTTTCTTAAGACAGTTATCTAAAAATGAAATAGGATAACATAATTTAGTACCAATATTCATGATATTGCATAACTCGGAATCTAAAAATTCAGGACTGACAACTCTCAATGCTCGAAGAAACATAGCAGAGAAAATAGAGGATTTAATCGAAGGATGATGGTCAGAATAAAAATGCACGTAAGAGTTATTATTAGTAGGCTTACGGTAGACTTCATATTTGAACTGATTAGAGCATCTCCAAATTTTTAGATCAAGAAAAGATAGGCTTCCCTCATTTTCTTTTTCAACTGTAAACTTAATAGATGGGGCTAAATTGTTGAGCCTACCAAGAAATAAGTCCACATCCAAATTATTAGGCCAAAGGCATAAAATATCATCTATATACCTGTACCAAACCAGGTTAAAATTAACAATCGTAGTTAGTTTATTAACACCGTTAGTTGGCTCTATTTCTGAGTCACATATTGTAAATAGCATGGATCTTATTGACAAACTGAAGTTCCCTAATGACCCTAATTTCAAATTGGTAAGCTTCGATGTATGCTCGCTATTCACAAAAGTCCCTGTTGATGACCTACTTGATTTCTTAAAAGATAAGATTTCTGAATATTCTTTCCCTGTTCAACACAACACTCTTATTGAGTTAATTAAGCTGTGTGTCAAAGATTGTAAATTTCAGTTTGAAAATAAGTTTTATGTTATGTCGTTTGGATTG
Organism: Bathynomus jamesi; assembly: GCA_023014485.1. Taxonomy (NCBI): domain Eukaryota; kingdom Metazoa; phylum Arthropoda; class Malacostraca; order Isopoda; family Cirolanidae; genus Bathynomus; species Bathynomus jamesi. The sequence continues at coordinate 298,077 of JAJOZX010005397.1, read as the reverse complement.
GCTATGGGAAATCCCCTTTCACCTGTACTAGCTAATTTATATATGGAATTTTTTGAAAGTAGAATTTTGCCTACGATTGTTAATTTTAACCTGGTTTGGTACAGGTATATAGATGATATTTTATGCCTTTGGCCTAATAATTTGGATGTGGACTTATTTCTTGGTAGGCTCAACAATTTAGCCCCATCTATTAAGTTTACAGTTGAAAAAGAAAATGAGGGAAGCCTATCTTTTCTTGATCTAAAAATTTGGAGATGCTCTAATCAGTTCAAATATGAAGTCTACCGTAAGCCTACTAATAATAACTCTTACGTGCATTTTTATTCTGACCATCATCCTTCGATTAAATCCTCTATTTTCTCTGCTATGTTTCTTCGAGCATTGAGAGTTGTCAGTCCTGAATTTTTAGATTCCGAGTTATGCAATATCATGAATATTGGTACTAAATTATGTTATCCTATTTCATTTTTAGATAACTGTCTTAAGAAAGCCAAGAATAGGTATTATAATAATGTAATTGTAAAGGAATTTCAGCGTAAAAATATCCTTAGCCTACCTTACCATGTTAATTTTCAATACCTTCCAACTGTACTTAAAGCAATTGGCATTAATGTAATCTTTAAGTATAATAATACTGTTAAATCACGCCTAATAAAGAATACCCCTGATAATGTTGTTGGTTGTGTGTATTCGATCGGATGTACACAATGTAACTCAGTATATATAGGCCAAACCGGTAAAACGTTAGATATTAGGGTAAAACAACATAAATATGCTTGTAGAACAGCTAGTACTTCCAATGCTTTTTTAACCATATGTATAGATGTAACCATAGCATCAAGTGGGATAGTTCTAAAGCGCTTGTTAAAAACAGAGATATAATAGAACGAAATATTCTAGAATGTGCATTTATTCATTTTAAAAACAATTTCAATAACAGCTCGGGGACTTATAAAATTGACGATATCATGTTAAAATTTCTTTTGCCTCTCATTAACCCTTGTTAAGTATGTGCTAATTGTTTTGTTTTTCCTGTACGTTGTATATATATATGGGCTTCTCGCCTTTTAACTTCATTCCCTGACGAGGTGTAGCTTTGAATACACGAAAGGCCTTGGAATCGTTTTTCTTTTTCCTTGTGGGTTTGCAGCATATATATATCGGGTGGTCCGAAAAAAATGACGCATTTTTTAAAAATTAATATCTCAGTAACCCCCTTCCTTATCATGACAATTTTTATATGCAAGATACTTTCAAACTGTTATTTTATTTATTTGTCGGGTTCGAAATCCCAGCTGAGCCGTGAACGGCCAAATTCTAAAGGGCAAGTTCTACCTAAAGCCCAAGTTAAGCTAAATTAAAACTTACGGATTTGAGATCCTATTAGGTCCTACCTCAGGGTAACCTCAGGGTTGCTGACTCGATGCGGGCCTACCTTAGACCTTAAATTACATGAACTTAAAAGGTAAACAAAAGGGTACTATTTGTGGTCTTCTTTCTGAACCTTGCAACAACAACGCAACCTGGACTATTGCACGATGCAACAATCATGTATCTAAACAACCAAACTGAATTGCAAGAGAGCTCTCTATCAAACCACACCTTTACGTACGACCTTCCACAAACGAGTAGAAAAGACGCGCAGCGTCTCAAAATGATGCCAACAGTGTGACCAAACAATGATGCCACAAGAGCTCAAAAATGCTAGCTCTAAATTAATTTAATTTTTCACTAACCTTACAATTATGAGATGGATATATATATACACACCTTAACTTAATATATATACAAGCAATGCTGCATCAATCAGCTTAGTCATCGTATCGCCTTGGGACAACAATGGTTCTTCCTCTTCTAGATTTTCTAACACTCCCCACCGAAGAGGCATTGTTGTCATTACCTTCTGCAAGGTTAGCCAAGCCTTCTTCATGAGGCTGTAACTCAAATGTTTCATCTTGACTATCTGTGTTTTTGCTGATTTCTAAAGCATAGAGTTTTTGTATAGGTCTCTTTAACTTTCCTCCTGAAGTCTTTACCAGTGCAGACCTAACTAAATTGTCTTTGCCAACAAACAACTCTTCAATTATGCCAAGCTTCCAGCATTGCCTTGGTCTTTCATTCCCAATCATTACCACTTCTCCCACCTTGATACAATTTGCATTGGAGCCCTTTACCTTGCATGATGGGTAATAATTGAGTTCTGGCAAGTATTCCATCTGCCACCTCTTCCATAACTGATCTTGTAGCTCTTCAAGGTACCTGAACCGTCTGATTAACTCTCCTTGAGTGCTCTGGATGGGCTGCAAGTCTTCTGGCACACTGGGGTTTGATGTTAATCGTTTACCACAAAGAAAATGATTTGGTGTCAATGGCTCTGCATCCTGCCTACTATTGTAAACAAAAGTGATAGGCCTACTGTTCACCATTGCTTCTACTTCACATAAAACAGTAGAGAATTCTTCTTTGCTCAAATGAGCATTAGCTAAAAGTTTCTTTAATGGACACTTTACACTTCTCACTAGCCTTTCCCAAAATCCTCCCCACCATGGTGCTCTCTCAACAATAAACTCCCACTGTACCCCTTGGTGTGAAAAGTAGGATTGGAATCCTTCCTCTTTTAGCAAGGACCAAATTTCTTGGAGTTCCTTTGCAGCCTTTTTGAAGGTTTTTGCATTATCCGATATGATTTTATTTGGGAAACCCCTTCTGTTCACAAACCGTTTAAAGGCCAAAAGAAATACATCACAACTTAAGTTGCTTACCAACTCCAAATGGATTGCTCTGGTGGTAGCACAGGTGAAAAGACATATATAACCTTTGCTAGACTCCCCTCGCTCATACACATAGACTGGCCCTGCAAAGTCTACTCCCACTACATCAAATGGGGCAGTATAGACACACCGTTCTCTTGGAAGTGGAGCCACCTTTTCATAATAAGGCTTTGCACTCCAACGCTTGCAAACCACACATTTATGCAAGACCTTTTTCACTACTTGTCTAATTTTGAGAATCCAAAATTGTTGTCTAATCTCTATTATCACTTCTCTAACTCCAGCATGTAACAGCTTATGATGAGTATCCAGGATCAAAAGGTCCACAAAGTGCCCCCCAGAAGGTAGCAAAATTGGATGTCTTTTCTCCTCTGGAAGCCCAGAAAACTGTAGTCTACCTCCTACTCTCAATAAATCCTGATCCAAAAACACATCCAAACCCTTGAGCGCAGAATGTGTTGGTAGAACCTGTAATGGATGGCTGGTGAGCAATTCTCTCTCTTCACCAAATTTTTTCTTCTGCATATATACCACCCAGTATTTCCTGGCTTGCTGAATCTCATTACTGTTCAAAATTCCTTCCCTTCTTGTTTCTCCCTTAATGTTGTTGGTAAATCTATATACCCATGCTGTCACTCTTAACAATCTTTTCAGACTGCTAATGTCCTCAAGCCTCAATATGGGGTCCTGCTGCATAACTTGACAACTGTTCACAGCGCATTTTCTCACCTCACTCACCCATGCTTCTTCAGCCTGGCATTCTCCTACAATAGGCTGATTAGAAGGCCAGTTTTCACTTCCAAGTTTTAGCCACTCTGGCCCATTCCACCACAAACTTGATTGTGAAAGATCTTTCACCGAAATTCCTCGTGTTGGTAAATCAGCGGGGTTTTGGATGCCTGGACAATGCTTCCATTGCTTGGGATCTGTGTGCGCTTGAGTTTCCTCCACCCTATTGGCAACAAATGGTTTCCATTTCCTTGCAATAACTACCATGTAGCATCCAGCCTAGCTTACTTTCAATAGCTACTGGGCCTTGAGATGTACGGACAATATTACCAGTGATGAAGTCCCAATAATAGTCAGCTCCAATCAAAAGACTAATATCTTCTGTTCCCTCAAACTTATTATTGCCCAAATTAATTCCTTTAACTTGCAATTCTTGGACACATGCCATATCTAAACAAGTAGTGACTGGAGCACAAAGTTCCTCAATCTCTACAGCTTGGACCTTGATAGTGGGACTTTGCGGTAACAACCCTTTAACCAGAACTTCTACCTTCTTAAATTTGGTTCGGTTTTGAACGGAACCCCCAAACCCAGAAATTCTTAAATTTTCCCTCTTAAGTTCTTTAAACTTCAATTTTCTGGAAATTCTGGTCTTAATAAAACTACACTGGCTACCACTATCAAACAACACTCTTACAGTAGCTTCTCCCTCATTCCCAATTAATAAGGCTACAGTTGTTTGCAATAATCCCCCTTTACTTTTACTCCCTTGCATAGCAGTGGCATGTGCCACTGATGTCTCTACTTCTGGGGTAGGCCTACTAAGAGTGTTTTCACACAATAATGGCTGATGCCTACCATGACATTTTTTGCACAAAATTTTAAACTTACAAAACCTTGCTCTATGACCTTTCAAAAAACATTTAAAACATGCTGTGGACTTAGTTACCCTGTCCTTTCTTTCCTCAAAAGGTAAGGCCTCAGCCACCTCACATTTATATGACTTGTGGTTGCCTTCGCAAAATATACATTCCTTGATTCCCTTTAATTTATTCTCAGAGGAGGCATGTAGAGCTGACACTGTACCTGGGCTATTCCTTTTTGTGGAAACTTTGGTGCTGTGCCTGCCTTTGTCCTCTTGTTTACCATCCCACTGTGCAAACTCAACTCCCTCTCGTCTTGCTAATTCTGTGCCTAAAAGACTTAACATCTGCTGAAGGGGGATGTACACATGTTCTGCAGAGTGTCCCCTACTTAATTCAAGCAAAATTGAGCTAGGCAATTTAGACTCCAGTGTAGGAACCAACATTATACCATACTTTTCCATTCCTACACCCAAGTTGTCCAGGGACCTAGTTCTAATTTCAAATTCATCATATAACTGCCGTAACTCCTTGACACTATTAGGATTATTAACAGGAGGTATAGTTAAAAGTGCACGGAGGTGGCTTTTAATTAAGATCTCTGGCTTACCAAACCGTTTCTTTAATATATCCCAAGCCACATTATAATTAGCCTCTGTTAATGCTAATCCTGCTATAGTCTTTGCTGCCTCCCCTTCCAAGAGGGACCGCAAATAATTAAACTTCTCCACGGCACTTAACACTTGACTAGAATGAACTGCTGATTGAAAACTGTCTGCCCATCCTTGCCATTCCTGAATACTCCCAGAAAATGGTTTGAGTACAAGCCTCGGTAATTGAACTACAGATCTGTTAACCTTAACTTCACAAGCATCATTTGTTGAGTGTTGTGTTTCATTATTAGACCTGGTCTCTAACTGTACTGAGCTGCTAAACTCTTTTGCTCGGAGGCCTACGTTAATCATATCATCAATAATCTCTTCAAAGTAAATTATGTTATTTTCTATTTCATCCTCTTCTATAAGAGCCTCAATTTTAACATTTACCTCACTTAGAGCAACCTTTTTAGTTTCTAATATGGCAAGCTTCGCAGTCACTAAGCGTAAATCCTCTTGCTCTATGGCAGAATCTATAGTGGCAATGACCTTTGTAATTAGACCTTTGTAGGCACTTCTCCTTTTTATAAATTTGTTCAATTCAGATGCACTCATCTTCAATGTAAACAACCCTTGGGCTCAATACCAAATGAGCTGAATTGGCAGAAATACTTAACCAAACTGATCAAACGCAAATTTTACTTTCAAATAAACTGAATTGCTGAGTGGGGTACTAACCAAACACCAGTATGGAATACCAAATTTTCCACCCCAGGACCTTAATTCAATAATGACCCAAAATTAACCAAACCGGAAAAAAAGTAGGCCAAAAAACGACAGACGACTGGCCAAGTTTCGCAATTGGGCGACCAAACTTTACCCTGGGACCTTAATTCAATAATAACCCAAAATTAACCAAACCGGAAAAAAAGAAGGCCAAAAAACGACAGACGACTGGCCAAGTTTCGCAATTGGGCGACCAAACTTTACCCTGGGACCTTAATTCAATAATAACCCAAAATTAACCAAACCGGAAAAAAGGTAGGCCAAAAACGACAGACGACTGGCCAAGTTTCGCAATTGGGCGACCAAACTTTTTACCCTGGGACCTTAACTCAATAATACTCAACCCGTCTAGGCCTAACTTGGGATACAATTTGCACAATCAGAACTTTGCCGAAAAATGGTCACTGACTCAGTCTTGGGGTAGAAATCCGGTTCGAAGGACCATGTTATTTTATTTATTTGTCGGGTTCGAAATCCCAGCTGAGCCGTGAACGGCCAAATTCTAAAGGGCAAGTTCTACCTAAAGCCCAAGTTAAGCTAAATTAAAACTTACGGATTTGAGATCCTATTAGGTCCTACCTCAGGGTAACCTCAGGGTTGCTGACTCGATGCGGGCCTACCTTAGACCTTAAATTACATGAACTTAAAAGGTAAACAAAAGGGTACTATTTGTGGTCTTCTTTCTGAACCTTGCAACAACAACGCAACCTGGACTATTGCACGATGCAACAATCATGTATCTAAACAACCAAACTGAATTGCAAGAGAGCTCTCTATCAAACCACACCTTTACGTACGACCTTCCACAAACGAGTAGAAAAGACGCGCAGCGTCTCAAAATGATGCCCACTGTGTGACCAAACAATGATGCCACAAGAGCTCAAAAATGCTAGCTCTAAATTAATTTAATTTTTCACTAACCTTACAATTATGAGATGGATATATATACACACCTTAACTTAATATATATACAAGCAATGCTGCATCAATCAGCTTAGTCATCGTATCGCCTTGGGACAACAATGGTTCTTCCTCTTCTAGATTTTCTAACACAAACTTCTTTTTTTGAATGCAAGAAACGGAATTCTGATATCTTTTATAGTTTTCTCGCAATTAACAAAAGTAACAACATGGGTCAAAAAAACAAAAATCGCAATATAATATCCGTTTTTTATACGATATCATTTTTATACGATATCATGCGATATTTTTGCAAGTTATTACAAAACTCTACAGGAATGAACAAGTCAAATTGTGGATATTTTTATTTTTTAACAATTCGTCAGTACCCTTAATGATGTTGTCAGAGGAAGATCGTATTCTCATTAAAAATTGTTACTGTGAAAAAGGATGGAAGACTGGAAGGTTATTGCAAGAGTTTCCCGGCAAAAAGTGGAAAAGGCGTGCAGTGGAAAGACTCTTAAAGAAGATTCGCGAATCGGGAAGTACTGCCAGAAAACCAGGAAGCGGTAGACCTAAAACAGCTTCGGTTCCAGAAAATGTGGATTACATCAACGATAAAATCTGCTCTCAAGAAGATAAACCAGGAAGTCATTTGTCACAAAGAACAATTGCTAAACATTTGAATATTGGAAAGACTTCTGTACACCGAATAATTAAAGCACAAAAACTAAAAGCCTTCAAAAGAATAGTATCTTCTAGAAAAAGTGATACTGTTAAGGATAAAAGAAAAACAAGGTGCAGAAAGTTACTTGATAATTTCTCTGTCGTTGATATTAAAAAGATAGTCTTCACGGATGAAAAAGATTTCACTCTAGAAATTCCGCGAAACCGTCAAAATGATGTTGTCTACGGGCGTGGTAAAAAGTGTGACATTTCAATAAACAGATTGTATCATGAAACGTCAAGATTCTCCAAAAAGGTTATGATATCTGCAGGGGTCTCTTGGAATGGCAAGACAGATGTTCATTTTATTGAAACTGAAAAGACAAAGGTGAATTCTGCAAATTACATTGAACTTTTAAGAACAAAATTGTTGCCGGATTGTCGTCGCCTGTATCAAGAAAATGATTTCATATTTCAACAAGATGGAGCACCGTCGCATACAAGCTACGCCACACAGTCGTTTCTGATTAGCAATACACCAAAATTAATAACGAAAAATGAGTGGCCACCACAAAGCCCAGATTGTAATCCTATGGACTACTCAATTTGGGAGTTACTAAAAGAGAAGGTTTACCGAGGTCGACGAGAAAAATTCACCGAATCAGAATTAAAAAGTAAAATACTTGAATCTTGGCAAGAAATTGGCATTAATGAAGTAAGAAGTATTATTTTTGTGTGGAAGGAAAGACTTAGATTAGTGTGTCAACAGAGTGGTGGTCCAATCGATCATTTACTGTAAATTAATTAGTTAAATTTCTGATTAAATTTTTCCTTTCTCATGATATTCGTTTTTCTGACCCATGTTGTTACTTTTGTTAATTGCGAGAAAACTATAAAAGATATCAGAATTCCGTTTCTTGCATTCAAAAAAAGAAGTTTGAAAGTATCTTGCATATAAAAATTGTCATGATAAGGAAGGGGGTTACTGAGATATTAATTTTTAAAAATGCGTCATTTTTTTCGGACCACCCGATATATATACGAACTTAAATTAATATTTTATGTTACTACTTCCTATTTTATATGTTAAATGGATCAATAAAAAAATATATTAATATTCATACTTCAGCTTTATCAAAAATCTTAACAGTGTCATTTGCTTACCCTAGCATTTTTTTTCACGACACGCCACTGCTGTTCAACTTATACATGCATGACATCCCAACACCCATAGATAACAAGCTTACCTTATCATCATATGCAGATGACATCACTCTAACATCCACCCACAACAACATTAGACACCGCTACAAATAGCCTACAAACATACATAAACAGTATACAAGACTGGCTCACACACAATAGACTCAAAGTAGCGCCCACAAAATCAACCATCACCTTGCTTACAAGCAATACAAAAGAACACAGGTAATTCTACAGCTTACACTAAACAATACCAACATTCCACACACTCACAGGACCAAAATACTTTGGGTCACATACAACACATCATTATCTTTTGCAAACCACATTCAGGACATTAAAAACAAATGTACGTAAAGACTTAACACGCTTAGGGTACTTACAGGCACAAACTTTGGACACCAGCAGGAAACAACATCACTAATATACAAACAATATATTCGCTCAGTTATGGACTATGCTAGCCCATGCTGGGCACCCATTATCTCAAACAGACACATAAACACCTTACAGACAATACAAAACAACGCACTTCGTATCATTACAGGATGCACTCAAACAACATCAATATAACACCTGCACAAAGAAACAAAAATACTGAAAGTTAGGGAACATTTAGACATGAGGGGAACACAATTCACGGCAGCAGCGACAACTAACCCACAACACCCTTGCCACTACATGTACAATCATGCATCCCCACTCCGGAGAGGGCGATCGATTACCTGCGTGCCGCCGGCTTGCTCGATCAGGGTGGGCTGATCGGCTAAACAACAACAACAACAACCATGCATGTAACGAACAAGTGTTTTACAATATTTTTAGTTAGGAGCCACATCACAAAAACTTAACGGGGATTGGTTGATTCCGAAGGTGTGTTTAAAGTGAGTGTGTTTATTGGCTTATCCGAAGATATGCTGAGAAATTGCCAAATTGGTGAGATTGCCTGTTGGGATATTATTTGCACTTCGCAGCCTGATCATTAAAGTAAAAGCAAATAGTTTTTTAATTAAGAGAAGTGGCGTGTGTGCCATTCGAGCAGGGTTGTCAGATTGGCTTTTTCAAAGCCAAATTCCATAAATTTGGCTGTTTTTCAACTTGCTTGGATTTATAATATCAATTTGGCTTTTTTGGCTTTTTATTGGCTTTTTTCAACTTGCTTGGTTTTATAGTATCAGTTTGATTTTTGGGCTTTTTCCAGGATCTTTTTTTTTTTTTTGCCTTTATAATCAGTTATACTGTTTAGCCTCTTTTAGCACGTGTTTTTTTCCTTGTACCAAACGTGTATAGTGAATCTAGTCTTGTCCGTGGCGTTACATTCGAGATTCATACACGTTTGATACTTGTTCAAACGGAACGGATGCCGGGACGCGGGGCGCGGGCGGGAAAGCAGTCAACACTTAGCATCGGTGTGGATCGGTACTGTGCGTCGTGCGTGTGTAGGCGGTAAAACTTGGCTATCATTCGAGTGAACCAGTTTTGTTAAAGTTCTAGTTTATGTAAATTTTGTTTTTGTTCTACAACCATGTCATCAAAGAAGTGGAAGCTATCGTACGACAGCAGCCGTAAATACAATAGTAAGTGGGAAGAAACGTTTGTTTGGGTGAAAAAGTCTGTTGATGGCTCAGATTCAGCTTATTGCAAACTTTGTCATTGCAATATTGCTCCACGAATGAGTAACCTCTCAAATCACGAAAAAACAGAGAAGCACCGTGCAAAAGCTCCATCTAAAGGCCAGACACAGCTCAACGTGACTGTGACGCGTGCTCCAATCCAAAATAATGATAAAGTTAAAGCTGCCGAGTTGCAAATAGCTGTCAGTATGGCCTGCCATTGTGCAATCCGTACAGTTGACCATCTGAGTGAAATAATAAGAGCACATGGAGAGGGCAGTACGCTTGCGCACATAAGGATGCAGAGAACTAAATGTTCATGTTTAATAAAAAACGTCATTTCCCCTGCTCTAAAAGCTGATCTCATTGAAGATTTGAAAAATAAAAAATATGCAATCATCGTTGATGAATCTACAGACATTTCCACTCAAAAACACTTATGCATTCTGATACGTTTTCTAAGTGATCAGAAAAATGAAATTTCTACTGGATTTTTAAGCTTAATTTCTGTTCAAGAAACAACTGGCGAAAACTTATTCAATTTGATAGATGAAGAAATTAAAAGATGTGGTCAGACTCTTTCAAATTGTATTGGGTTTGCATCAGATGGTGCTTCGAACATGGTGGGATGCAACAACTCCGTGTGGTCTAGGCTGAAAGACGTGTCTCCTTCATGTGTGCAGCTAAGATGCATTTGTCATTCGTTGGCACTATGTATTCAGCATGCTGTGTCGAAACTGCCATCAAATATAGGATTTATGCTCTCTGAAATTCCCCAATGGTTCCGACACAGTGAAGTGAGAAGAGACAGATACAAGGAGTTATTTAAAGTAATGAATACAGTTACAGAGTTTGAACCGACAAGAACTGTTCCTCTTCCCTTTGAAAAACTTTCATCAACTCGATGGCTAGTGCGTGGAAAAGTCATGTTTAATATTTTGGTGAATTTGGAAGAGCTGAAGGCTTATTTTACTGTTACCGAATTAGACAAATTAAGGTTTGATGCAAGATTCAAAGCAAGAATGATAAAGGAAATGTTGTTAGATCAAAAAAATTACTTGTTCTTTGAATTTGCAACCCCCATTGTGCAGGAATTTGAAAGATTGAACAGTCGTTTCCAGCACACCAAAGCTGACGCGCATGAACTTCACTAAGAATTACACTTGCATTACAAGAGTCTTCACAACAGGCTGCATGACATTACTGGACAAAAAAGACATGTTGACAATATTGATTTTGGTATCAAGTTCCTAACAGAATGCAGCAACTTCTTGCAGAATCGTAACACAAATGAATCTCTGATTGAAATAAAATATGTCAAAGAAAGATGTCTGACTATGCTAGAGGAAGTTTCAGCCAAATTAATTGTAGACTTCCTTCGCAAGCAACAGATATTTAAAGGTCTGGCAAACTTAAACCCTTCAATAGTTTTAAATCAAGTTTCGAGACCCTCGTTTTCAGAGCTATCGTTTTTAAACATTACTGGAGACAATACTAGCATTATTGAGGAACAGTACAGAAAATACTATTCGTTGATTGGAAAGAAGAAGCTCCATTTAAGAAAGATGGAATTCCTACAGACACTGAAAAATTTGGGATTTGTGTGCTTCAACATAAAGCGTTTAAGGAGCTTGCCACCTTTGCCCTAACATGTTTAATAACACCAGTTAGCAATGCTGTAGTTGAAAGGATGTTCTCGCTTGTATCATCAGTCAAAACAAAAGCGAAAAATAGAGTGCAACTCAAACTCCTTGATGCTATTGTGAGAATTAGAGCAGAACTATTGCTAACGAACAAATGTTGTAAAGACTTTACTCCATCGCAAAAAATGCTAAAAGATTTTGTATCCGATAAAGTATATGGTGTCGAGGCTACTTGTTCTAATGTGGAGGACACTGCTGAAGAGGATCTGGAGCTTTTCATGTAATGTGAGTATGTGATCTGTATTTAAAATTATTTGGCTTTTTTTTGGCTTTTTTTCGTGCATAGTTTGGCTTATCACTTAGGTTTGCATCTGGCAACCCTGAATTTCGAAGTTTTAATCAAGTTTATATTAATACTGGAATCAACATATCGCCCTATTGAGCATAATATTATGAAATTGTTTTGAGTATACCTAAAGGTACTGTTACGGTCAATTTTGTAAAATAAAATGCCTAAAGTGGGCTTTAGTTTTGTGGACCAGTACCATTCATGCAATAAAAATGGGCTTAAACACCATCACCAGATGGTTTTGTGACAAGTGTAGTACTGTAATAAAAAATTTTAATAAGTCCAGAGGGTCTATTAGTGAGGGAGAGGCCAGACCAACTTATAGAGATACTGCAGTTGAGCCTAAATCTAGTGAAGTAGCAGTTCAAGTAAACTTAAATGTCCCTATACCTCATAGTGAGCCCAGGCCTAGATATCCTCAGACAATTCCTGAAAATGATGAGTGGAGGGTTTTTCGGTTAACCTTCGTAGTTATAGGACGTACCTAGAATTGCTTGAAATCAAAGAGTTTAAATTAGATTACTGAAACAAGTTAGGGTTAATATTCGTTTTAATGCTTTGTTCGTTTTCGATAGAAGGAGACATTCTATGACAATTTAACATATACATTCGTATTCAGGACACCTTGAAACCTCAGGGAAACTGATAAAAATCAAGGAAATGTAATAATTATTTTTTATGAAAAAAAAAAAAATTAGACGTAAAAAGTAGCCATTATAGGCCATTGACCGAGTATTTAGCTCTTAACGCTGTTAAAATTTTAACGAACGTCGCCCTCTCCAGTTTTATGGGGAGACATCTCGTGGCAAAATTAGGAAACATAGGTCAAAACAACCAATTACATCTCGTTTTGGTTTCACGTGACCTTATCCGACCAATCAGAGACGTACATTTTGAATCTCTCATAATACATACTCATTAAGATGCTTAGGTCTGGTTTTCATTATGGTTTGAGGAGGTTGCGATTGCCTGGGTTTTTGGTACCTTGGAACGCAGTTCCAGAAAACTACTGTTGTTTGCGGTTCCTCAGAGAGACGCAACAACTCTTGTTCGCCTGATCCAGCAACATATTAGGCCTGGGACTACAATCTATTCCGACGAGTGCCGTGCGTATTCTCAACTTGGAAATCTAGGCTACATTCACCAAACAGTCAACCATTCACAGCGGTTCGTGGAAGACACCGTTCACATTCAAAATATTGAGTGTTGTTGGAAAGACGTGAAGAGCTGGATATTACGGTCTGGCAACAAAACCCAATCAGTTTAGGTTAGGTTAGGTCTGTTTAGGCTAGGTTAGGTCTGTACCAAAACACATTTTTCTGGTGTTTTTTGGTGTGATTTGCTCAAATCTGAACTTCGTTTCTTTGGGAAATGAGCCGTTTTTGAGAAATTTTAAAATTGAAAATTTCTCAAAAACGGCTCATTTCCCAAAGAAACGAAGTTCAGATTTGAGCAAATCACACCAAAAAACACCAGAAAAATGTGTTTTGGTACAGACCTAACCTAACCTAAACAGACCTGACCTAACCTAACCTAAACAGACCTAACCTAACCTAAACTGATTGGGTTTTGTTGCCAGACCGTAATATCCAGCTCTTCACGTCTTTCCAACAACACTCAATATTTTGAATGTGAACGGTGTCTTCCACGAACCGCTGTGAATGGTTGACTGTCCGGTGAATGTAGCCTAGATTTCCAAGTTGAGAATACTCACGGCACTCGTCGGAATAGATTGTAGTCCCAGGCCTAATATGTTGCTGGATCAGGCGAACAAGAGTTGTTGCGTCTCTCTGAGGAACCGCAAACAACAGTAGTTTTTTGGAACTGCGTTCCAAGGTACCAAAAACCCAGGCAATCGCAACCTCCTCAAACCATAATGAAAACCAGACTAAAGCATTCTTGAATGAGTATGTATTATGAGAGATTCAAAATGTACGTCTCTGATTGGTCGGATAAGGTCACGTGAAACCAAAACGAGATGTAATTGGTTGTTTTGACCTGTTTCCTAATTTTGCCACGAGATGTCTCCCCATAAAACTGGAGAGGGCGACGTTCGTTAAAATTTTAACAGCGTTAAGAGCTAAATACTCGGTCAATGGCCTATAATGGCTACTTTTTACGTCTAATTTTTTTTTTTTTTCATAAAAAATAATGATTACATTTCCTTGATTTTTATCAGTTTCCCTGAGGTTTCAAGGTGTCCTGAATACGAATGTATATGTTAAATTGTCATAGAATGTCTCCTTCTATCGAAAATGAACAAAGCATTAAAACGAATATTAACCAAAATTTGTGCCAATTGTTCAGGTCCCCATACAGCTAGCTTCAGTGGCTGTTCCTATTTTAGAACAGCGCAGGAAATAGAGAGGCTCAAACTTACATCTAATCTCTCTTATAGTGAAGCTAGATCTGTTCTCCGAAATCAGGACCCTACTGTAGTTTCAGAAAGAACATTTAAAAGTAATGACTTTCCTGTTCTACCAAAACCTATTATGTCAAGAGAGGTGACTCAAGGCTTGGATGTGGTGGATCCCTCTCCCCCCCTTCAGAATTCTTGGAGTGGAGTTGTGAGGGGAAGACCTGGCTCGACTAAGGCAATGTCCCAGGGGCCTTCTGGGGTGGGGTGGATGGTGGGCTGTGGTCCCTGAACCCTCTACCCCTTTTGGACCTATGGCTCTGTCATCAGACATCATTAAAGTTCTATGTTTAAGTTTATTCAGCTTCACCCTTCAGAGTGGTGGTAGTCTCTCCAAGAAGACTTTGAGTACATTATCCAATTTTGTTTCTTTATTTAATGACGCTTTTCACACTGACCTCAAAACTGACCAGCTGACGAAATTCCTTGATAAACTGAAACCTAAGCCTATGCCCAAACAGAAACGTCATGTCCAAATTCGCAAACCCACTTAACATTTCATATTCAAAGGTTTCTAACCTCTTGTTGGCTCAGTGGAATGCCCGCAGTCTCCAATCTAACTTGTCAGAATTTAAACTTTTTCTTTATACCAAAAAACCCCATTTAGTGGCAGTTTGTGAGACCTGGTTAACTATAAGGCTCCAGCCTACTTTTATTAATTATACTCAGATCAGAGCAGATAGGGTTGGCCGAGGGGGTGGGGGTTTGCTATTTCTGATTCGTTCAGATTTGTGCTTTCAACCATTACCTCTCCATCCCTTTCCAGCAGGAGTTCTTGAGGTCCTTGCTTTATCTTTAAAAGTGAACAGTGGTACTTTAGATATACTCACAGTTTACAACCCACACCTTTCATTAACCACTATAGAAATTGAACACTATGCTGGTCAACTCGGTCAACAAGCTTTTATTTGTGGTGATTTTAATGGTAGACACAGGGCTTGGGATACAGGTATGTCAGGTTCTCCAACACCAACGGCCTTAAATTTATTTAATTTTATTCTCTCTTCGGATTTTGTATTATTGACTCCAGTAGATCTCCCAACAAGATTTAACATTAATAATGGAAGTTATTCAACGTTGGATCTCTCATTATGTAGAGGTAGGTTTGCTCCTAACTGTGCAGTGGCCATTGGTGGAAGCCTGGGTAGTGACCACTTTCCTGTCCTCACTGCTCTGCAAATTTCACCAGTATCCACTCCTCATAAACGACGTCCGACTTGGAAACTACGTGACATAGATTGGAGAATTTGGTCTAGAGCACTTCCGGATGCCCCTGCTATAGAAGGGACTTTAGATGAGAAAATAGCACTTTACAGCCTTATTAGTGGAAACAAGTACCTCTACACTGAAGAAGACAACAGGAAATTTTGTTCCAAAATACCACAAATGCTGGTGGACGGAGGATTGCAGTGTGGCAGTGGCCACCCGCCGTCGGGCTCGGCGTTTTTATTCTCATCACCCAACTCAATATAATAAGATCCTCTTAAATAAGGCAACGGCTATAGCTCGTCGTACTATTCGTCAGGCAAAGCGAATTTCATGGAGTCGGTTTTGTTCAAACCTCAGTTTTACTACACCTTCCACTGAGGTTTGGACTCAAATTCGGAAAATCATTAAGGGTACAGATTCACACTTCACTTACCCTATTGTTGTAAATGGTTCCATAGTAAGTGATGTACGTGACAAAGCAGAAGTTTTGGGGGCCTTCTTCCATTCATTTTTTGGGACTGTAGCAGTTATTGAAGATGAGGAATTTTGCAGGGACATGCAGTCTTCCTTATTTCTTGATTACAATGAAGATTATAATCTGGACTTCACATTGCAGGAATTACAATCCTCCTTAAGGCAATGTGAACATACAAGAGGTGGTGCAATGGGACTGGATAATGTATATATATTTTCTTAGTCATCTTCCATTGGAGTACTTGCCATTTCTATTATCAGCATTCAATGATAGCCTGAGCACAGGGGTCTATCCTTCATCATGGAAACAGGCAATCATGATTCCTATCCTCAAACCACAGAAAAACCCTTCAAGTCCATCTTCATATCGTCCTATATGCTTATTATCCTGCTTGGGTAAAGTACTAGAGAGGATGGTCCATCAGCGATTGCTATGGATTTTTGAAACGTGTCACGTTTTTCGAGATTCGCAGTGTGGTTTCCGTAAGAAGAGAAGCACAGTGGATCAACTTCTGAGGTTGGAAACATTCATACGCCAAGCTCTCCGACGGAAAAAATATGTTCTTGTTATATTTTTTGACCTCAGTCGAGCTTTTGATACCATCTCCCATACTGGCCTACTTTATAAGTTAGGCGATTTGGGGATTCATGGTCGTTTACTAAGATGGTTGCACAACTTCTTGTCTAACCGCACATTTCAGGTGCTAATTAATGATGTCTACTCAACACCTTTCCCCTTTAAAAAGGGTGTACCCCAGGGTTCAGTTCTTAGTCCATTATTATTCACAGCATATCTCTCCGATATGCCAGTATTGATCCAGTTCAATCATCAGAGTTTGCTGATGATACAGCTTTCTATGTGGCAGCTAACACCCCTTTAGAAGCCCAACAGATGTTGCAAAAAGCAACAGATAAGTTCTCATCTTGGTGCAGAACCTGGGGTCTTTCCCTGAATCAAGAAAAATCAAAAATTATGTTCTTTACACATCAAAAGGTTTCAGTGAATCCTATTGTCCAAATTAGTAACACCCCGGTAGCTATGGTCACATCCTACCAGTTTTTGGGAGTGGTCCTTGACAGCCCCAGACTGACTTGGTCTTGTCATATTAACTACCTGGTAACATCTTGTATGAAACGTCTAAACTCGTTAAAATCTGTTGCCTCTCATCGATGGGGTGCAGATCGATCTACGCTTCTCACTTTTTATCGATCATTTATCTTGGGTAAAATAAAGTATGCTGATGTTGTTTATGATTCAGCCTCTTTCACCTTGAAGAAGAAACTGGAAATATTGCATAATTCTGGAATGCGCCTTATTTTGGGTGCCCGCCCATCAACTCCTATTATTGCCCTGCAGGGTGAGACTGGTCTCCATGCCCTTCAATATGATAGAGATCTCTCTACACTGAGGAAGTACTTCAATATTCTGGCTTCCCCATTTTCCCACCCCTTACGTCAGTCATTTGAGGCGGATTATCCTTTGATCCTTGCAGTGGACTGGACTGTGGCAAATAAGCCGCCATTCTTCTTTAGAGCAACTGGACTTCTTAATAAGTATCAATTACATTTTAAATTTTTTACAGTTCCAGTGTTCCCTTCTTTCCCACCTTGGAGATTGCATTTGGTACCAACCTGTCTCTCTCTCCCATTTTTATATGAACCTCCTGTCCCCAAAGAAGTGATTGTGCAGTGTTTCACAGCATACTTGGGAGAAGTATCCAGATTACTTGTATATTTATACTGATGGATCTAAGATAGATGTGCCTGGACCATCTTGTTCATCAGCTGTTTTCATTTCAAATCATAAAAGGTGTTTTTCCTGGAAACTATCCCCCAATCATAGTATACAGGCAGCAGAGTTATTTGCCATCCAACAGGCATTGTGTTTTTTAGTATCCAGAAGTAATGCTTGTAATGTCCTAATAATTACAGACTCCCAGACCTCTCTTCACCTGATCAACTCACCCACACTCACTACATATCTGGCTTTAACAACTTCTATCCATTCTTTACTGAAGACCCTCTCTGTTTCAGGTATTCTGGTTTCCTTCCAGTGGGTTCCGAGCCATGTTGGAATTACAGGTAATGAGATGGTTGATACGCTGGCCAGGGCTGCTCATTCCCTCCCTGCTATAACTTCGCTATATTTCCATCCAGGCGAGGGTTTTGCAGTAGCTAAAATGGCAGTGCAAAATGATTACAAAACCCAATGGGAGAGATTACGGCACTCAACTCTCTATGGAATGTTTAAGCCTTCCTGGGGCACAAGAAATTGGCCTGTACCTTCTTCCCACTATAAAGCTTCTATAATATTTAGATTCCGTTCAGGCCATGTAGGCCTTCAGGCTTACTTACACCGGATTGGACTAGCTTTCTCCCCATTATGTGTTAGTTGTAATTTACCAGAGACACTGTCCCATTTCTTTCTTTTTTGTCCATGTTATACTAGGCAAAGGAAAAAATTAAGATTCTCTCTTTTGCAATATGGTGTCAGGAACTTTACTTTATCAGTCCTATTAGGTGGGGATAGTTTTTCACCCCCATTGATACACTTCACTATGGACCAAGTATTCAAGTTTGTAGTGGCATCTGGGCGGTTGAGAGAGTTTTAAATCTTGCATTGTATACCAATTTTCATTCTCACAGGTTTATTAATGTTACCTCCTAGTTACTCCATCTGGCTGTTACTGTTGACTTAGTACTTGGTTCCATTTTTATCAGTTCATGTTTAGTACTAACAGGCCTCATATTCATCCCTTTCTGAGTGTTCTGGAATTGGCCCCAGAACTGAAAAAGGTAATGGTGTGCTTTCTCTATTGCTCTCTCATCCCAATAATAATAGACCCAGCACTTGATGTAGGAACAGTGGAAGTTCTCCTGGAACAAGGTGTTTTGGTCTTGGAGGATGTAAATAGCCTTATTGGCTGAGCTCCTCCATATAAAACTTCAAACAATCAAATCAATCAATCAATGATGAGTGGACTAAACCTAGGAAAACTTGGAAAGGTAGAATTCAAGAGCCAAGGAAAAGTGTCCTTATAGAACTAACCACTCAGTTTCATACTTTCTCACTGGTCCAGGATCAAGATGAAAGCTGAAGAAAGTAAGCCTATAAAACAAAATGCTAGCAATAATAATCCAGACTCGTATAAACCCAGGCACTCTAAAGCTATAGGTGTGCTTGAACCAGCATCCATTATAGGTGACTCTCAAGTGAGGGGCCTAGGACCTAAATTACCTAGAGGTAGCATAGCTTACTGTTATCCAGGTGCAGGGATAAATAGAATTAGTAATAAAATTATAGAAAAAGGATCTGGTATTGACCTAACTATACCAAAGAATATGGTTATACATGTAGGTGGAAATGATATAAAGGGTAAGCACTCCGAAGAAATCATGGAGTCATATAAACAGCTATTAACAAAGTTAAAGGAATGGAGACCTAACCTTAAAACATCTATCACAGGTATAATTCTCAGGATACATGAGAATAATAAGTGGTACTCACAAGCATTATATATAAATAGTAGGCTTAAGACACTATGTCAGAGCATGGAAATTACATATATCGAACTGTGGAATAAATTTTACAAAAAAAGAGGGTTAATATTCGTTTTTTGACCTAGTCACACCCAGCTATAACAGCAATATATATTGAATAACCAATCAAAGCTGAATAAGAAAATATATATATTATTTTGTGCAAATTTGTATAAAATGTACTTTTAAAAAAAAAATATCTTCTACTTTCTAATATGTATGTATATAAATTTTGGTTGGTTTGTTTATTTGGGCTACCTTTTTTGGAGATTTTTCTTGGCTTTTTTTGGCTACTTTTTCTTGCTTTGGCTGCTACTTTCTGTTTCTGGTCAGTGGTGGTTTTCGTTCTAGTGGTATGATGTGTGAATCTTGTGAACTTGATTTCGAAGACCTAATCCGCCTTGTTGGCCTCGATGAAGATAAAAGTTTAGATGTTTTTTCCAATCACGGCATAATTCCAACATCCGTGATTTGCCCTAAATGTAATACTGCCTGTATTTTAAGACAAGACTCAAAGGTGTTTAGGTGCTGTAAAAAAAATGGAAGGATGTGAAATCGTGGGTTTTACGTGCTGGGAATAGACGTCCTCATTACCGGAAATATTTCGCACGATACTTGTTCCTGGCAGAACATCCTGACGATTCTACAGTTCTGCATCACTTCCTTACTGCAATTGCAGAACTATATCCTCCAAAATAAGGTGACTGGTTAAGTTAAGTTAAGTTAGGTTAGGTTAAGTTGTGTTTAGCATGAATGCAAACTTTTCTGGTCTATTTTGAGGTGTTTTGCACAAATCTGCCATCCGTTTCCTGTGCAAATGCGTAGTTTTCGAGATGATGATATCTCGAAAACTACGCATTTGCACAGGAAACGGATGGCAGATTTGTGCAGAGCACCTCCAAATTGACCAGAAACATTTGCTCTCATTATAAAAAGAGACTGGGTCAAAAAACGAATAATTACCAAAAAGAGAGTTCTTTAACAGAGATGGAATTCACCTTAATAGTAAAGGAACTGATTTACTATCAAAGATTGTATCATATAATTGACTAAAAACTAAAGGAATAGGCCAAATTAGTACAAATACCAATACTCTTGATAACAATAAACAACAAAAAATATAATCAAAACTCAAAAGAAAAAGGTCAACAAAGAGAGTAAAAGAGATGCAAATAATATACCATCACAGAACAAGAACCAGACTAAATTACAAGCAAAATATTCCAAGGGTTCTTTGTCATTTTTCTATGTAAATGCAAGAAGTATCCGAGATAAAATAAATGAATTCAAGGCATAGGTATTGAAAATCCTGATGTTATGATTGTCACTGAAACTTGGACAAAATTCAGTACGATACCAAATAGTCTATTTAGTGAAAGAGATAATACCATTACTTATGAAATTGATGGCTATGAACTTTTTTATTATGAACGTAAATATTCAGAGGGTGGTGGAGTATTTATTTATGCCAAGACAAATATGAATCCAGTTGAAGTTACCTCCGTTAAAGAGGAAATAGTTGAATCTGTATGGATAGATATTGGGCATAAAAATGCCAGGAAAATCAGGACGGGGGGTATTTATAGACCACCTGAGGGATGTTCAGTTGGAGGAATCCCCAAAAGTAGAGAAGAAAATAAGTATGTAGAAAATCAACTTATTGATGAAATAAATAAAGCAATGACAAGCAATATTATTATTGTTGGAGATTTCAATTATAGGCATATAGACTGGGAAATATTACAAACACCAGAAAGTAATGAGAGATTCTTAGACTGTATAATTGAGAATGGTTTAACCCAGTTAGTAAAGGAGCCAACCAGGGCCGATGCCATTCTAGATTTAATTCTAACAAATAATCCAGATACCTTCCAGGATATCTCGGTTTCAGAAACACTAGGTTCAGGTGATCATTGTATCCTTCGGTTTAATATTGTTTGTAATTCAAGACCTAGTGAAAATAAAGTAGAAGTTCCAGATTTTAAAAGAGGAAATATAAATGGACTAGTAAATGATGTGTCTAATAAATTGGACAGATATTCTACAGCCTGAACAGACAGTAACTAGTATGTGGGAAAAATTTAAAAGTATAATAATGAACATACAAAGGAAGCATATCCCACAGTGTAAAATCAGAACTGGAAAAAATAAAAAACAACCTTGGATAAACTTTAATGTAAAAAGAGGAATCAGAGAAAAAACAAAAGCATTTCATAAATTCAAAAGAACTAAAAATGGCACAGACTCCGAAATATATAAAAGTAAAAGAAGCATTTGCAAGAAAGTAATCAGAGATAGCAAACGTGACCTGGAAAAAAGCCTAGCCAAGAATTCAAAAACAATCCTAAGAAGTTTTTCAGTCACTTCAATTTGAAAAGTAGAGTGAAAAAGAAAATTGGCCCCCTCCATATAGATGATAAAACTATAGATGATGATCTTGAAATAACTGAAGAACTAAACAAATACTTCTCATCAGTATTCACAAATGAAAATTTAAATAATATTCCTGATCTTATACTACCAGGACAAGATAGAGAAATAAATGAATTAAGGGTAACAAAACTAGATATCTTAAAAGCAATAGATAAATTAAAAATGGAAAAATCTCCAAAGCCAGATGAAATGCATCCAATAGTCATAAAAGCTGCCAAAAAGAATATAGCACAGGCACTAGAAATTATTTTTAATAAATCATTGATATGTACTGAAATTCCAGAGGATTGGAAGAAAGCAAATGTGGCTCCAATCTTTAAAAAAGGAAATAGAAACTTGGCAAAAAACTACAGACCCATCAGCCTCACCTCCATTATTTGCAAATTACTCGAAAGCATCATTAGAGGTAAAGTTACTGAGTTCTTGAAGAGTGCAACCTTATAAATGATAGCCAGCATAGCTTTCGAAATGGAAGGTCCTGTCTAACCAACTTGATTGAATTTTATGATGGAGTCCTATTGCATTTGGACAATAAAGAGCCAGTAGATATAGTATACTTAGATTTTGCAAAGGCATTTGATACTGTTCCTCATGCAAGATTGTTGGTAAAAGTTAGAGCCCATGGTATAAGAGGTCATATAGCTGATTGGATAGAAGAATGGCTGAGAAATAGAAAACAGAGAGTTCATCTAAATGGAAATAAGTCTACTTGGAGACCCGTATTGAGCGGAGTCCCACAGGGGTCTGTTCTGGGACCTCTGCTTTTTGTTGTATATATAAATGATCTAGAGAAGGGCCTATCATGTAAAACCTCAAAATTTGCTGATGATACAAAATTAGGCCATAATGTTAAGTCAGTAGCAGGAGCAATGACAATACAAAAAGACTTAGACAGAGTAACAGCCTGGGCAGATAAGTGGGAGATGAAATTTAATGTTGATAAGTGCAAGGTTATGCATATTGGGCCAAAAAATGCAGAATTTGAATACAATATGAATGGAATTTGGATTAAAAATGATGATAAAGAGAAAGACTTGGGTGTCACTGTGACAAATGAACTTAAACCCTCAAATCACTGTATGGTAATCAGAAATAAAGCAAATGCTAGACTCAATCTCATGCAGACACACATTGAGTACAAATCACCCAATATTATAAAGCAACTATACATTTCATATGTGAGACCCCTCCTCGAATACTGCATTCAATTTAATAGTCCCTATTTGATACAAGATATTGAAAAACTGGAAAAAGTACAGAAACGAGCAACAAGAATGATCCCATCTCTAAGACAATTGACATATAAGGAAAGACTGGTGTGTCTGGGCATGTTCTCGTTAAAAAGGAGGAGGTTGAGGGGTGATGTGAGGGAGGTGTGTAAAATGATAAAGGGGTTGGATAGGATAGATTTTGAGTCTCTTTCATTAAAGATCACAATCAGACAAGAGGTCATAGTATGAAATTATTTAAGCCAAGATGTAGAACAAATTTAAGAAAACATAGTTTTACAAACAGAGTAATTAAGTTTTGGAACAGTCTGACAGAAGAAGTGGTGACTTCAGATACACTTGATTCTTTCAAAAGAAGGTTGGATAGTTTGATGTCTGCAAGGGACATCTGGTGATGGTGTTTAAGCCCATTTTTATTGCATGAATGGTACTAGTTTATTTCATATATATTATGTGCATTTGGGTGATAGATCCCACAGCTCAACACAGGTGTTGTGGGATACAGGGAGGCAGCATCTTGGGTTAGGGGATACTCTCTGTCCTTACACACCCTATTTAAAGAGATTCCTCTGCCGAGCGATGCCCCCCATAGTACTGTGAGGTATTGAAAAACTCATGATCTTCACTTGCCCCACAAACACCTTTAAATGGGAGACCCAAAATGGGTGCACACATTCTACATTACTGTACAGTCTTTACAGCCACACCTACACTTTTCCTCTTAAATATATATATTGTAATGTATATGGATGTAAATTGTGACTTGGTCCGCAATTGATATGGACTGTGACTTATTTTTGGTTGGCATGGTACTGGTATTGATGGGTACCATAATGAAATTGACTGGATTCTTTGGAGCTGATATATTTGCATGTCAGTTATAAATAGATATACCGTAGTGTGTAACATATTTGTGGAGAGTAGCCTATTATGACTTTGATGCTCTGGATCCAGAGATTCTATCTTTAGTTTTAAATTGCTAATTAATTAGTTTTAAATTGATACTTGGTTAGTTTTGTAGAAGTTGGTTGTTGCCAATGTACAGGCAGTTTTTACATAGTGGAGCCACCTCGATGGGCCAAAGTGGCCCCTAGTGTGCCCACTATAAAAATTTCGGTAATTATTCGTTTTAGTGCTTTTCCTCCTTTCTGAACCAAAACACATTTTTCTGGTGTTTTGTGGTGTGATTTGTTCAAATCTGAACTTCGTTTCTTTGGGAAATGAGCCGTTTTTGAGAAATTTTAAAATTGAAAATTTCTCAAAAATGGCTTATTTCTCAAAGAAACGAAGTTCAGATTTGAGCAAATCACACCAAAAAACACCAGAAAAATGTGTTTTGGTTCAGACCTAACCTAACCCAACCTAACCCACGTTTTTTCGCAATTTCTTACCTTAAATAGCACTGTTAGGGTGTTTATGTCGAATGCTTTGTCAAGAATAACCCAATGTACAATAAGTTTTGCCACAGTTTGAGGTGGGATTTTTCAACCCACGTGCCTTTTCGATGGGAAACAAAGAAGGAACACTTTTTTTTCTGCCGCGCTCGTCCCTAGTCAATCTTGTGCAATAATATTGATCAGCAACTTCTCTATAATTACACTCACAACCACACTGTGGACAAATAACACGACTAGGTAAAACACAGTGACTCATAAAGAAAGCTTCAGCACCAGCTTCTCCTGTGTGTGTGTCGAGTTATTCACAGGTCTCCTGTGTGTGTGTGGTTATTCGCAGGTCTCCTGTGTGTGTGTGGTTATTCGCAGGTCTCCTGTGTGTGTGGTTATTCGCAGGTCTCCTGTGTGTGTGTGTGGTTATTCGCAGGTCTCCTGTGTGTGTGGTTATTTGCAGGTCTCCTGTGTGTGTGTGTGTGTGTGTGGAGTTATTCGCAGGTCTCGTGTGTGTGTGGAGTTATTCGCAGGTCTCGTGTGTGTGTGGAGTTATTCGCAGGTCTCGTGTGTGTGTGGAGTTATTCGCAGGTCTCGTGTGTGTGTGGAGTTATTCGCAGGTCTCCTGTGTGTGTGGAGTTATTCGCAGGTCTCCTGTGTGTGGGGAGTTATTCGCAGGTCTCGTGTGTGTGGAGTTATTCACAGGTCTCGTGTGTGTGTGTGGAGTTATTCATAGGTCTTGTGTGTGTGTGTGTGTGTGGAGTTATTCACAGGTCTCGTGTGTGTGTGTGGAGTTATTCACAGGTCTCCTGTGTGCTGAGTGTCAGCTGGCTTTTTCGTAGTTCTTATAGCTTCAAATGTTTTTTCACTAACAAGGTGAACTCCTTTGACCGAAGTAGTCTGAGTTGGCAGAATCTCTCTTTCTTTAATAATTAAGTTTGCTCCAAGGAAGTAGGCAACTTTCCTGAGTCTCCTCACTTCTACGAGTTTAGGAAGATTTTCTTTATGAATTTTGTGTTTCTTCACATACCGTACAGTATCATTGACAAAGACTTTTTATCCTTTCAGCTTTTTTCTGTTTTTGAGTATTAAATCTGTTTTATCCTCACACATTACTTTTATAGCTGAAGTGGGTGTCTTAGATTCAGTTGTCTTTAACGCGCCCTTGCTGATTGGTTAGGTTGTCATGATATTTTCATTAGTTTTAATGAAAATATGACTAACCCAACCAATTAAAACTAACAAAAATATCATGACAACCTAACCAATCATCAAGGGCGTACAGTTGCATTATATACATTACATTTCATTTGGAAAACATGAAGCCACCGAGGCCTATTGAGGTTATTCAAGTCATGAGCTAATAATAATAGAATCCTGCAAAACATCAATCGCAAGTCAACTAATGTACAACTATTTACTACTATCAAAGTAGCCTACAAACTTAACCTAAAAATATACAGTATTTACAAGCTACAAACTCACACTCTCATTCATAAAAGTCTAAATTTTTCTTAAAATTAACTAATGAGCTCCTGTTTACCACATATGGCAAATCATTCCAAAAATCTACTACTATAACTAAAAAAGTATTTTCTTAGATCAAGTCAACAAGGCTGTTTTGTAGTTGACCTAACTGGGCATTCAGTCAACCTAACAGGGATCTCCTAAGTTCTGAAAAAAGAGCAGGGAAATACTGAAAAAAAGATACATATACAATAGCAGAAAAATAATGAAAAAAATTGCAGGGAAATACCGAAAAAGAGCTAAATATTCAACAAATTAATAATTACTTAAATACTAATGGCAATTTTGCTACTTTCTCATTTTTTGAAACTCCAAATTCATCTAGGCCTTGGCTACGTCATTTTTGTAGATTTTTTCTCTTGTAATGGATGTCAAAAAGGGTATTAATTCACACAGCCAGTCAGGATGGGGTCACATTTTCATATGGAAACATTGAATAATTAAATTTCACTTAATCCAGCCAGACTGAACTGAATCCAAGAAGGCCTAAACTGGGCATACTAAACTGATCAGGTAGATAATGGAAATGATATAGATGTTATTTATTTGGATTTTAGTAAAGCATTTGACAAGGTTCCACATAGGAGACTTCTGCTCTATAAATTAAAAAAAAGCTCATGGTATATTAGGATCAGTTAAAAATTGGGTAGAAAAATGGTTAAAGGACAGAGAACAGAGGGTAATTCTAAATGGTCATGGATCTGGGTGGTAGAAAGGGAAAAGTCGGGTACCACAAGGATTAGTTTTAGGTCCAGTACTCTTTATTTTATATCTAAATGATTTAGAGAAAGGAGTAGGTTGTAAAATTTCTAAATTTGCAGATGATACAAAAGTAGTTGCTCCAGTTACAAACAGACAAGGGGTCAATTACTGGGTTTCTATTACTTTTACTTTTGTATGTTGGGTACTTCACTCATTTGAAAAGGATCTTTGTCTATTTAAATGCAATTAGAAGCAGTGTGTTAACAAACGCTTTATTTTAGACTCAGCAGGTACAAAGATTATAATCAGCAACAAGCCTCAATATCTAGCATATTTTCTGGCTTTCAAAATAAAAGACAAGAACCTTTTCTCAGTATCGCTGTTTAATAATCAAGTCATTCAACTGTACAGAAAGTCTTCCTCTATTTGGTGGCAATTGATGAAAGTACAAACTGCAAAAAGAAATGCTATTGGTATGGAAGATTTCTGCAACTTTTGTGAACATTTACTGAGTTGTACCCCAAGTTCAGCTGCCATTGAGAGAGTTTTCTCGATAGGAAAGCTGGTCAAAATATACAAATATTTGCGTAGTGGAAGTGAACAGAATGAAGATGGTTTGATTACTTTGAGATGTGCCAGTGCTTAATAAATAAATACTTAACTGATTACTATCTGAAATTAATTAGTTTATTACTTTTACAGGGCACTTCATTTAATAAAAAATATTTTGGAGTTCAATTTTAATTAAAAATGAAGTTGAGTTGTGCTTTTGTTATTTATTTAATAAAATGAAAGTCCTACATGACTGCAATGACTCTTAAATACATGGTATTGACTGTTGTATTATTTTTAGCAACTTATTACAGTAACTCATTGTTTTAAAATATCTGAAAAAATCTGCTTGAGTGGGTTTTAATTGGTTTTTAAAGTGGGCTTTTTCTGAAAAAAACCTGCTGGGGACAACTGGGTTGGGTCCAATCAGGCTAACCCTGGTTCCACGCAATTAGGTTACTGTCTGCTGAAATTCTTTCAATATTCTTAAAATTTCAAAGAGCCAAAATGATGATTCAATTTGTAGCACTGGTTGAGTGTTTTTTTTATTTTTGCAGCAGCTCGAAGCATGTTTTCCAATCATCCTCTGATGTACTGGATGCCAAGCTTGCCAAAGATGTCAATTCCATTTCCTTTAGCCAAATCCACTCATCTGTGATCCAGTCATGTAACTAGCTAGAGAACCTATTATCATTATTATAGGACACCAGTCACAGTATTCCAGAGTTTGGCACTGATTATTGGTTGATTAACTCGTGTGAGATAGGTTTGCCATAATTGTCAATGTTTTGTAGTTATACACAAGCCACTTGAGTTCCCATAATACCCCATGTTTTATCATCAATATTTAAAACAGCCCTTGAGCCCTTTCTTTGTTCTTAAATGCTTTCCTCGGTGCGTTTTGGACTCGTAGGAGGGATGGAGCACATAAACAGATGCGGACTGTTCAGAATAGATCTGGCGCTTCGTCGGGAAGAGTGAAAGGCCGAGTATCCCTAGAAATTCTCCGAGCAGGCCTTGAGGGGGTTTGCTCGTTAAAAACTAAATTTGAGAGTTATTGAGTGAGATTTGAGGTTTTTGAGTTTGAAGAAATATAGAGATTTTGAGTTTTGAGGAAATGTTGAGAGCCGTTAGCCTAAACTACTGCGAGGGATGTAGTGGATGGGCAATGATAAAACTTAAGTTATTTAATTAATGTTAAGACTAGTTAAGAAAAAACCTGAACTTGACCGTACTATATTTCACATTCGAGACTGAACTTGTAACCAAATGTGACTTAAATTAATTGATTAAAAGCGATTCAAACCAACTATTTCATTATCAAATACACACTAAAATTGGGGGTACAGAAGTAAGTGGAAGATAAAGAATTCACGCAGAGGGTCACTAACTTAAAAAGAAAGATCTATTATAACTTCAATTTACTTATCGAGCATTTACACTGACCTTTGAGGATAAACAATTTGTAATAAGGATCCATCTCTCCTGACCAGATATTTTTGATTCTTTATTACAACTGGTGTAGAAGTAGCGGATAAACTGGATTTTTTATTACAAGTGGGATCTTCCTTTTCTGATACCCCCCACTAAAAGCTTCAGTGAAAAGTGACAAAAAGTGCTCTCCAAGTGTGTATTATGAGGGCTACCACCTCGCAACAGACAGTGACGGAAGACAACGTGAGGGTCACACGATCGAGGACCGCTGCGTGGGCTGCTGCTGCTCAGGCCGAGTCGACATCGCAACTTGCTACTGGACATCAAGCTGCAGGAGGAGTAAACTTTCCCACCAACGCGGAAAGGGAGGTAAGCAACCCATCTTGTATTGTGAGAGGTTTTAGAGGATGAGTGGAGAGCTCCGTACAGCGGGCAGTCCCCCAAAATTAACCCCATTAAACCTTCATTTCTTTCCCCCAAAATTTTGATATAGAGTACCTTTCCTTCCAATCGGTTCCCCTAGACTCGAGTTTGAGACTGATCTAGTTCCAAACCTATTTTTAGCACAATTTAGTGATTCAAATTCGGGCGAGTTTTGGCCGATCTCATTCGAGAACATGCCTCTTGGCCAAGAAGAAATCAGTCCCAACCATGTATCAGCAACCACTCCCTACACACTTCCCTCATCCCTATGTTCCCCCTATCTATCCAGGGTATCCTCACTTGTATTCCCCTAATGTAGGCTTCCCCAATCCACACATTAATATTGTCCTGTATAACACTAGTAATGCACCCAAATTCCATACAAAAAATGCCGGGTATAAGCATGCTCGATGTATGCTGTGTAGACAGGGAACACCTAGCTCGTCAGTGCTACCTGATTGAAAAAGTGAAGCTATTGCATGAAAGGGAAGAGAGCTATAGGTGAGAGAATGAGAGAGATCATTGGAGGGAATGGACCCTGAGAGGAGACTGACGGTATGAAGATTACGAAAGAAGAGGTAGTAGGTACTCTTCCCCTTCCGAATATTTGAGAAGACGGAACTTCTCGCCGTATGAGAGAAGTAGAGATAACTATGGTAACCCCAGATACGATAACAGGCATGAGGGTAACCCAAGATACGACAATGGGCATGAGCGTAACCCAAGATATGACAACAGATATGAGGGTAACCCAAGATACGACAACAGATATGAGAATCTGTATCATTCACCATCGCCCTATGAATGAAGAAGAAGGGACTATTCCCCTTATGACAGAAGAAACGGAGGTAATTATATAGAAAATGGCGCAACCCGAAGTATGATTTAAAAAACATTTTATTAGGTCAATTTCGATGTGCTGAAGCCAAATCTGTTAACCATTTGGTGTGCAAATGCTTCAAATTAGAGTAAATGTTATTTATATTTTACTCTTATTTTGAAGCATTTGCCTAAAAAATGGCTAACAAATTAGGCTTAAGCACATGAAAACTAACCTAACCTAACCTAACCTAAGAGTAAAATAATCAAATCATTTTGCTAGATATTTATTTTTACATAACGTCCCTAGTGATCAGAGACTTCATTTTTTCCTCAAAGCTGCGGCAAAGTTGTATCCTCCCAATGTTTAAGTTAAAGGTAAGTTGATTTGATTATTTTACTCTTAGGTTAGGTTAGGTTAGTTTTTGTGTGCTTAAGCCTAATTTGTTAGCCATTTTTTAGGCAAATGCTTCAAAATAAGAGTAAAATATAAATAACATTTACTCTAATTTGAAGCATTTGCACACCAAATGGTTAACAGATTTGGCTTCAGCACATTGAAATTGACCTAATAAAATGTTTTTTACATCATACTTCGGGTTGCGCCATTTTCTATATAATTACCGAAATGGAGGTTACCCCTCCCCTGACAGGAATGGAGGCAGGTATCCTGACAGAAGAACGGACTGAAGTCCATCACCCTATTGGAGATATGATGAGGAAAGAGAACCTAACCGCGGAAGATGCCCAGAAAAAGAATGGAAAAAAGGGCGAGATGATTCTCTCTGGCCCCAAAGAAAGGACCCCTCAACCAAAAGGGACCTTTTTCCCCATCGAGAGTCTTTTAAGGAGGAAGAAGAGCCAACACACAAGACAAAAGAATTTAAATTGAAGTCGATATTGGTAAGGAGAAAGGAAGATAAAGGCAGGGAATGGGACGAAAGAGACAGAAAAAATCTCACCAATAAGGAAGCGAAAGAGATAAATGAAATATATGAAAGGAATGAAAGACAGCTTCAATAATGATACGAAAGAGCAGTGTCTAAATGTTTATGAAATGAGCAATAGTGAAAGTCCGTATATGCACTTTCACTATTGCTCGTCTGCCTATTGCAGAGTCTGCCTCATGCAGACCTCATAACGAGTGCGAGGAAAAACAGAAAGTGACCTTGATTTTGAGGTATAATCTCAGTCAGAGGACACAGACAAGGTGAAAACGTTAGCGGTGTGTAAGAGAAGAATGTATGAAATGTTCGAATTAAGCGAGAAAGAAATGGAAACAATGCAAGAATTAAAATCTGAGAGCTCAATGGATGATAGTATGATAGAAGAGAACACGATAGACTGAAGGGAAATTGATCCCCCAATGGAAGCACAATGGGTAAGTGGAGTATATATTGCGTGTTTATGCGACATGAATATGAGACATAACATGATGAAGAATGACTCGTGTTTGTATTGTGGGAACGGAAGTAGTTTGAATCTGATGAACAAACATGTAAATTGCGAAAATGAATTAAAAATGAGCGAGGAAAATATCGTGATAATGGACGCGGATGAATTGGCTATACAGGAAATGAAATAATTCAGCGAAAGAGACATAAATGAAGTAGCTCCATTGAATCATTGCCCTGGGAATCAACCAGGGTAAAAATAAACAAAAGTTGCGTGAGGGAGAATGCAGAGCAACAAATAATGAATGAAAATGATCCCATGATGTCCCTTGAACTTTTGAACGAAGGGACCGATGTTTGTCCAACAAGGAAGGGGTCAATTGACACTGTTGAATTTTGACCCCAAGTCGAAATTACGAATCATAGCCGTAAGGCAGTAAATGACGAAGTCCTAACCACCATGTGACAAATAGAAACAAAAATAGGCATTGAGCCGAGAAATATGATCTTACTGCGTTGCTCGTTGAAGAATTGCCTGAGAGATTAAACTTTATTTTAGGGGCGGATTTCATCTGAGTAAACCTCATACAAATTGCAGGTAAAGGCACAGGGTTTGTGGCTTACACAAATGAGATCCAAATCCCCTTGAGTATGAAATTGATGGGAGTCCCTAACCAAGAAGACCAAAATGCGGAGAGAAAAGAAGTAAACAACCTCCCTCTCCCATTAGTACGAGGGTCCACTTCCATTGCCCCTTTAGCTGGAGCAATTTTAGAAGTACGGACTCCTTCCCCATTGAAGGAGGGATCCACTATAATCGTAGAGGCGAGAGAAACCCCTTTAGACCTAAGGGTAGAACCGCAACTAGTTTGCGTGAACGAAGAAAGGAATGTATCCACTATCGTGTGAAATGAATCCGCCAACGCTAGAGTTAAAGTTACAGGAGAAAGGACAAAGCTGGCGGGAGAAGTTTTACAATACTACGATTGCGAAGAGAGAAAACCCTGTAGCGCGCCAAATGAATGCTCTTCCAACGGGGAAGAACCCAAGAAAGAAGTGAGTAAAAAAGAGATCCATCAAGTCATGAACCATAAGCGTAAGTGGTCTGAAGATGAAATTTCAGAGGAAATTTATAACACGGAAATGATGAGCGAATTTTCATTAACCCCTCAGTCTGCAGAGCCAGAAAGAAGGGAAGTACGAAAATTTGTGAAAAATACTAAAGTAAACCCCAAAGAAGGGAATTGATTAAAAACCCTTCTTAAGGACCATATTGGACAAAAGAGAAAATTAAGCGAGACCGAAATTGCAACCGAAAAAGAAGAAGAAAACAAGATGAATCACATACGCCCGAATAATAAACGCAATTATAGTGACGAAACGAAGAAGAAAAGGGAGATGACAAATGAACCGCACAGTTTCCGCTGCCATCACGATGAAACGGATAATTTACGGACACACGCAGGTTGACCACCAGAACTCATTTAAAAGTCCTGATTGCTGGTCTAGAAGATAAACTTATCGGCTAACATTCAGAAGACGATCGAACGAGTAAACAAGACACGTACACGAATTAACCAAAGGGAACAAATGGGTTAAACTCTTCCCTGGGACAATAAAGAAAAATGTTTTTACCACAATATAAAATCAAATTAATCCCCCCCCCCCCCCTCCGAAAGTTGACTGAAAGGTATGATTCCGGTTTGGAGTTAATAAGGTTCATATAATTATACGTATTTCTTTTTTTTTCATATAGCATACATTTTTCAGGTCATTTACCGCATACCATTTATAAAATGTTTTATATTATGTTTCACGTTCTAATATCATGGTGTCTGACTTAGAAATTGGTGATGAGGGAATATTCACACGAAAACAGTTGGTATAAATGCATAGGTTGGAAATATAATATGATGAGATAGCATGTTTCGCACGTCCAAAACAGCTCTCAGATTCCTTGAGTTTAAGAGAATCAAGTGGAAAATTTATTAAAGGGAATTCATTAAGATTTCGAGAGAAGAAATTTTCTTGTTTATAATCATATAAGATATTTTTTTGTCTTAACAAAATTGCTCCTGAATTAATCAGGATCCCCGTCCTTTTTAACCTGATGCATTATACACATTGGGGCGCAAACCTTCTCAAATCACGGAGTCCCTTTTCCAACCAATGGGCTCCCTAATTCGGCAAGGCCCCACATACACTTTCAGCGCATGTCTCGGTCCGAAGCCCGATTTCGAGATCACTTACATACGGTAGTAAACTCCTCAGTTACGAAGGAGGCCCTTCACCACTTCAACGCTTTCCAGTCTAAGGGAATAGACCTTCAGGATGTAACCCGGTACCTGCACAGGGTCGCCACGCCACCCTCACCCTGTGTCTTGCATTGGGAATCGCCGTCATCGGAATTGCGACCTGAAAGAGATGCTGTCTCCGAGATCCTCCACCAGTACCAACTGCCAGGTTTAAAATCCCTGCATCGGGCCCCCCGGAAGCTCAGGTGACCCGATCGCCAATGCCCCGAAGAAGCCCCCCTCATGAATTTTGCTTTTCACCAACGAGCCCAAGTTTCGTCAGAAGATTGTCCCCAGCAATTCAGTCATATCATATGCCAGAATCAGCACCTAACGTTGGCTACGAGGAAAGGGGAATTCTTGTAATTAACCCTTCGAATGCGCAATTCCTGACCGTGTACTTTCCACCTGTGCGCAAAAAAATCAGGAAATTTACCCATTTGTTAACGTAAAATAAATCAAGTCAAGCACCATTTTGTTAAATTATTTTTGTTTCCCTTAATAAATAAAGATTTTCTCTTACAAACTAAACATTTTCTCTTACAAAATAAACAGAATTTAGTGGGTAACTTGGGAATATGGTTGAGTAGAATTTTATGAAAATTTACACGTTTTCAAGCGTTTATGTTCAGTCTTGCATGAGAAATTGGGGAATGAAACGTGCAAATGATCCACTAGGACATTCTGGAGCGATTGTAAAGACACTTTTAGCTAAATATTTGAATAAAGGCCACATTCTGTATACTGACAACTGGTATACGAGCCCATTACTATGCAAATATCTGCATGTAAATAAAACAGGATCTTGTGGAACTGTAAAGGTAAATAGAAAAAACATGCCCAAGTTTCACCCAAGTAAAAAAGGAGAGTGCCATCTGATGGAATCAAAACCTTTATTAGCACTAAAATGGACTGATAAAAGAGATGTGCATATGCTAACAACAATTCACAGTGGAAGCATGATTGACTCAGGAAAGGTTGATCGTCGAACAAACGAAATAAAATTCAAACCAGATGCTGTTGTGGACTATAACAAAAATATGCATCTGGTGGACAAATCTGATATGCAAATTAGCAGCGTAGAATGCGTTAGGAAAACTGTGAAGTGGTATAAGAAGGTATTCTTTCATCTTTTGGATATTTCTCTTTACAATTCCTTTGTACTCTACAAAAAAACTACGAAAAAGCAGATTTCAATGAGAGAATTCAATCTTACATTAGTCTCTCAACTACTCACGAAGTATGCTCAAATAACATCCCCACATCCTGGAAGACAAAGTGTGAGACCAAATGCTCCTGACAGACTTCTCTCAGCTAATTACATTGAAAAGCATCACCTGGAACAAGTTCCACCAACACCATCTCGACCTGTAGGTCAACGACAATGTCATGTATGCTCACATACAACACAAAGAGAAAAACATGTTAGAAAAGTTTCTACTTGGTGTCCGGAATGCAAAGTTGCATTGTGCCTTGAGTGCTTTGTTCTCTACCACACCTGTGCCAACTACTAAATACTAAATTCAGTAAAAGTGTAAAACAATGTTGTAAATAAGTATAATGGAAAGTGTAGATTTATCAAAATAATATTTATTTCATGAACAATTATTTTCCAAAAGGACTTATTTTATAAGGAGTTATTTTTGAAAAGGAATAAAAAATTATTTTTCAAGAGGACAAATAAAATGTATATTCTTCAAAACTCAAATGTAAGTATAATACTTGCTCGTTTGTGTACATGTGCGCATATGCATACATGCATGTGTGTGTGTGTGTGTGTGTGTGTGTTGCGGATGGTTTATGAATATATCTGAGTCATAGATTCTTCAAAACTCAAATGTAAGCATAATACTTGCTTGTTTATGTGTACATGTGTGCATATGTGTACATGCATGCATGTGTGTAGTGTGTATGTTTGTTGCGGATGGTTTATGAATATATCTGAGTCATCAATAGCAAAATGCAAAATCATTTATTTTTATTGGGATTTTGTGCGAAAACATAAAAAAAATAACGCGATCATCATATGATGCTGGGAGCATTCTTCCGACAAACTTCCTGAGCATCATATGAGGATGGGAGCAGCGTAAGTGTTAAGGGATCAAGTAAAGATAAGCACCCTGGCCTTCTTTAATTAGCCTTATAAAGCTAACTAACGAAAATATCATGACCTAACCAATCGTTGTCAACTGTACGCCCTTGACGATTGGTTAGGTTAGGTCATGATATTTTCGTTAGTGAGCCTAAGAAGACTGGGGGTGCTTATCTTTACTTGATCCAATGACCGACTGAAGGTGGTTTAATTTATTGAATTAAATTTACATGGTAGAATTGAATTGCTAAAGTAATAACTTCATTCTGTAGTTAGTGTGTAACTAACTAATAATTAATGATACCGGTAAGTGTTTAATTTAATTAAATAAGTAAGATTTTCCTTCAGTGATTAGTGCTTAATGAATTGGTAATTAGCAATAAGTGTTCAATTTACAAGCCTTACTGAAATGACCTCCCTTTATGTCAGTGTTTCCCAACCGGGGGCCATATGGCTCCCTGGGGGCCATGGCACATTTGAAGGGGGCCACAGGAAAATGTTATTTTGTAAAATAGAGTTAAATCTGCATATTACCTACTGAAAATAATGCTTATGGGGGGCCACAGGAAAAAATAAGGTTCCTAAGGGGGCCATAAGCCAAAACCGGTTGGGAACCACTGCTTTATGTAACTATTAAGTTTCTCCGTCTGTGTATTTCAAATTTTCTCCCTGCTATATCGCTTTCCTTTGTTTAGTTTAAAGGCATATTAACTTATGGAGCCATTATGATAGCATTTTGTGTCATAAAGCGAGATTGCGAAAGTCTCTCGAAAGCAACTTTATGTAAATAGAGATCAGATGCTGACCAACTTGTCATTATGCTGGCAATGCGGGTAAGGCTTGCAGTCGAATTGATTGCTGACCGCACCTGATAACTAAATTATACTGCAAAATATAAATTCATATAATTTCATTCGGTTAACTAATAATGTAGGCCCTCGTAAAGTAGGCTTTCATCTTTTGGTTGAGTATTTAAATTTTAGTATAGAAAAAAGAAAAAAAAAGTTTTTCCATTTTTACTTATAAAATTTATGAACTTTATGAACTTTATGAGATTTATGAAAATTAATTAGTCATCCCTTTAGAAAACTGTAAGAGTCGTTAGGCGACTCATCGTAGAATTATTCCTCCTAAAGAAAACACTTTCCACCCCAGGTTACAAAAAATTAATCATCCTAAACCGGTAGACGCATTTTTCATGATGTTAACATAAAGGAAAATGAGACTTTATTGAAGGCTGATCCGTTTCCACATTGGATTATTTAATTTAGGGAAAGGCATTGCCCTTATAAGGCATTCAAAAAATTAAAATTTCCCCGTATAATGTGATCATCTTGCTATGTGTTTCTCTTCTTAAACCTACCCTTTCCTTGATTATATATATTGGTTAAGCGGTGAGTAAAACATTTTCAGTACGCATGGTATTTATTCTATGAATGTAATTTTCAGAATAAATCTGCAATTTAGGCTGGGCTGAAACTCAAGATAGAATTAATCAGTCATTAACAGTTGGCTTTTGATATAAAAATAAGATTCCTGAAAAAAATAATTGGTGGCCACCAACGTGTGTCCGGCCACTCCCATTTTTGTAAAAACATCTAATGCTGCACTAGCAAAATCAGGAAAATGGCAATATTTCTTCTTCTGAACATGCTAGAGAGATGGTTTGCATACCAAAAGATGCAGAATTTGATTTAGAACAAATTATTAAGAGTGGTATTTTTTCATAAAACCTTTAGTTTTTGAGTTATTTTAGAAAAACTAATTTTTGGGGCCCAGCAGAACAGTTTCCTTTAGGGAAATTGCCTACATTGAAGCAAGTTATTGAAGGTGTTTGTGTTTCAGAGACTATAAAACAGATGCTGTACTGAGAGCTACTTCTGAGGAATTGCATAAATTGTGGGTCACATATAATGTTTATCCAATATCAGTAAATGCCATACAGAGCCGACTGAAAACCCAAATAAAGGAATTCAACTGCCTTCTGACGTATGACAAAAAGAAAAGGGGACCTAAATATCAAGATCTGGATGATTTTCTGAAAACTGTAAACGTTTTATTTGACATATATCAACATGATCACAAACTGTTGGCAGATACAGAGAAAAAGCACTTACTAAAAATGACTGAATCTGATTACCAGTTTTATGAGGTAGGTCTGTTGATTGAATTTCAAGTTGTAAATTATTAATTAATATTAATTAATTATCAATTATTAATATTATTAATTATTATTAATTTGCTACAATTTTTAAAGTGCATTTAATAAGTTAGTAATATCAATAATACACTATTAATGATGTTAATGATAAGTAATATTTTAGTATTTTCTCATTTTTGTAAGAATTTCAATTTACATATAGAGACCCATAGATAAAAGATACATTATAGTGTAATGAAATATAATCACTTTGTAGGACCAGAAAACAATTAGGCATGGTTACTGTACCCTGAAAGAAGTCCCAGAAACAGCCACTGACTTAAAATTCAAATCACGGGTTATTCAATCTCAAAAAGCAAAAGAATCAGTTCCTCCTCCTCATCCTCCTGAACCTATGGACATTCCTGAGTTGACAGATAGCGACAGTTGTAATGATTAATTTGATGCAGACTATGTTCCAGAAGTCTCAACATTACAGAACAGAACTAGATTACGCTCATTAGCTGAAGCATGTGACAGGTATAGTACTGAAAGATAAATCTTTTAATACAGCTTAAAGTGAAATCATTGTGACTAAGAGATTAAGATTACCAATAAATTATTCATTGACAATAGATATGTAAATCTACTTTAAATATCCTAACAGATATCAAGTAAGTGATAGAGCAGGAGCGGCTATTGGTTCTGCTACATTGGTGGACTTTGGAGTAATCACCCCAGATAACATACAAAATGTTATTGATAAGTATGTTTTTAATCACTCTAGATATTACATTTCTTAGCTTCTGCTATAAGTTCTAAATCACCAGATTTACTATTATTTTTAATTAGCGTCAAAATTTCTATTTTGTATTTATATTAATTAGTTTCAAACAGGACACTGACATTTGTATTTTGTATATTTGTATAATGCTAATGCAGTAATGCATGGCCAATATTTTTGAAATACTTTTCAGAAACAAGTTGAGAAGGGAGAGAGCTAAATTGAGAGCTGAAAGGAAGAAGGAAGAAGTGATGATATTTGAAAAAGTGACTGGCATTGGCTTTGATGGTAGAAAGGATGCTACACTTGCTGTTAACAAAGTAAATGAAAAGTATTATACATCCATAATCCTAGAGGAACATTATGTCATTACTGGAGAGCCAGGTAAATGGAAATGATTGTCATACAGTTATAGGCATTATGCTGTTATATTACTGTACTATAAAGTAATATTTCAGTTACTTAAAATTTTTTCTTTTTAAGTGACAACTGTCCAGTTAACTTTATTCCTTCCTTTTTCATTTAATTGTAAAATTAATTAAATTTATTTTCAGATGATTTCTACCTTGACCATTTTACCCCGGAGAGTGGCAAAGGCATTGACATTGCTCATGGCATTTATAAGATCATTAAAGGGACAGAACTTGAGGCCAAATTAAACTTGGTTAAAGCAGATGGGACAAATACTAACACAGGACATATGCATGGGTCAATCAGGTATTTGGAAATGTTTTTAGGGCAACCTCTTCAGTGGGATATTGTCTTCTGCATCTAAATGAATTGCCACTTAGACACATCTTCATAACTTTAGATGGGACAACAAAAGTCCAGACAAATTTTCTGGCCCTATTGGTTCTCAGCTCAATGGGGATGTGTCAGAATGGAATGTTGTGGACTTCAAATCTATACCTTATCCTGCATTTGTGCTTCTACCAAATGAGGTGGTCAATAATTTATCAACAGACCAATACTATGGATACTGCATCTGCTGGGCAATTATTACTGGTGAAGTGGATGAAGACCTTGCACTCTTAGAAGTTGGCCTGCTAAATCACTCTCGATGGCTCACCTTAGCCTGTAGAATTCTTCGCTTTATGTTTCACAAAAAAGACCCAGTAAGAACCTCAAAATCATAGTAGAATTCATCATCAAAGTATACTTTCACAGTTGGTTCAATATCAAGGCTAATAAGAGGCTAAGTAATGGGTCAAGAAACCTATTCAATATGATCCAAAGAGTAAATAAATTCCCTGACAGGAAAATTAGAGAAATTTGTTATGACGTATTAAACAATAACAGCTATTTTGCTCATGGTGAAATATTTTAGTTGGAATGCTGGCTGATGAAGATGAAGAGGTGAGGAGGTGTGCTGTCAATAAAGTTCTGTGTCTGAGGGGAGTTATAGAGGATTTTGATGATGAATCTGGTAATAGCAATGATTTTGCAGGTGGAATAATTGAAAGTGATGATGAGAATGAAGAGGATCATGAAGGTGGTACTGATGAATATCCTGCTATAGATGAGAATGTTAGGGTCTTTAGAAAGCCAATCATCAATTTCAAAGCTTCTGCATACCACAAGCTGTCTGCTATGTCCCAATGGGAAACTGTTCCACCTGTATTAAAAGAATTCAGTAATGATGAACTGCGTGATATTAATACCGCATTGAAATTGGATCACGAGTGCCACAGTCAGAATGTTGAAAGGCACATCAAGCTTGTCACTGAAGCATCCTTTGCTGTTGTAGGTCATGAGCGTAGAGATGGTCTTATTAGAAACAAAATTAGATCACGTAAATTAATGAAAGATTTTGTGTCTAAAAAATATTTATTTATCATGCTAAAATATGACAAAATGACAATTTGTTAATTGTATAATTTAATGTTTGGCATTTTGGAATGTCAAAAAGCATTTTCAATGAATTTAAAGTGGCTGATTTTGATTGATTTTGATTGCTGATTGAAAACCACTAATACATGTCAATTTGCAGCTTGAGAATGTTTTATTGTGTTGACATTCAGTCGAAAGGGGGTCTATGGGCCCAAAAAATGAGTTTTTCTAAAATAACTCAAAAACTAAAGGTTTTATGAAAAAATACCACTTAATAATTTGTTCTAAATCAAATTCTGCATCTTTTGGTATGCAAACCATCTCTAGCATGTTCAGAAGAAGAGATATTGCCATTTTCCTGATTTTGCTAGTGCGGCATTAGATGTTTTTACAAAAATGGGGGTGGCCAGACACATGTTGGTGGCCACCAATTATTTTTTTCAGGAATCTTATTTTTATATCAAAAGCCAACTGTTAGTCACTCTGATAAATTAAAATCAAACAAAAATTATAGTTTCAGCCTGTCCTAAATTCTGCATATGTTGTTTAACTCACAGTATTTATTATGTTAATTTAATTTTTAGCATATTAATTTGACGACTTTAAATTTATTCATAAATAGTAAGCAAGTTTAATTAGGTTAATGTTCAATTGAATTTCTCATATTTTCATTGTAACTACGAGTTCTAACGTATCTGGATAGACATAAGTAACCTAAATTCGTGTTTTGAGAATTGCCTCTCCACTACGAATCATTTTCGCTCATGGAGCATTTATCTTTCCGTATTCACGGCAGACCATGGAAGTCCTTCGTTCGGCCTCAATTTCTCTCAGGAACTCAATACTTTTGGGGGGGGGGGGGGGAATGAATGAATTTGTTATACACAAGCCACTCGAGTTCCCATAATACCCCATGTTTTATCTTCAATATTTAATTTAAAACAGCCCTTGAGATAAACCTTGAGTGTCATCGACTCATGCGACGCTCCACACCAGCCCCCCCCCCCCCTTTTTTTCTTTGTTCTTAAATGCTTTCCTTGGCGCATTTTGGAATCGTAGGAGGGAAATGGGGGTGGCCAGACACATGTTGGTGGCCACCAATTATTTTTTTCAGGAATCTTATTTTTATATCAAAAGCCAACTGTTAGTCACTCTGATAAATTAAAATCAAACAAAAATTATAGTTTCAGCCTGTCCTAAATTCTGCATATGTTGTTTAACTCACAGTATTTATTATGTTAATTTAATTTTTAGCATATTAATTTGACGACTTTAAATTTATTCATAAATAGTAAGCAAGTTTAATTAGGTTAATGTTCAATTGAATTTCTCATATTTTCATTGTAACTACGAGTTCTAACGTATCTGGATAGACATAAGTAACCTAAATTCGTGTTTTGAGAATTGCCTCTCCACTACGAATCATTTTCGCTCATGGAGCATTTATCTTTCCGTATTCACGGCAGACCATGGAAGTCCTTCGTTCGGCCTCAATTTCTCTCAGGAACTCAATACTTTTGGGGGGGGGGGGGGGGGGGAATGAATGAATTTGTTATACACAAGCCACTCGAGTTCCATAATACCCCATGTTTTATCTTCAATATTTAATTTAAAACAGCCCTTGAGATAAACCTTGAGTGTCATCGACTCATGCGACGCTCCACACCAGCCCCCCCCCCCCTTTTTTTCTTTGTTCTTAAATGCTTTCCTTGGCGCATTTTGGAATCGTAGGAGGGATGGAGCACGAAAACAGATGCGGACCGGTCAGAATAGATCTGGCACTTCGTCGGTCGGGAAGAGTGTAAGGCTGAGTAGCCCTAGAGATTCTCCAAGCAGGCCTTGAGGGGGTTTGCTCGTTAAAAACTAAATTTGAGAGTTATTGAGTGAGATTTGAGGTTTTGAGTTTGAGGAAATATTGAGATTTTGAGTTTTTGAGGAAATGTTGAGAGCCGTTAGCCTAAACTACTGCGATCAGTGCTGGACTTAGCTATAAGCTAAATAAGCTATAGCTTAGGGCCACACACCCTCGAGGGCCTCATTTTTTTAAATATATTTTTATTTTATCATTAGTTTTTATTCTTTAACACTAATTCATCAAAAATTATATATATATATATATATATTATTTTTTCTTTATCATTAACATTAATATAAAAAAATAATTATAGTAATATTTTTAAATTTTTTTACCTGAATTTTTTTAGAGAAGGGCCTCAAATTTCATATAGCTTAGGGCCTCAGCAGGAAGGGCCT
Organism: Bathynomus jamesi; assembly: GCA_023014485.1. Taxonomy (NCBI): domain Eukaryota; kingdom Metazoa; phylum Arthropoda; class Malacostraca; order Isopoda; family Cirolanidae; genus Bathynomus; species Bathynomus jamesi. Next base: position 255,028 of record JAJOZX010005397.1, on the reverse strand, counting down.
CAAATTTCATATAGCTTAGGGCCTCAAATTTCATATAGCTTAGGGCCTCAGCAGGTGAAAGTCCGGCCTTGACTGCGATGGATGTAGTGGATGGGCAATGATAGAACTTAAGTTATTTAATTAATGTTAAGACTAGTTAAGAAAAAACCTGAACTTGACCATAGTATATTTCACATTCGAGACTGAACTTGTAACCAAATGTGACTTAAATTTATTGATTGAAAGCGATTCAAACCAACTATTTCATTATCAAATACACACTAAAATCGGGGGTACAGAAGTAAGCGAAGATAAAGAATTCATGCAGAGGGTCACTAACTTAAAGAAAGATCTATTATAACTTCAATTTACTTATCAAGCATTTACAGTGACCTTTGAGAATAAACAATTTGTAATAAGGATCTGTCTCCCCTGACAATGGATATTTTTTATTCTTTATTACAACTGGTGTAGAAGTAGGGGATAAACTGGATTTTATTACAATTATTTATGCGTTTTGATTTCCTGAGTAAATTATGTTTTCCAGTGATCAATTATGAAGTCATGATTCCAGTTAATGTTTGTTGATTAATTGTCTGTCATGTTATTGTGATTAATGGTGCCTGGTGCATATAACTAATAATCTTGTGTTGTCTAGGCTCCAGTTGGGACTCAACTCACATGCTTTGATTGTGGATCCAATCTAGTGGGAGCTACGCAGTCCATTGAGGTTGTGTCAACCACTGTTGGCCACTGGGATATGCCCTGGAATCAGGCCGGTGACCCAAACACTGCTAACTAGCTTACTGCCTTGTATAGAAATAAAAAAAACTCGGGTCATAAGGGGTGTCAAGTTTGGAGGATAGCTAGGCTGGGATAAGGGTTCACATTTTGTGCAAGTCATTTCGGGTGCTTGTCTCCCACTTGCTTTCAATCCTTTGCCAAATCTCATGGTGGTATTTGTTTTCCAGTGGTTTTGTTAATTGTGATTCATTGCCAGTCTTTTTGTTAGGTATGTTTATACTTTTATACTGAATAAGTGTTTATTTCAGATATAATAAAAAGAAAAAAACAGTAGTTTACTTCCATTACGTTCCCCTTTAAACTCCAGCCCTTTCTTGGACTGAGTGGTTGGTTCCCACTCATTGGGGAGTTGGATTTAGTCACCCGAACTTGGGCGAGTCTTTTACAGTTAATGTGTGAACTGGACCTGAATAGTTTCCCGGAAAGAAGGGGAAGGGAGCTTGGGAAGTCCTTTGCAGTTAATGTGTGAATCAGACCTGAATAATCTCCTGGAAATAAACCACTGACAAGAGAGGCATTCCTAAATACCTGAGGAGACTACCTCTTTGCCCAGTCTCTTGACTATCACGAACCCAGAAATGTGAAGAGGTGCTGGGTGGTTTGACAATATGGATACTTGGGGACTATGGCTTACGCAGCCACTGCAGCAGTATTTTTACAGTTAACAAGCTTACTAACTAGACTCCTGTGGGGCGAGAAAACTTGAGAAGAACCAGGTAGGACTTGAAAATTAGGGTGGGGTTTGTGTGAAAAACTTCACAACCACCTGGGGGGATTTGAAAATCAGGAGGGGTTGTGAGAAACTTCACAACCCCCACATTCCTTCCCCCTAAGAAAAAACCCCTCTCACAATTCCTTCTTCCTCCATGTTCTCTACCAGGATAATGCATCTATTGACAATCTAAACATGGGAGTATACATTACAAAAATTATTGCATCAAAACAATGCTGACCCTTCCAGTTAGTTAACATAAACTTAGATTAGAACTCAGTAGTACAAATTATTACAGACTTATTTAATAACAATTGCTTTACTCAAACTGGCCAATTATAACAAACAGGGAAAAAACTATGAGAATAAAAACCCACTCTAATAGACAGTTTATTTCCACGACAGTTTCGACGCCCACTGGCATCCTCCTCGGGTGGATACAGAAACACAAATGAAACAAAACAAGAGGGAAAAACAGTTCAGGGATCGACCGTTAAGAAATTCGCACCTAGGTTAGATTCCATTCTCTCGAGACAGGAGGGGCATTTTCATTAAGTACATTCGCACAAATTTTAAAACTATCTTCCTGTTCTAAACATACAGATTCTATTATTTTTACATAATTATTACATTTATAATTTATAATTTTTCATATCATGATGAAGGGGTTAAAAGCTCAATTATTTCTTCCATGTTTCTAAGAGCACTCAGGATTTGTAGCCCACATTTGCTGGATCCGGAAAATTCAAAGATTTGGAACATTTTTAAGGATTTAAAATATCCTGAGTGGTTTATCAGAAAGGCGTATTTTAAAGCCAGAAAATCTTTTTATGCCCCTCGGGAACCTTCAGTTTAACCAAACAATATGTGAGTTTGCCTTACATTGCCGGCTTAGAAAGAGTAAAACCGTTGATGAAAGAATTTAAGTTTGCTTTGGCGTTCAAATATTCGTCTACCGTGAAAAGTAAATTGGTTAGGAATAACGTTGCAAAAGAGGACAAGCCTGTGTCTACAGCATTCCCTGTAAAAGTTGTGATTTAGTATACGTGGGAGAAACTGGAAGAAATATTGAAACCCGTATCAAAGAACACAAATATGCCTTCAGAAGTTGTAATACTAATAATGCCATTTTTTATCACGCTAGCCAAAATAATCATGCTATAGATTGGGAATCAAGTAAGGTACTTTATAAATGTAATAATTATGTCAAAAGAAAAATAATAGAATCTGTGTGTATAGAAAAAGTAGATAATTTTAATTTGTGCGAAGGTACTTATAAGTTAGACCCTTTAATGAGATTCTTGGTCAATAAATCCCTTACGGAGTCGTGGGAACGTGTTCGAACCTAAGTGTGAATTTCTTAAATGTCTCTGGATTGGAATGTTTCCTTACTCGCTTTTAGTAAATGTAATAATGGAAGTAATTAATGTGGAAATAAATATATGCAGTAATTATGTCAAAACATTAGGATCTGTATGTATAGAACAAGAAGATATTTTTAATTTGTGGAAATGTAGTTATAAGCTGACCCTGTAATAAAATGCCCTTCTGGTTTCGGGAGAACGATATCTAACCTAGTGCGAATTTCTCAATGGTCTCTGGATTATTTCCTAATCGCCTTTTTTCATTCATTTTTCGGTTTATAATTTCTGTATAATAAACAACAATGTAATAACCAATGTAATAATAAATTTATAATTTCTGTAATTAATAATTATGCAATATTAAATGTAATAAATTTAATTATAAATGTAATAATTATGTAAAAATAATAGAATCTGTATGTTTAGAACAGGAAGATAGTTTTAAAATTTGTGCGAATGTACTTAATGAAAATGCCCCTCCTGTCTCGAGAGAATGGAATCTAACCTAGGTGCGAATTTCTTAACGGTCGATCCCTGAACTGTTTTTCCCTCTTGTTTTGTTTCATTTGTGTTTCTGTATCCACCCGAGGAGGATGCCAGTGGGCGTCGAAACTGTCGTGGAAATAAACTCTGTCTATTAGAGTGGGTTTTTATTCTCATATTTTGACCTTCACGTAAAAAAAGTGAAGTTTTTTGCATTTATTAGGGAAAAAACTATTTACATAACCAAGTAAACTTAACAAAATGCCCAAATCTCACTATTACTTTAATCAAATTGGTACCACTAACATTATATATTAATTCCAGTCATGAACACCTCGATTCTCTCGCTTTCAGCCACTGGAAAGTTGAGTTCTTCATAGACTATTGATCTGTGCTCCTGGGGTCATCTTTACCAACACTTCTGTCATCCCAGCCAATCCATCCACTAACTCAGGGTGATCATACACTTTCCCCTGGAGTCAGGGATCTCAGTCATCATCCTCAAAACAGTACTCCAGTCTTCCTTCACCTTCGATTACATTCAAGCAAGCAAACTGTGCAGGAACTCGGTGACATCTGCAGGTACTTAATTTCACATCTTGTAGTTGTACAGTTTTCTAGCTGTTATTATGCTCAACATTTGCTTGGGATGGGCTGATTGTATTAAATTTTAATTATTCAAATTTTTTATTTTTTTGGCCTACGGCAAGGGCACCTACCCCTTTTGGGAGGTCATTCTCCCTCTCCACCAAAAACCCCTCACCCCCCTTTATACCACTTCGGGGACAACCCCTCCCCCATTTACCCCACCCTTGCATTAGCTTTTAAATCAATATATGATTTTGCCTATGGCGAGGGCACCTTCCGTGCCTAGGTTGCCCCTTTGGGGGAGGTCATTCTCCCTCCCCCAAAACCCCCTCACCCCCTTTATATCACTTGGGGAATAACCCCCTCCCCATTATGGTCATCTCCCTCCCCCCAAACCCCCTCACCCCCTTTATATCACTTGAGGAATAACCCCCTCCCCATTATGGTCATTCTCCCTCCTCCAAAACCCCTATTATCCCCCACCCCTCCCAATTACCCCCGCCCCTCACCCATTACCCTCCCTGTGACAGACGGACGCCCCTCTCCCCCATTACCCCCACACCATCTCCCCCATTACCCCCAACCCTCCCCATTACCCCCACACCCTCCCCCATTACCCCCACACCCTCCCCCATTACCCCCACACCCTCTCCCCCCATACCCCACACCCTCTCCCCCCATTACCCCACACCCTCTCCCCCCATTACCCCCACACCCTCATTACCCTCCTTATGACAGGTTTTTGGTCACTATACCACTTGGCGGATAACCCCCTCCCCATTACCCCCCACTCTTCCCCAATTACCCCCACCCCTCTCCCCAATTACCCTCCCCGTGACAGATGGACACTTTTTTGGTCACTACTCCTTTATATAGATATATGAAAAAAGTTGAAGGCCATATCTGTCCAGGCCCGTAGCCAAACACTATATTTTCAGCCCATACATCGCCCGTGTCTGTCATGCTTTAAACAAGCCTGCCCATAGGCTGGGCCAGGCATAGGCTTACGGTCATTCCCTTGTCTGTGCAGACTTTTATTTGGAGTTGCCATATACAGTACTATCAGTAAAAATAAAACTGTTTAGGAACTTTTCTTCATGGCTGCACATTGCATAGATTTTTCAAAAACATTCGTGTCATTACTTCCTATGTGATGATAATTTTGTCAAAAGCTTTTTATTAAAACATTGAAAATGTCTAAATTACTCGAGGAAGTTTTGGTCCTTTGTAAATCAATAAAGTGTGTAGCCCATTCTTTTGAATTTTCTCTACTCTGAAACCACATTCCTGAAGGAGCAAATCAGTTCTGTCCTTTGAATGAAACATTAATATGAATTTAGTTGAACTTCTCATGAGTAGCAAACATGGCTAAGTAGCAGTTAGGCCTATGGCAGTAATGAGTACAATACCAGTAATTTGGCATTTTTAGTAGTTCTTCCTTTTTGTTTCAGGATATGGGTGGTTCAAGCAGCAAACGGCGAACTTCAGACCCCCCTGAACCCCCTCCCGCAGTCCCCCCTCGAACCCTTCCCGCAGTCCCCCCTCAACCCCATCCCGCAGTCCCCCCCCAACCCCGTCCCGCAGTCCCCCCAACCCCATCCCGCAGTCCCCCCTCAACCCCATCCCACAGTCCCCCCTCAACCCCGTCCCGCAGTCCCCCCTCAACCCCATCCCGCAGCATCTCCAAAACCAAATATTATAGCTGCCAATCAAATTATTCATCACAATGTAAATAACTACATCATTCCTAACATAACTGTAAGTGCTGATGTGTTTGAACAGCGAAGTTTTACAGTTCAACCAAGATCCAAAGTTGATAGATACATGATAAAAGTTTGCGCCAGACACTTAAGTAGAAAAGGTTGCCTCTCAAAATACTGTTATCGATTTCATGTTTGTCAATTTTGGATCAGAGATTCCTGCAAGAAAGAGGACTGTAGTTTTGACCATCATTTCAATGCGCAGCACAACTGTTCCTTACTACAACATTTGTTGGCACAAAAATTTGGTGTCAGTGATTTGGAAGAAAAGTTGAAGAGAAATTTTTTTACTATTAAAGCAATGAAGGAAGACCAATCCATTTGCATTTGTATCGATAACGTCTTAAAACAATGCAAGAGAGTAAACTGTCAATATTTTCACATTGATTCGCCCTATTCCTGGGAAATGTTTGCTGAAGGAAAATGGATTCAGTTCCCCAGAAACCAGAATGAAGAAATTGAGGAAAGTTTTTGTGATCCTCATAATTCATATCTCGTGCTAGATTCACAACCACTTAGAAACAAAACACGAAATAAAGACTTTGTTGATCAAGTACTCTCCAGTCAGAATACGAAAATTGACTTTGAAAATATGACTTTAACATTTGATAATTCCTTTTGCCGTGTAAGACGACTTTCTACTCCTTCAGATGTAGGCTTCTTTAAGACTGTTGCAACTCGGTGGTTATGGTTCTGGGAAGGGGATGGTGGCAGTTGGAATTTTTACACAAATGCAGAAGTAAATAACTTCACTATAATTCCATTTAGTGATTATATTGAGTCAGAGTTCATAAAGAGAACAAAGAATTTTTCATTTAAAATTACTTACATTAATTTTATTATAAATTTGGAGACCATGACACAGAAAAACGAAAGTACATCAACATCAAGAAGAATAAGGCGTCGCCCCATGGGTTCCCCTCGAAAAATGGAATGGAAAGGAAATAAAACGTTTTTAAGTCTATGGCAGAACCCAAAATCCAGTGGCCAATTTTTACGCCAAGAAGTTCCTTCAAGTTCCCCAGAATTTCATTTTGTAAAGCAAATGGTCACAAAAACAGTATTTGTAGACGAAATAAGAATAGAAAGAATTGAGAACCCTCATTTATGGCAAGCATACCAATTAAAGAAAATCCAGATGTTGAAGTCTCATAATGGTGACACTAGGATTTTGAATGAGCAGTACTTGTTTCACGGAACATCCATATCAGCATTGGACAAAATCTGTTCTGAAAACCTCGATTGGCGCTTGTATGGAATTAATGTAGGAAATATATATGGAAGAGGGACATACTTCGCAAATTCAGCCTGTATATCGGATAGTTATACTAGGAGAGATGAAGAAGGATATAAGTATATTTTTATTGCTCATGTTTTGGTTGGAACAGCTGCTGTAGGTCATTCAAGTATGACCCTTCCTCCCGTTGATCCAAATACAAACAAAAGGTTTGACACAACAGTTAATGACTCTGTAAACCCTGAAATTTTCGTAAAGTATAATTTAGACGACTATTATCCAGCCTATTTAGTTAAATTTAAGTAAAGGTTGTTCGAGATGTATCAGTTTTTTGTGAGGACTTCTGCAATTAGGTACGTTTCATTTATTAAAGATTTTCTTTTATTTTGATTTATGGTTTATTATATGCTTTTTGATTCACTGCAGGGTTTTTTTAACCCTAGATAGTTAACGCTCTTTTGGAGTAACACGACACGTAATGCCGGGTAAAATCCACCTGGCTAAGGAAAAAAATAAAATAAAATTCTTCTAATTCAAATTTATTAATGAAAATTCGTGTACATATAAAGACACCAATTATTAACAAGACTGAAAAATGTTTGTGTGAAATTAATGGTTATCATTGGCTTGGTAAATGTTTTAGAAAATTAACTGAAAATTATTTTTTGAAAAAATGCAGGCAAACTAAAGAGCATATATGAGCCAATCTGATTATTCAAAAAGAAAGACAGTGCATATGATAAACCTAATATGTTTATTAGGTTCAATTACAGTTCAATTCAATTCAATTACAGTTCAATTACAACACCTGAAAAATCTCTGAAATAATCTGAAAAAAGAAATAATAATATTAGCACACCACAATCAGTCATACACCTGATGGAATGCCCAAACCTGTCCGCTCTTCGTCGCAGGTGTTTCCCTCTTTTGGCCGAAAATCCCACACCCGACCGTCTGCGATCCATATTCGCCGAAGGCCCCCACTTTTCAACAGAGGCGATTTTCCTCTTCCTCACTCACTCCCATCTGCTCCATCGCATCTAAGACCATACCCCTCCTACCCACTATCCAGCAACTGACCCTTACTCACCCCCCTAGTCTACCACCCCCAACACAGTAACACCACCCACCCACTGCCTCGCCGAGATATGTACAGCTTTCTGTAGGTACGAATCTGTGGTAAATTAGAGAGAAAAAAAAATACAGGATTTCAGAGATCAGAGAAACGCAAGCTTCCTCCACTGCCATCAGTCAAAGAATAATATATACGCCTTGCTACTAAGAGTCGAAGCAGTGCATACATTGGTCGACTTTATTTTTTCGCGTGTAAACTTTACACCCAAAATTACCTTAAAAAACCCTGGATTCAGCATCATGAAGTCGCAAGACTCGTTTAATTTGACGCTTATACCGTATATAGAGAGATCATTACAGTCATTTAAAGAAAATTGTTTGCTACTTTTCCTTTTTACTGAATAATTGCATTTTTGTTATCCATACAGGATTGTTAACCTTAGACATTTATTATAGACACGAGCCTGATCTGCGAGTGTATAACCCTTTTATGTAATACTAGTTCATCATCATTATTATGACTTTATCTAACCTTATTTGAAGAGTTTTAAATATATCGGGTAATGAAATTTACATCCTTGTTGTTTGAGATTCTGTTCAGTACAGAATATGTTTAACACGAGTTTTAAACAACTTAAAATACCATTTTTTTTTTTTTTAATGCAAGGAGTGGTCACGGGCGAATACCCCACCCCCTTACACACACACACACACACACACACACACACACACACACACACACACACACACACACACAGAGAGAAGAGGCAAAATCAAGGTACAGTGTTTTCGACATTAGACACTCCGCGTTTGAAAGATTGGAGGTCATAGACGGGGGGGGAAATGGATTGAGTGAGATTGTTCAAGAGTTAACCGGTTGAGTAGATGAAGGATTGAAAATACCGATTAACCCTTGCGTTAGACAGTTGGACAAAAAAGGAACGAGGAAGTGTCGAAAGTCTGATGCTGCGTGTTCTCCTTAAGGAGGAGACATGCAGTTAGAGAGTTTAGAAAAGTAGTGTCCGTTATAATTGCGATAGTAAAGAATGAGAGAGGCAACATTGCGGCGAAAAAAAAGGGAGTGAAGACAGTCAGTAAAAGGCGGGGAATTGATGAGACCAAAAGCCTTTGATTCCACCTGGTCAGGTATGGCTGTGTAGGTTGAGCCACCCCGTACATGAGAAGCATACTCCATTCAGGGGCTGACAAGACCCCTGTACAGAGAGAGCAGCTGAGTGGGGGTGAAGAAACTGCGGAGGGGGTACAGCACACCTAACTACTTAGAAGCTGTTTTAGAAAGAGAGTATATGTGATCTTTCCAGGAAAGATCACGAGAAAAGGAAACGTCACGAATGTTAAGGGAAGAGGAAGGATTGAGCTGTGTGGGGTTGAAGGTAAGGGGATAGTCGTGCGGAAGATTGTGACGAGTAGACAGATGGAGGAACTGAGTTTCTGAGGCATTGAAAGCCACAAGATTTCTCTGCCCCAATCAGAGATAGTAAAAAGATAACAGGTCAGGTGCTCCATAGCCGTCCTATGCGAATCATGAAGTGACTGTTGAGAGGGATGTTCTGGGAAGTGGGTGAAGTGATTTGTGATTTCATAGTTGTTTTAACTAAACGTTAACTATGATTAGCGGATGTTCGGTGACAAAGAAACAAACAAGGACACTTTATTTCAGACTCAACAGATACAAACATTATACAAGTGGTCCATTGAAGATTAAGAGATAGTTGTCTGGAGCACTGATTATGTAGGCCAGTGAAACACTATGAATAATGAACATACAGTTGCCTACGCCAATGCTTCCAGATTTGAGATCTATTAAATATATCGGATGTCAGTCCACTAACCATGGCTTCTATTGTCTCTGACTGACTCACCAAGACCAGTGATAAATCTAAATACAAAATTACGTATAAAAACACTGGCGCAGTTCGGAATCTTATTGACTACAAACAGCATACTAGCACTCGAAGGAGCACCATTTATAAATCTTGATAAACTCCTAAAAATAATAATATAGGCAAAACATAGTTTTTTCATATACATCCCGCAGTTCCACCACAATTGAGCTGTATATAGTTGGGGTACAAAAGTTTTTGAATAAGATCATCTTCATATCTAATGTACACAGATGAAAACAGATGAAATTTTCTAATCAAAGTATTTCCCCTGTGGATTATGTTTTTTTTTTATTGCCATTTAATTAAGCCCGGACATCCTGTATAAAAAATAGAGTAACCTTAGTAAGGAAATTGATTATAATTATTTAAATCGGTATCTTTTGAGCAAAATACCTGCAGGCATATTATCAGAAGTTAAACGTCACTGACAGAAAATGCATTAGAAAAGATCTCTGATTTGGCTCCGAAGATGGGTATTCAGAAATCTGGTATATGTTTCGATCTAAGTAGGATATATAGTTCTTCAGAGGATGAACAGTGTGTTCATCCTCTGAAGAAGTAGTCTACCTTAACTGGTCTTTCGTGGAAGAAGTGCTGGGAAAAGCGAACGCACTTGCTTGAACCCAGATCAACTGGATCAGAGGAAACGCAACTGCAAAAATGTGTGACGAAATTTTTTTTTAAAGGCCCATTGCACTGATCCTGAAAATGTTGGTAAATTAATAAGTTAAATTATTTGAAAGGAAAGATTACAGGTTCTTGTGTACATACGGTAGTCACTTGTAGGGGTATACATTTCACAGCAAGTGAACTCAGCCATAAATTCTTTAAAGCCAGTCTGAGAAATGGGGAAAGGGTACAGTGATGAGTCTGCTATACTACGTTTAGCAGACTCTACCCATTTTCCATTTTAAGTGGAACTTAGTTTTCCAGGTTGGTTTCATTATCGCTCGTTTCACGGAAGACGTCAAGTGGATCAACCAACCAACCAGCCAATCACACCAAGTGAAGATAATTTAGTAGTTTGTCGTATTAAGCTAGTGCAGGTTATTTTTGCCCACTACAATCACTGGTGTCAAATTTAACTTTATAAATTTAGCGACAGTGACGCGCGTTGAAATTACAGCTTTGGTAAAACAGTAATTTCACCAGTGATGTAAGGCGAGATCCTTTTTTTTTTTTTTTGTTCTGGTCCATCTCGGCCATGATGGTCTGGACTACATCACGAGTGAGTATGTTGATGATCCTCGAGTGCAACGAACACTTATTTTGTTTTAAGTAGGCATTTAACTGCTGAAAAAAGTCATGCAATGAATCTGAATAAATTGTAAGTAAATTTTGCAATTGTCACTTGATAACCTCTAGAATCTTTTTTTCCAAATGTGAAATACAGAGATTAGCAATTAGGCATTACACAGTATTGCATACATCCAAAACTTACATATGGTCCCGGTCTCTACTACATCACTGATATTCACTACAAACTATGTAATGTCCGTTAGCATTTTTCCCCCCTATATCTCGGTTCATAATTCACATTCTTAAATGAGAACATTATAACTCATTATTTAGAAGTGACGTAACTGCTATGGGGTTGACTGTTATTGTAAAGTTATTGTGCTCTAGGAAGTTATGGATATTTCTTTTCTTAAAAGTGACTCAACACTGAATAATTTCTGGATCAAATGTAGGATTCGGACCCCAGCCTTCTTTAGTTAGCTTTATAAGGCTAACTAACGAAAATATCACGACCTAACCTAACCAATCGTTATGTTAACTGTACGCCCTTGACGATTGGTTAGGTTAGGTCATGATATTTTCGTTAGTTAGCCTTATAAAGCTAACTAAAGAAGGCTGGGGTCCGAATTCTACATTTGATCCTAATTTCTAGAAGTTTTGCTATATATATATATATATATTAGGGTGTGACCGTTGCCCTCCAAAAATCAAAAAATGGTCCTACAATGCTGTTCAAAGTTTTAGTGTTGTGTATTTATCTAGGAAACACCCCTGTAAATTTTCTTGGAGATCGGTGCATGTTTGAGCTAGCACCGTCGTACCAGCAAGTATTGCTATTTCAGCTTATGAACTTCATAAATAAGTGTGAAAATAGCACATTTTATCAGATTTTCATTTCCGGGTCTGGAACGCTGACCCACAAATTTTCCACACATTATTTTATTGCATTTAATTTTAATGATGCTCTTTTCTTTTCCCTTGACAGTGATTTGATGTTGTGAATAGAGAATTTAATCATGGATACACGGCAAGATGATGAGTATGTCAGAATGTTATTGGGCACCGTACCCCGAGAAGAAGAAAAGGAAATAAAGGGCTGCAAACTGCCAACTAATAGGCAGGTCTTACTATGTCTGTTAGCAAACCTTCGGGATATGCATTGGGACCAGGCTTTATCTGCCACCATTGACAATGTGCTTTTGCATTACCAAAGGCGAATGTCCCGACCATTACAGGCAAGAACAATATTGGCCGAGTGATTAAAACTTACTATGACAAAGACTACATGATGCTTATGAAAAAGAATGAGGATAGAAGACGGGCTGATGATCCTAGAATTATGAAGTTTAAATCAGAATTGAGCCTGACGATGAAATTTTATAAGAACACAGTGTTGAAAGACATGGCAGCTGCGAAAAAGGGGAAACTCAGGCCGAACAAGATGCCATCGATACTGACATACTCTTTATGAAAAGCATGCTAAGTGACAGAGTAGCTACCTACTCTGGGGGTAAACAAAGTACTCACAGAAAAGGTTCAGAAGCGACAGAAAAGGCAGATGCGAGAAGAGAAGCGACAAGAGAGAGAGCAATGTGATCATGCTGAGAATGTACAGGCTGATATTGATTCACCTATTAGCTCTGATGAGGACGATGACATTGATGAGGCCAGCACTGCTGAACCAAAGAGAAAACATCGGAGAACAGTGAAAGAGGGAGTTTCAATTTTTGTGCCCCATGATATTCTGAAGTCGGCAGAACTTGTTTCATGCAGTGTTCGAAACAACATCTCGCCGACCCAGCTGAGTGCAATTGTGTACTCCCTTGTATCTGCATGTGGTGGAGATACATCAAAGCTGAGTCTAAATGCAAGGACGGCCCACCGATACTGAGGTGACGTGTATGTATGTATATGTATATAGTCTAAAAGTCACTAAAGAGTAAATATCACTAAATCTAAGCGGAATGGCAAGACGAAGCCATAAACAACCAACGGGCTGTTCGTATTGCTTCGGTCTGGCCTAGACATGTTTTTTCCTATCTGACCTAATCTTTGGTGCTGAGTAAAATTAGGTGATGAATCTAAGGTAACAAATCGGGTAGGAAGTTGTTCGTACTTAAGTATAGTTAGGGTAATGTCTATAGCTTCTAAATTGGTAATGTAACAGAGAGTTAGGTAGGCTGTTGTGGGACACAGGAATAAAACGGTAGGCTCAAGGAATACCTAATTCAACGCACCGGTAAGTGCTTTTGATTGTTTGCTAGAACCTAAGTAACCTAACTGGGGTGTCTACCCCACGCTATCACATTTGGCGACGAGGATGGGATTTGGCTCATTTGGTTAAATTTTTTCATTGGGTTAAATTTGGCTCATTGGGTTAATTTGGCTTATTGGGTTAATTTGGCTTATTGGGTTCAAGTGGTTGTTTGGAAAATTGGATGCAGACTAGTGGGTCGTCCGATTTGGTTTGTTTGTGTGGGGAAGCTACCGTACTATAGCGTAGGTCCCGCCGCCCAAATTCTAAAACTAATTCCTACTCAGCCCTAACTCTAAAACTAATTCCTACTCAGCCCTAACTCTAAACTAATTCTTACTCAGCCCTAACTCTAATACAATTCACTATTCAGCCCTAACTCTAATAAAATTCACTATTCAGTAACTAGACCAAATTTAAACCTAACCTAACCTACTTCACGTGAGTTGGTCTAATTCGGTTTTGCTCTAGCATGTCGGTGATTGGCCATATAAGCCCCTACGAAGACAATGGGGAGGACTTCGAAGCTTATGCCACTAGGGTGAGGTTGTTTTTCGAGGCAAATTCCATTCCGGATGCTAAGAAAGTACCTACCTTTTTAACTATAATAGGCCCTAAAACGTTTGGTTTAGTTATGGACCTAGTTTCTCCTAAAGCACCGGAAACTTGCACCTATAATGAATTGGTACAGGCCCTAACCGATCACTACAAACCCCGAGTAGTTCTCATCTATGAACGTTTCAAATTTTATTCAAGGCATCAGACGGGAAATGAAAGCATTGCAGAGTTTGTTGCAGGAATAAAAAGCCATAGCCGTACGTGTAAATTTGGGGACAAATTAGATGAAATGCTAAGAGATAGGTTTGTAATGGGTCTCAAAGAGGAGTCTACCCAGAGAGCCCTATTAGCCATACAGGACCTAACTTTTAGTCAGGCTGTAGAAATAGCTACGGCTAGAGAAGCAGCTGCTAAAGATGTTAGAGCTTTTGGAAATCATAGTAGTAAAGCCCAACACGTAAATAGCTTTAAATCTTCTAGGCCTGGCAGACCTAACGAGCCTACTAGACAGGCAAATAAAGGTATGAGGCGAATACGACTAAGCCTACTAATTCTACTAAGCCTTCCAAGCCATGTACAGGGTGTGGAAAACACCATTGGAAGAAAGATTGCCCTTTTAAAGAAGCAGTTTGCCGAAACTGTAGTAAAATAGGCCACATAGCTAAAGTGTGTTTTTCAAAGAAAACAAAGGGTGAAAATTCTAATTTTAACATTTCTAGTATAAATCCTCAAAAGGGAAATACTTCGAACATTGGAGTGGAGTACCTATTCTATGAGCAGCAAAGTGGGGAAAATACAGGCCCATATATTGTAGAGGTAGGCCTAAATGGAATTACAGTTCCTCTAGAATTGGATACGGGTGCTGCCCGGACGGTCATGTCCAAGGTAGGTTTTGATAAGATTTTCAAAACACACCTAAACTACATGCATCTAAAACGATTTTGAAGAAGTACGGTGACATACAAATACCTATTTGTGGAGAAGCATACGTCACAGTTACACTTAACCAGAAGACTTTGTCTCATCCCTTAACCCTTTTAGTGGTGGATGAGCAAGGGCCTACTCTACTAGGCCGTGATTGGATTGATGCTTTGGAAATGCCAATTGACAAAATCTTGCCAAGGGGTCAGGCAGATGTGCATACACTTTCATATCCATCTGACATAGACTCATTGTTAAGGGAGTTTTCTTCTATTTTTGGGCCTGAAGTAGGCAACCTAAAAGGCCATCAGGTCTGCATAGAAGTAGATCCTAATGTAACTCCGAAATTTTGTAAGGCTCGTTCAATTGCGCATGCACTGCGGGAGAAGGTAGATTTAGAAATTGACAGGCTGCTAAAAGATAAAATTATTGAACCAGTCACACACGCTAAGTGGGCTGCCCCAGTAGTTCCTGTACTAAAACCGGACAAGTCCGTGCGGTTATGCGGGGATTACCGTTTAACAGCAAATAGAGCCGTCCTTCTAGATTGCTATCCTATACCCAAGCCTGATGAATTATTTAGCTCTCTTGCTGGGGGAAAATATTTCACAAAACTCGATATGTCCCAAGCCTATGCTCAACTAAGTTTAGATGAAAACTCTAAAGAATTAACTATCATAAATACGCACCGAGGCCTATATAAGTACAATAGGCTATGCTATGGAATAGCATCGGCTCCAGGTATTTTCAGAGGACAATGGACCAAGTTCTAGGTCACATTCCAGGGGTACTTTGCTTTCTAGATGATGTCCTCATTTCAGGTTCGACTAAAAAAGAACACCTAACTAGATTAACCACGGTTCTAAAAAGACTCCGGGATGCTGGACTTAAGCTAAAGAGAGAAAAGTGTTCATGGTCACTAATGAGGTTTCATATTTAGGGTTCCGCATAGATGCCTCAGGCATTCATCCAACGGTGGATAAACTAGAAGCAATAGAAAAGGCACCACCTCCACAAAACATCACACAGTTACAAGCTTATTTAGGTCTCCTAAATTTTATAGGAAATTTTTGCCTAATGCATCGACTTTCCTTGAACCCCTAAATAAGCTATTACGATCTGGGGAACAGTGGAGATGGGAGAAAACTCAAAAGGAAGCATTTGAGGCTTCCAAGGACGTACTACTAAAGTCCACTCTCCTAGTGCATTATGATCCTAAACTTCCTCTCGTAGTTTCAGCAGACAGCAGTTCTATGGAATTGGGGCAGTGTTATCTCACCACTTGATGGTGTAGATAGGCCTATCTGTTTTGCTTCTAGAACACTAACTGAGACGGAAAGACGATATGCACAAGTGAACGTGAAGCATTAGCCTTAGTATTTGCAGTAAAAAAATTTCTTTCTATCTATGGGGTCATGAATTTAAACTAATTACTGACCATAAGCCTCTTTTAGTTTTTTTTCACCTAATAAAAATATTCCAGTTATGGCCTCAGGTAGGATTCAACGATGGGCACTGATTCTACAAGCCTATAAATTTGACTTAGTACATCGGTCAGGTAAACTTCTAGTACGGCTGATGCTAAGTAGGTTGCCCTTTAGAAAATCCAAATGATTGTGTACCTATACCTACAGAATGGGTTCACTTGGTGGAGTTTTTGAATCCACTCCAGTATCTGCAGTACAATATAGCAGTGGACAAAATCAGACCCTATTCTGTCTAGGGTCATCCATTTCTGCTCAGTTGGTTGCCTACTAAGGTTGAGAGTGAATTACAGCCTTTTATTCAGCGTCAGTCTGGCCTCTCTATTCAAAATGGCTGTCTCTTATGGGGCCACAGAGTGATTATTCCAAATAAAGGCAGGTCGAATTTAGTGAAGGAACTTCACGCTGAACACATGGGCGCAACAAAAATGAAAGAGCTGGCGAGAGCTTATTTCTGGTGGCCTGGTTTAGATGGAGAACTCGAATCATTGGTTCGTTCCTGTCAAAGCTGCCTAGAGAACAGAGATCTCCCAAGGAAAAGTCCACTTCATCCTTGGGAATGGCCTACTATACCGTGGCATAGGATCCATGTTGACTATGCAGGTCCTATAAATAATATATTTCCTAGTCATGGTGGACGCCTACTCTAAGTGGGTGGAAATTTTTCCAACCACTTCCACGACTTCGGGTGTAACGATTCGCTACTCCGTTCAGTTTTCGCTCGATGGGGTTTACCCGTAGTCCTGGTTTCCGACAATGGTACTTGTTTTACCAGTGAGGAATTTCGTTCCTTCGTCCACCTAAATGGCATTAGACATGTCCGGTCTAGTGTTTTCCACCCATCTACTAACGGTCTCGCGGAAAAACATGGTCCGTACTTTCAAGTCGGCCTTGCGTCATTCTCGTGGGGAGGAAATGCAAGTGGTGTTGGATAAATTTTTGTTTAAATATCGAATAACACACACACCACGACAGGGGTGTCTCCCTCTAAACTTCTGATTGGCCGGGGAATTCGTTCAGTTTTTGATTGTTACGTCCAAACGAAATGTTACAACAACGAGTTTTACGCCATCAGGAAAACAGAAGTTGTACCACGACACTAAAAGAGGGAGAGTTCTAGAAGCGAAACCTAATGATCCAGTTGTGATTCGCAACTATGGGGCTGGACCAAAATGGGTTCCTGCAACTGTGCAGGAGAGAACGGGCCCTGTTTCCTTCAAGTGCCAACTAGAAGATGGTCGTTCTATTAAACGCCATCAGGACCAGATATGGGAACGGGAAGTGCAGAAGGACCAGAGTCTTCCGGAAGAGAGAACTGATCCTCCGGAAAATGGTTCAACTTGCCCGCCTATACAGGTTGCACCTGATCCTACTACATCAACCCCGCTCCGCAGTCGTCTAGGGTCCCTCATCCCCCTGACAGACTAAACTTGTAGGGGAGGAGTGAGGTGACGTGTATGTATATATATGTATATAGTCTAAAAGTCACTAAAGAGTAAATATCACTAAATCTAAGCGGAATGGCAAGACGAAGCCATAAACAACCAACGGGCTGTTTCGTATTGCTTCGGTCTGGCCTAGACATGTTTTTTCCTATCTGACCTAATCTTTGGTGCTGAGTAAAATTAGGTGATGAATCTAAGGTAACAAATCGGGTAGGAAGTTGTTCGTACTTAAGTATAGTTAGGGGTAATGTCTATAGCTTCTAAATTGGTAATGTAACAGAGAGTTAGGTAGGCTGTTGTGGGACACAGGAATAAAACGGTAGGCTTCAAGGAATACCTAATTCAACGCACCGGTAAGTGCTTTTGATTGTTTGCTAGAACCTAAGTAACCTAACTGGGGTGTCTACCCCACGCTATCACAGTATTATAGTATACAAAAAAATTAAATATGTATTCTCAAAATAAACGTTATCATTTACTGTCCACCTACATTTGGTTCACCCTATATATATATATATATATATGTTTGTGTGTATGTTGTTATTTATTATTTTTTTTTTCTGTAACCTATATATAGGCCGTAACCTTTTATGTACTTCAGTGTTCATGAGGATGTCATTAGACGAAAGCGCTTGAGCACCTTTTTGTGTTTCCTTTCCTTCGTGGTTTTATTTATCATATATATATATATATATATATATTAGGGTGGTCCTCCCTTATAGAGGAGATATTTTTTTTGGGTAATTTACATGCTCCCACCCAATAAAGTTGTTCCACTTAATAAGAAAATAATTCTGCTTCAATTTGAGCTCGATCGGATAATAATTAGAGGTGGCTGTCGAAGCTTGAAGTTACCACAAAACTGCAAGGCGGGGGTTTTCTATTGACCACCTGAACAATCTCAGTTGGCCCCCAGGGATCCATCGATCACCACTTGGGAACCACTGATATAATGTGTAGTTAAAAGATTTTTATTTTGCATATATTATATTTTAAATTATAAGCGTTATACATAACACTGATGACGTACTATTTTGAATCGTCATGGCTGGCAAGACCACTCACTGTAGCTCACTGTTTAAGATCATCTTAGTAGGTTCAGGATATTTCTTCCTGTGTTGCTCCACGACTTTCAATAGGTATTGAAGTTGTTCTTCATTCTTAGTGTGTTTTCCACTATAATCCTGGATAAGTGCAATCCCGCGTTCGGCAATGTCGTTCACGACCTTGATGTTTTCAACTTTCCGAAGAGCCTCTTGAAACTCATCATCTGAGTCCCATGTTGACGGGTCTTTTTGCATAAATGCAGTATTGATATTGAGGGCCCGTATAAGCTTGAAAGAGTTTCTCGTGCTCAAGGAATCCAATGTTGGGAGATGATCTTGACGAAGGCTCACACGTTTAGGACATTTTAGGCTGCCTTCTGTCTCATTAATTCCCTTTACAATTAATCTTTTTGTGTCTACTGATACAGAAGCATCAAACAGTGCCAATCCCACCATTTCCTCAGATAGGTACCACAAGTGGCCAGCAAATTTAGATGCTGTAGATTTTGCCCATTTTAAGGATTTCGTTCAAAATTTAAAGTTTGACAGCCACCCCTAAATATTATCGGATCTGGTAAAAACTTTGCCAAAATAATTTTTTTATGAAGTGGAACTACTTTATCGGGTGGGAGCAGTAAAAATAAAAAGTTCGTTTTTGAGGACCACCCTAATATATATATATATAATATATTATATACACAGGGTGTCCATAAATGATTACCCTGATTAAAGCATGCTATAACTTTTAAATAAACACTCGTATTCAAACACAGTTTTAATCATAAGTAGATGAACATGCAAAGTTTTGATACATAGTTAATGAATTTAATAAGCTTCCACATGTGCACCCCTAGTGGCACATAAAATGTCTAAACGGTATTGGCACTCACGCCACACATTTTCCAACATTTGTGGGTTAACTCTTGCAATTGCATCCGTAATGCGTTCTCGCAATGTCCTGATATCTGGAACAACTGTTGCATAAACCAAATCTTTAACATGACCCCAGAGAAAGAAATCCAGCGGGGTAATGTCTGGTGATCTTGGGGGCCATGGGATTGGCCCGTCCCTGCCAATCCATCGATTTGGAAATGTTGCGTCGAGTGTTTCACGAACAACATGCCCCCAATGACGGGGTGCCCCATCTTGTTGGAAGATGACAGTTGGCTGCCTGTCCTGCAGCTGGGGGATGGCGTAATTGGTGAGCATATCCAGGTACACAGTTTCGGAAACAGTGTTCTCAGCGAAGAAGAAAAGACCAATTATTTGGTCATGCATTAGTCCACACCAGACATTGATCTTCGGACTGCCCCGAATATGCTCCCTTACGGCACATGTGTTTTCCGATCCCCAAATACGCACATTGTGTCTGTTGACTCTACCACTAAGATGAAACGTAGCCTCGTCTGAAAAGCAGACACGTAACAAGAAGTCATATATATATATATATATATATATATATACAGTATATATATATATATTTTTTTTTTGTTTCAAAGTATGACCGCTCATGGCCACCAAAAGAAAGGTGGATAGCAGAGCGAACACAGGACGAAGATTATGGAACAGCTAATGGAAATGAACAATAGACGGGCGAGGAGGAGGAGGAAGGGGGAGTGGAAGCAGAAAGATCATAGCGGAGTCACAGCCGGTAAAGAAGTCGGGAGCGAAAGAGGAAGGAGAACAACCTGGTCATCGAAAAGTAGGGACCTTCAGATAGAATAGCGCCAAGCCTATCACAAGGCCCGACGCTCTTCAAAAAGGGAAAATACTCTGCGCTCAGCGCAGAGTAAAGCGGACACTCCACCAGGAGGTGGGCAACTGTAAGGAAAACGTTACAATTGGGACATCGGGGCACCCGATCCCCGGCCATCAAATAGCCATGGGTCAGGTGGGTGTGGCCAATACGGAGGCGGGCCAGAGCCGCCACCTTATGGCGCGACCGATGGAAGGAAGAGGCCCAATATCCCAATTTGGGTTTAATCTTGCAAAGTTTGTTATCTGTAGCGCCATCGCAGCGACTCTGCCACCGGGAGCGCAAAAACCTACGGAAGCCAGGGATATAATCGGAAAAGGGGAGGGACACGGGTGAAACCTGTAGTCGGCACGCGGACCGGGCAGCTCGATCGGCAGCCTCATTACCAGTCACGTTAACATGTGCTGGGACCCAGCAAAATACCACCTCCTTGCCACCGAAAGCGATAAGGGTATGGCACAGTAGCTGGATTCGTCGGACCAGTGGGTGGACAGGGTCAAAACACTCCAGGCCATCCAGGGCACTGCGGGAATCCGAATAGATGACAAACGACCCATCCGGATGCTCCCGCACCACCTCCAGAGCGGTCAGAATGGCATAGAGCTCCGCCGTGAAAACGGAAGCCTCATCAGGGAGACGGGTACATCGGGGAGCAATGGCAGATGACTGGGGAACAGCCGCGGCCCCAACGCCCCCCGACGACCTCAAGCCATCCGTGAAGACCGCAACACATGCAGAGTCACATGCCGCATGCTGAAGGAACAGACCGAAGCAAGGCAGAGTCAGAATCGGCCCTGCGAACGGGGCGCAACGCCCTACAGCACGCAACAGGGGTGCTCTCCTAAGGTGCAACACCCTTGAAAGAGACCGGTATAACGGATGGAGGAGGAGTGCCCATACCATCGAGGAGGGAGGTCACCGTGTCGGTGAAATACCAACCCCCATCCCGGCAGAACGCCCTCTCCACCTGAAACAGAGGAGAGTTGGGAAGACGGAGGATCCGGAGATAGTGCTTAGCAATGAGGAACGACCTCCGATCCTCCAAGGGAGGGATGTCGCACTCAACCTGCAGACTATCAACCGGAGAGGAGCGGAAGGCGCCAGATGACATGCGCAGTCCTCTAGAGAAGACCGGATCCAGTATCCGAAGGGCCGTACGGGAGGCGGAACCATACACCACACTCCCATAATCTAATTTTGACTGTACCAGGGACACGTACAAACGGAGGAGTGTCCGCCTATCCGCGCCCCATGTAGTATGCGACAGATGTCCCAGCAAATCCAGGGTACGTCTTGCAGACTCGCGCAGCCGGCGAAGGTGGGGAACCCAGCTCAAACGGCTGTCGAAAACCATACCCAGGAAACGCACTGACTGAACGAGGGCCAGAGGCTGACCCCCGAGTGTAAGATTAAAGGTCGGGACGGCGCCGGATCCCCGTCTCGACGGAAGGAATGCCACACACGAAGTCTTCGGGGAAGACAGCGTAAGGCCCACCGACGACGCCCACCGTTCAACCCGATTGACCGCGAGTTGGACTTGCCTCTCCACGAGGAGGGGACTCGTCCCCGCGGCATAGACAGCCAGATCGTCGGCATAGATGGAACATCGCACCGAGGGCGGAAGGGCTTCCGGTAGCGCAGACATGACCAGATTGAAGCAGGAGACGCTCAAGACACACCCCTGGGCACCCCCTCCTCCTGAACATACAGGTCAGATAGGGCCGCCCCATTACGGACGCGGAAAGTGCGACGGCAGAGGAAGTTACGAAGAAATGTGGGCAAAAAGCCCACAAAACCAAGAGACTTCAAACGGTCCATGACAACTCCCCGACGGGTCGTGTCATAGGCCTTTTGGACATCGAAAAAGACGGCCAGAACAAGATTCCGGCGGGAAAAGGCCTCCCGTACATCATGACCAAGGAGGAGAAGGGGGTCCAGAGTACCCCGCAATCGACGAAAGCCATACTGGGTCGGGGGGTATAACCCAAGCGACTCCAGTGTAAAGGAAAGTCGGACGGCCACCATCTTTTCAAGGAGCTTGCATAAGCAGCTCGTCAAGGCAATAGGCCGATAGCCCGCCACCTCCGCCGGATCCTTCCCCGGCTTAGGTATCGGGACCACAATCGCCTCCCTCCAACGGGAAGGGAACAACCCCTCAACCCACACCCGGTTGAAAAGATCCAGCAAGAAGTGTAGGGCCATCGGGTGCAGATTCCAAAGAAAGTCATACGGAATGTCATCAGGGCCAGGGGCGGAAGAACGACGGGTTGCCAAGGCAGCCCGAAGTTCCCGCATCGTAAAGAGACGGTTATAGGGCTCGTTCCCATGCGGCGGGAACGTAACATTCGACAAAGGACGATCCGCAGCTGAAGGCGAACGGGAAACCGCAGCAAAAGCCCCAGCCAGCCGATCGGCCACAGCAGCAGGATCCGAAAGGAAGCCGTCCCCGTCCCGAAGGACAGGGCGACTAGCAGGGACCGGCTTCCCCTCGATACTACGTACCTTCCGCCACACAGCAGCAGAAGGGGTAGACGAGGAAATGCCGGACACAAAAGCACGCCAAGAGGCCCGACGGGCCAACTTGAGAGTCCGGTGGGCGAAAGCCTTCGCCCGCCGCATCTCAATCAAGTGGTCCGCGCGCCGGGTGCGGTGGAAGCGGCGCGTCGCCCTCTTCCTCTCGCACACCGCCCGGTGACATGCTGGAGTCCACCACGGGACGCTACGCGTCCGCGGGTTACCGGAAGATCGAGGAATACAGTCCTCCACGATGCCCATCAATACCCGCTCGAAGAACTCCAAGCTCATCCACAGAGCCAAAGCTCAACACCGAACGGGCAATGACGGAACGAGCTCTGAAGGATGGCCAGTCAGCCCGCGCAAGGCACCACCTCGGTCGAGATGAGTCACCCGGCTGCGGTCCGACCGGCTCAAGACAGACTGGGTAATGATCACTGCCATAAAAGTCCCCCAACACCTTCCACGAAAAATCGAGTAAGGCATCGAGGGACACCAAGGAGAGATCAATACAGGTAAATGAACCCGTGGGTTCGTGGAAGTAGGTTCACCGGAATTGAGGCACGCAAAGGAAAGTTCCTCCATTAAGGAGAGCAACATACCAGCAACATTAGTCGACCGGACATCTCCCCAAGCCGGTCGCGACTGTTAAAGTCCCCGAGGAGGAGAAACGGTCGAGCTAGTTGCAACACCAACTCGCGAACCACGTCGCGAGAAGGAGGGTCATGAGGAGGAATATAAATCGAGCAGGCAGTGTACTGGCGATCTAAAAAGAGCCGCACAGCCACAGCCTGCAAGGAAGTGCGAAGAGGCACACCTCGCGATGGTAACGAATGATGCACATAAATCGCCGCACCCCGCCGGGCAGGATAGTCTCCTGGAGACAAACACAGGAAGGCCGCTCGCTCTTCAGCACGGAGGCAAGGTTCTCCCAGTTACCTAAAAGCCCCCTACAGTTCCAATGCAAAATGGAACTGTAAGGGGAAGTGGCATTATAAGAGGCAGAGAAAACAGAGAAATAGCCACGGACCAAGCTGAGTAGCAAACTCAACGGTCCGCAACCAGAGATGGAATCGGCTTCCCCGACTCACCCCGAACGGGGGGGGGCCACCAACCCCGCAGCTGCTTCACCCGTAGTAGAACGAGAGGTGGAGAGTGGAACAGGGAGTTCAGAGGGGGGCTCCCCTGGGGGCGGAGACGACGAGACGGGCCCAGCCGAAACCCCCGACTCCCCACCAGAGGGGGGATGGGGAGAACCAGATGTTCGAGGGCTCGTCAAACCAGACAAGCACTGACAGGGGGGGAGGGAGGAAAGGTCCACCACAGGTGGGAGAGGTAGATCCAGGAGAGAGACCCGACCACTCTCAGCAGGAGCCGAAGGGAAAGAGACTCCATGAAGAAAGGCCAGGCTCCTCTCGACCGGGTCCACCATGGGAACAGAGTCAGTAATCGAGGGTGTCATGGGGCGGTGTACCTCAACCGACACCCGGACACTGGTCGGGGCACCGGGAGGTGACGCCTCACCATCCCTCCGTATAGGGGGGGGGGAGTCCCGAGCGAATCAGGAGCGGCGTGCCGCTTCTCCTCCGGTGAAGAAGGGGAAGCAGGGCGAGCAGCGGTCATGATCGGGTCTGGAGGACTCCGACTCCGACCACGGCGACGCTTCCTCCTCCCCTTCGGGGCATCACCTTCCCCACCCGAGAGACGAGTAGGCAAGGATCCAGACCTCAAGGCCGGAGAGGGAGAAGGGGCACTTGTAGGCAGGGAATCAGATGGGATGTCTGAAAGTGAGGCAGAGGAAAAAGAAGGACCCGCGGCGCCAGGAGGACCACCAACCCTCGGAACTTCCAGGGGGGGCACCACTCCGGTGGACGCTGGGGTAGCACGGGAGGGGCCCGAGGACCCGCCAGGGCCAAGAGCTGCAGCATAGGACAACCCCCGCCGCGGCTCCCGGTCACGGACCCTATCGCGCGCCTCCCGCGCACTAAGGAATTCAGTAGTCCTTAAGGACCGCACCTCGAATTCAAATTTGAAAACGGGGCAGTCCCGAGAGGAGGAAGGGTGGGCCCCCGAGCAGTTCGAGCACCGCGTGGGTTTCGTGCACGGGGTAGGGTGCGCAGGCCCACCGCAGCGGACACATAGCTTACCCTCACGGCGGCACGCAGAGCTAACATGGCCGAACCGGTTGCAGCCAAAGCAGCGAACCGGGTGAGGCACATATGGTCGCACCGAAAACTCGCACGACCGGCGATCACCCACGCCCGAGAACACCTGGGCCGGAGGCACAAGGGAGTCAAAGGTCAGGAGCAGACGAGCGGACGGGGTAAGAGCATCATCCCGGCGCGACGAAAAGCGGAAGACCTTCGTTACCCCTTGGGGGGCAAGATCCTCCTGCAACTCGTCAACCGGGATTGACAGCAGACGCGAAGCGAAAATGGTGCCCTGACAGCTATTCAATTGCGGATGGGGAGTCAGAAACTCTGCAACCCAAAACATCCTGCAACTGTAGAAGGGACTCAGTCACCCCCGAAGAACGGGACTTCAAAAGAAGAGACCCATCCCTCAGAGGGCGGATATCATAACGACAGGGAACCCCCACCGTCTTAAGGCGCTGAAACACCCGTTCCGAGTTGCCCGGAAGGGAGCCAGCGGAAGGGCGGAGAACAAGGAACAGCCACGCGACGAGTTTTGGGCATCGCATTCGAACTCAACACAGTTCCCCCTGCCCCCTCTCGTTTCCTCCGTTTGCTCCTCATTTGTTCCGCATTCCTGCAGTACCCCCAATCCCATTCGTGACACCAATTTATAGTTAGCAATTTATAATTATATTTTTAATGGCCAGTTTGTAGCCATGTTTGGTGCGTAGATCGGTACTATAAGGAATGATGGTAATTACCGTTATTTGATAATGGTTATAAATTATTGTTATTAATGGATGCTTGGCCGAGGTCGATCTTTCAGATCAAAGTTGTTATTAATTAAGTAATTAATTAGGTTGATTGATAGATTGAGTTTTCTTCCTTTAACACAAAATAAATTGAATTATAAATGAAACAATATGCGGATTGTTTATATTGGAAATAATGCATTCAATATATGATGGTTTGACAATTAATAACGCGCGAGGTGACGAATAGTCTTTATATAAAGATAGGTGAATGACAGAAAAAGCCCAAGTGGGTGCTTGCACAAATGATGTTTACATGATCATGGTCTACGTGTCACTAAAGGTAAGAACACAAAGAAAGCAGGCTACCCGCTTGCCGGTTTCCAGCGCCAGCAGTCAGCGCTGGTAGGCGGACACAGAAGACGCAGGTTTACCTGCGAGTTGTGGTCTAGCTCGTCGTCTGACGAAGATTTTCTTTTCTTTTGCCTCAACAACACGTCTACACGAGTGGGCAAGCGAGAAAAGAATGTTTTGTTCATTCTGGTAAACTTATCAGCGCCGACAAGTTTGAACATGCTTCTTGTGATAGCGTGGGGTAGACACCCCAGTTAGGTTACTTAGGTTCTAGCAAACAATCAAAAGCACTTACCGGTGCTTTGAATTAGATATTCCTTTGAGAGCAAACCATTTGATTCCTGTGTCCCACAAACAGCCTACCTAACTCTCTTACATTACCAATTTAGAGCTATAGACATTACCCCTAACTATACTTAAGTACGGACAACTTTCTACCCCATTTGTCACCTTAGAAACACCACCTAATTACACTCAGCACCAACGATTAGGTCAGATAGGAAAAAACATCTCTCGGCTAGCCCAAAACAATACGAACAGCCGCGTTGGTTCGTTTATGACTTGCTCTTGCCATTCAGCTTAGATTTAGTGATATTTCCCCTTTAGTGACTTTTAGACTATATACATATATATACACACACGTCATCTCACTTCTACTGTGCGGCTGCGCTCGATAGCATGGTCACATTCATGACGCTTGTCGGGTAACCCGCAAGCGGATAGCCTGTTTTCTTTGTGTTCTTACCCTAATGTTGGATTTCGGAGAGCGAAGGGGCTGCGACGCTTGTCTTGAGGTTCCCGCGCTGTGACGTCATCTTAACCTTGCTTGGTATTATGGAAAAAATAGGTTCTGCTCCAACTAGAGTAGCCTAAACACAGCCTAGGCTACGTTGAAGATGGAAGACCTAGGCTAAAGATGAACCAGCCTAGCTATGTGTCCGTAAACAGGACTTCCATACTTTATTGTTAACAATTACAGCTGAAATGTCAGCTTATTTAACCTAAATTTAATAACCGAAGGGAAATTTATGAACTTCTTACCTTGAAATGATATATAAATTTAATTTTTTGACACCAATAATGAACTTTTTTATTCCGGCTTCTTTGTCTCTAGCCCCTCCTTGTTGTTCTCCTTTGTCTCTCCTCCTTTGTTCTTATTGCGATCATTTCTTCTCAAAACCATGTTGCCATTTCTAGCTATGGGATCTTTTTTCTTTTCATCCCATATTTGTTTCTTCGTTGGTGTCTTTTTAATTTTTCTCAGCAAGAGTTCAAGTTCTCCTTCTGATTTACTTTTATTATTATTATTTTTTAATGTCAATGTGGCTTATTCAAGATTAGGTGGGTCTTCCATTTCGGTACTCCCAAATTTTCCACACATTGGGGCCGGCCAGAAAGGAAAAATTGCATGTGAAACCCAATTTTTTTCTTTAATATTTGTTAACCCATCTTAGATTACCTATAATTTACGTTTTATTTGTTATTCCATTTTTGTTTTTCCTCACTTTTTAATATAAAAGGTGTAGCATTTTATAAAGTCCTCACTCTTTCCAAAATGAAATGGTGTTGCATTTTATAAAGTCCTCACTCTTTCCAAAATGAAATGGTGTTGCATTTTATAAAGTCCTCACTCTTTCCAAAATGAAATGGTGTTGCATTTTATAAAGTCCTCACTCTTTCCAAAATGAAATGGTGTTGCATTTTATAAAGTCCTCACTCTTTCCAAAATGAAATGGTGTTGCATTTTATAAAGTCCTCACTCTTTCCAAAATGAAAGGGTGTTGCATTTTAATTTATTTTCCATAGGAAATATTACAATACTCCAGCCCTTATCTTTTGTTGTAACATCTGCCTAGCTTGTAGGGCAGTTCAACCTTGTGGTCTACAGTTTGTGGTATAGGTTATTGTAGTAGTAGGACTAGTTACATCATTTATTGAACAGGTTAGGTTTGGTATAGTTTGGGTCAAATTTTGATTATCATCAGAATCTATTATAGATTCATCTTCATGATCATTTTTGTTAACAGTAGTTGGTCCTACTGCTAGGGGGTATAAGAGTGATACATTTTTTATAGTTTCACCCGAAGCGGTTTTAAATTTTACAACCCTGGTTAATCCATCTTCCCCAGTTTTTAGTTCTAAAACCCTATCCAATGTATTTTGTATTTTGTCTAATTGGAACTACATCTCCTCCCCTTGAGGTGACGTGTGTGTATATATATATGTATGTAGTCTAAAGTCACTAAAAGGGAAATATCACTAAATCTAAGCTGAATGGCAACACGAAGGCATAAACGGACCAACGCGGCTGTTCGTATTGTTTTGGGTTAGCCTAGAGATGCTCTTTCCTATCTGACTTAATCGTTGGTGCTAAGTGTTTATTTGGTGGTGTTTCTAAGGTGACAAATGGGGTAGAAAGTTGTCAGTACTTAAGTATAGTTAGGGGTAATGTCTATAGCTTCTAAATTAGTAAGTATAGTTAGGGGTAATGTCTATAGCTTCTAAATTAGTAAAGTAAGAGAGAGTTAGGTAGGCTGTTTGTGGGACGCAGGAATCTATGGTAAGCCCAAAAGGAATATCTAATTCAACGCACCGGCAGAGATGGGCAGTATTTAAATATGTATTTAAATAAATACATTCGTGTATTTACCAATGTATTTTTAAATCCATTAATTTTCAAGTATTTAAATACAAATAGTAAATAGATGTGAATAAATTTGCTCTTTCTGCCGATTTTACCGATGCACAGATGCACAGCCATGGCCGTAACTACCTATGAGGTCACCGAGGTCCGGACCTCGGTAATTATTTCCTAAAAAAAAAAAAAAGAGACTGAACCGTTCTCCATGCAGCTTTAATAAAAGTATTTTTGCTAACAGGTCTCTTTGTTCAGTAATTATAGACAAGGGTTTTGTGTTTAGTGTATAGCTTGGGTTGTGTTTGTAGATGTCATTTTGGTCTGAATTTTGCTCGTCCCGCCGCGCTCGAAAAAAATCTGGACCTCACTAATTTCTAAACCCTAGTTACGGCCCTGTGCACAGCAGCACAATGCATACCGATCACATCATTGCAGTTCTCAACATGCAATGATATGATCAGTATAAGTGATATGTAGATCACGTAATGGTGCACAACCTCTGCCTCAGCGATATCCTTTCGTGTGTGGTAGTGGTTGTGTTATAGTCTTTCAAGCTACAAGTACCTGGTACTACAGGTAGTTATCCGAAACTATGGCGTCGACGTCGTTCAGTGGCTCTAGCTCTAGTATTAATACAGGTGAATCATCAGAAAAGAACACATTGCACCTACTTTTTTTATGGTAAATATTTTAAAATAAAAAGTAAAGACGGGACTAAAGTTAAGTGTACATGCATGTTGTGTAATCACGTGGTTTCTGCTGCTGCTTCTCATTAACCATAAATCTAAGCTGAATGACGTGATGATGGCTCTAAGTTTGCCTGCTTTCAAGTCACACGAGATAGAGTTTCTGGAAGAATATGTCGCTGTTCTTTCCCCCATTGCCATAGCCATTGACCGCCTCCAGGGTAACCATTGTTTTTATGGCGAACTCCTCCCAACTCTTCTCTCAGTTCAAAATAAACTAAATCAGCTTCAATCTAAAACTTTGAAACACCGTCCAGCACTGCTTGCAGTGCTGGACGGGTCGACATAAACAAAGCATGGAACAATGAGACCCAGCGAGCTTCCGTAAAGAACATTTTGATGAAGGCAGCGACAACAGTTTACACGGACTCCGAAAGCCCTCAAGCAGATGACAATCTGTCAAGTTACTCTAAAGGAGATGAGTATTTTGGATTTGTAAAGAAATCATCCTCTGATGAACCAACTGTAGATATGAAAGTGCTGGCATATTTGAACGACCCCGATCACTCCATCGAAAGTCTAACTAAACATCCGCTAATACAGACCATGTTCTTGCGTTACAACACCACAATACCATCATCTGCACCTGTAGAACGCCTGTTTTCCTTTGCAGGGATAACACTCTCCCCTACAAGAAACAGACTTAGTGACAGCACTCTGGAGCGACTGATATTATTACGTGGCAACAAAAATGTGTTCCGAGTGTAGTGAACTAGTGATTAGATAGCATTTCGATGCTACCGAAATGCTATCCAATCAGTCAATCACTATACCGAAATGCTATCTAATCACTATAATTATGTAATCGGAATTTGTTGTAATACAATTTACAGTATAAAGGAATGAAGTATATAATTTCAGAAGTTACTTTGAGTTTAATATTAATCCTAATTATATTAAAATCATTCGGATGTGTGAATTTTGTTGTATTTAAAATGTATTTAGAAATGCATTTAAATACCTTTTGTGTATTTAGTATTTAGTATTTAAATACATTTAAAAAATGTATTTAATATTTAGTATTTAAATACATTTTGGTGATGTATTTAGTATCTAAATACTTTCAGTGTATTTAGTGCCCATCTCTGCGTACTGGTAAGTGCCTTTGTTTGTTGTTTAGGAACCTAATAACCTAACGGGGTGTCTAACCCAAGTTATCACATTTGGCGACGAGGATGGGATTGGATTCAATTTGGCTCATTGGAATAAGTTTGGTTCATTGGATTAAATTAGGCTCATTGGATTTAATTTGGCTCATTGGGTTCAAGTCGTTGTTTGGAAAATTGGATGTAGCGTAGTGAGTCGTCCGATTTGGGTTGTTTGTGTGGGTAAACTACCGTACTATTGCTTAGGTCCCGCCGGCCTAACTCTAAAACTAATTCCTACTCAGCCCTAACTCTAAAACTAATTCCTACTCAGCCCTAACTCTAAAACTAATTCTTACTCAGCCCTAACCCTAATACAATTTACTATTCAGCCCTAACTGGGGAGTAACTAGATCAAATCTAACCTACTTCACCTTATTTGGCCTAATTCGGTTTTGCTCTAGCATGTCGGTGATTGGCCATATAAGCCCCTACGAAGACTCTGGGGAGGACTTCGAAGCTTATGCCACTAGGGTGAGGTTGTTTTTCGAGGCAAATTCCATTCCTGAGGCTAAGAAAGTACCTACCTTTTTAATTATCATAGGCCCTAAAACGTTTGGCTTAGTTACGGACCTAGTTTCTCCTAAAGCACCGGAAACTTGCACCTATAGTCAGAGATGGGCAGTATCGTAAGATACATATCTAAGATACATTTTTTCTTAGTATCTTGGGCAGTATCTTAGACACATTTTTTTAAGTATCTTAATATTAAGATACATTTCTTGAGATACATTTTCTATATAGGCCTACATTATTTTTTATGATTATTTCTGACGTCTTTATAAGTGAAGCCGTAATATATCTACCCTTTTTATGCTAACTAATGGTCCTAACTAATACATTACAAATTACACCAGTGTCAAGTCAGTCAAGATATCATTAGTTATAAACTAGCTTAGCCTGTACAATGTACATATAGGGTGGCCCACTTTTCAATTTTTTTTTAAAAGTATAGGTTATCGTAGTTTTTCACATTATTTGGCACTATACTAGCACATTGGTACAATTTTTACAAAAATTTATCAATATTTAGGGGTCTCGCATCGACCTTGAAATTACGAGTTTTTTTTTAAAAATGTGTACTTTTTAACTTTTTACTGAATCAAGATAAATCATTAAGTAGGGATGTTTTCTGAATCCTCTTGATGAGAGAAGTCGTTTGGTGTGCCTTCCAATGTCATACGACTAACAGTTTAAAAGTTATGCCTGTATACAGGTAATACCAATGTGCTAGTATAGTGCCAAATAATGGGAAAAACCACGATCACCTATACTTTTCAAAAAAATCAGCAAATAGCAGACAAATAAGGAAGAAAGAAACAATAACTTAAACAATCACTTTTGCATTGTATTGACCACTATCACACGTCACTGGCTGCAACGTTGTCCCTCTGTGCTATGTCATCGTGGCGAGTGATGACTTCTTGAAGTCGCCGAGCTCTTTCTGGTTCTTTTCCAACACTTGCAGAAGATCCTGCAGCTGTGCCTCGTCCTTTGTGACCGTGTTCGCATAGTCTTGTATCAGTTGGACTCCTCTTTCAGCGACGTCATTGGTGACCTGGAGATTAGAGATCACATCCTTCAGACGACAAAAGTCCTCGTTCTCGTCCCACTTATCAGTTGGCAGGGTGAGCCACGAAGACCCATACATCTTCAGACCTGCAAATAAGAACCAGGAGGACTCGTCGATCAGGTCGGGGAGTAGCGTCATCTCGTCGACTGAGACGTTCTCGTATGTGGTCTTTGGGTACAGGGAGGTGGGACAGCTTCTCTGCCATCTGTTGCTTCACAGTGCCATCCACCTTGTTGCTGCATAGAGCGAAGATGACGGTCTGAGGCCTCAGATACCAGAAGTGCCGCCTCATCACTGCCAGTGACGCTTCTGCCACCTCGCGGTCCACTGCCCTATACCTCAGAAAACGCTGGTATAGTACCAGGTCATTCAACGGCGCATCAGCTGCTACAGGGGCCGCCAACCAAGCTGGTACGTACAGAAGAGCGATGAACATCACGATCCTGTGCAGTTTGTCGACCAGCTCGGCGTCGAGCTCCAGCTGCCTACTGAACATCAGCAGTTTTGTGTAGTAGATGACCTGAAACAGAATAGGCACCATTGTAAGTAAGACAGGTTTATTGTTACCAATTACTTTGTTTGCGTTATAATGAAATGTTTATCTTTGAATAACATTTAAACTTATCTCTAGATTATTTTTGTTTGAAAATACTAACTTTAGCCATCCATCTTGCGTGGTGGTAGGCTCCTGGGCGCATGAGGTGAATGCCACGGCGTGGTTGTGTCCCGAGTACCAGGAGCGTGATCTCTGCCACTTCCCGGTAATCGTCTCTGACGAAACCAGAAGCTGTGCTCAGGAAGCTGACCGCCGCGTCCCGGAGTTCTATTAGCCACGTACTCTCCGCCAGATTCTCGACCTGCAGCTTGCAGTAGGTCGAGAGATCGAGCTCGTCCCATCTTCAAAAATAATAAACAAGAAAATTGTGTGAGAAAACTCTGAAGTTCCGGTTTGGCTTGCTGTTTTATAAACTAGTGGAATATCATGTGTGTCCTAACTTTACCTTGCACAAAAAATGAACTAACCTTCTCTTCAACTACTGAAACAAAGGATCAGTTGGTGCTGTAGTCCTTCCGAGCAGGGTGACGACTACTGCCCCCACGATAAGCTCTAGGACGTGATGACGGCATCCCAGCTGGAGTAGCGGTCGCCCGAGCATGTTTTCCAGCCGGACAACTGCACCCTGCACCCTAGGGTGGCCCACTTTTCAATTTTTTTTTAAAAGTATAGGTGATCGTGGTTTTTCCCATTATTTGGCACTATACTAGCACATTGGTATTACCTGTATACAGGCACAACCTTTAAACCGTTAGTCGTATGACATTGGCAGGCACACCAAACGACTTCTCTCATTAAGAGGATTCAGAAAACATCCCTACTTAATGATTTATCTTGATTCAGTAAAAAGTTAAAAAGTATGCATTTAAAAAAAAAAACGTAATTTCAAGGTCGATGCGAGACCCCTAAATATTGATCAATTTTTGTAAACATGGTACCAATGTGGTGGTATAGTGCCAAATAATGGGAAAAACCACGATCACCTATACTTTTAAAAAAAAATTGAAAAGTGGGCCACCCTACAAGTGTACAAGTTATGTAGCCTTGCACACAATAAATAATGTTAAAAATAGGCCCTATGTATTTTCACTACACATTTGCTAGAATTATAGTTTTTAAAAATTATTAATATGGTACATTCATTATGTACATAAATATGGTGCATATATATATATATATATATATATATATATATATATATATATATATATATATATATATAGTAAGGGATTTATAGAACTCGGGTGAAGAAAAATATTGTTCTCAAAGTATCTTGTATTTTAAAAATGTATCTTTGAAATGTATCTTGTATCTTTAAGATACATTTTTTAATGTATCTTGTATCTGTGTATCTTAGATACATTTTATAAAGTATCTTGTATCTTAGATACATTTCTAAGTATCTTTGTCCATCTCTGCCTATAGTGAATTGGTACAGGCCCTAACCGATCACTACAAACCCCGAGTAGTTCTCATTTATGAACGTTTCAAATTTTATTCGAGGCATCAGACGGTAAATGAAACCATTGCAGAGTTTGTTGCAGGAATAAAACGCCATAGCCGTACGTGTAAATTTGGGGACAAATTAGACGAAATGCTAAGAGATAGGTTTGTAATGGGTCTCAAAGAGGAGTCTACCCAGAGAGCCCTATTAGCTATACAGGATCTAACTTTTAGTCAGGCTGTAGAAATAGCTGCGGCTAGAGAAGCAGCTGCTAAAAATGTTAGAGCTTCTGGAAGTCACAGTAGTAAAACCCAACATGTAAATAGCTTTAAATCTTCTAGGCCTGGCAGACCTAATGAGCCTACTAGACAGGCAAATAAAAGGTATGCGGCAAATACGACTAAACCTACTAATTCAAATGCTAAACAGGAGGAAAAGCCTTCCAGGCCATGTACTGGGTGTGGGAAACATCATTGGAAGAAGGACTGTCCTTTTAAAGAAGCAGTTTGCCGAAACTGTAATAAAATAGGCCACATAGCTAAAGTTTGTTTTTCAAAGAAAACAAGGGGGGAAAATTCTAATTATAATATTTCTAGTGTAAATCCTAAAAAGGGAAATGCTTCGAACATTGGAGTGGAGTACCTATTTTATGAGCAGCAAAGTGGTAATAATACAGGCCCATATATTGTAGAGGTAGGCATAAATGGAATTACAGTTCCTCTAGAACTAGATACAGGTGCTGCCAGAACTGTCATGTCCAAAACAGTTTTTGACAAAACTTTCAAAAATATACCTAAACTACATGCATCTAAAACCATATTAAAAAAAATACGGGGACATACAAATACCTATTTGTGGAGAAGCATCCGTCACAGTTACACTCAACCAGAAAACTTTTTCATCCCTTAACTCTTTTAGTGGTGGATAAGCAAGGGCCTACTCTACTAGGCCGTGATTGGATTGATGCTTTGAAAATGCCGATTGACAAAATCTTGCCAAAGGGTCAGGCAGATGTGCATACACTCTCATATCCGTCTGACATAGACTCATTGTTAAGGGAGTTTTCTTCTGTTTTTGGACCTGAAGTAGGCAACCTAAAAGGCCATCAGGTCTGTAAAGAAGTAAATCCTAATGTAACTCCGAAATTTTGTAAAGCTCGTTCTATGGAAAAACTATACGCGCTCACAACATGGTATCATATGTGGTGCCTTTATTTCATAATTAAATATAAATTATTAATTAATTGAATTAAATATCTATACAAAATTGCCTCGGGATTGGCGACATAGCCTATTGGGAATGAAATAATTGCCATACGTACAAAGAACCTGTATGTATGCATCGAGCCTCACATAGCAACAAGAAAACCCAATTTATTGTTTAGTCTACCACAGAGAAGTAGACCAAACAAAATTTTGCCAGAACGGCAAATAATGAAAAATACAACGCGAAGGAACGGCTCTCGGAGCTGTTTAATGTACAGCGAACGCTTTAAACAGGGAGGATGTGCTTTTGTCTTCCCTAAAGTTCTGAGTGAATTCCTTATAATAAACTTAATACTTACAGAAAGGATAGACCTATACCTATAAGTGTTTATATTGTGACTGCCTATATTAATTACATCAAGTTAATTCATCGCGTAACTCCATCGTGGCGGCCCTACACCGAAAAAGATCGTAACGCCCTACATCGAAGCAAACTAAGGACCCAGCAAAAAAATAAGGTGGGACAATTTCTTTTCGTTCACATATAGGCATCTAAAATCCCGACGCTAAAATTACCGTAATCAATTAAATATAAAGAGGTCCTTTTAAAGGCCTACATATTCATAACTCTCTAACGAAAAAACATAGGGCTTTTGTCGTTTAACTCTCCACTGCTGGAGATTTCCAACGGATGAGGGTATCAGGCAATCAACCCATAGCCCTATATAGTTTTTTCAAACGTTCAATTGCGCATGCACTGCGGGAGAAGGTAGATTTAGAAATTGACAGGCTGCTCAAAGATAAAATTATCGAACCAGTCACACACGCTAAGTGGGCTGCCCCAGTAGTTCCTGTAATAAAACCTGACAAGTCCGTGCGGTTATGTGGGGATTACCGTTCAACAGCAAATAGAGCAATCCTTCTAGATTGCTACCCTATACCCAAGCCTGACGAATTATTTAGCTCTCTTGCTGGGGGTAAATATTTCACAAAACTAGATATGTCCCAAGCCTATGCTCAACTAAGTTTAGATGAAAATTCTAAATAGCGAACTATCATAAATACGCACCGAGGCCTATATAAGTACAATAGGCTATGCTATGGAATAGCATCGGCTCCGGGTATTTTTCAGAGGACAATGGACTTAAGCTAAAGAGAGAAAAGTGTTCGTGGGTTACTAACGAGGTTTCATATTTAGGGTTCCGCATAGATGCCTCAGGCATTCATCCAACAGTGGATAAACTAGAAGCAATAAAAAATGCACCACCTCCACAAAATATCACGCAGTTACAAGCTTATTTAGGTCTCCTAAACTTTTAAAGGAAATTTTTGCCTAATGCATCGACTTTCCTTGAACCCCTAAATAAGCTATTACGATCTGGGGAACAGCGGAGATGGGAGAAAACCCAAAAGGAAGCATTTGAGGCTTCCAAGGACGTACTACTAAAGTCCATGCTCCTAGTGCATTATGATCCTAAACTTCCTCTCGTAGTTTCAGCAGATAGCAGTTCTTATGAATTGGAGCAGTATTATCTCACCACATTGATGGTGTAGATAGGCCTATCTGTTTTGCTTCTAGAACACTAACTGAGACTGAAAGACGATATGCACAACTGGAACGTAAAGCCTTAGCCTTAGTATTTGCAGTAAAAAATTTTCATTTCCATCTATGGGGTCATGAATTTAAACTAATTACTGACCATAAGCCTCTTTTAGGTTTATTTTCACCTAATAAAAATATTCCAGTTATGGCCTCAGGTAGGATTCAACGATGGGCACTGATTCTACAAGCCTATAAATTTGACTTAGTACATCGGTCAGGCAAACTTCTAGGTACGGCTGATGCGCTAAGTAGGTTGCCTTTAGAAAATCCAAATGATTGTGTACCTATACCTACAGAATGGGTTCACGTGGTGGAGTTTTTGGAATCCACTCCAGTATCTGTGGTACAAATAGATCAGTGGACAAAATCAGACCCTATTCTGTCTAGGGTCATCCATTACTGCTCAGTTGGTTGGCCTACTAAGGTTGAGAGGGAATTACAGCCTTTTTATCAACGTCAGTCTGGCCTCTCGATTCAAAATGGCTCTCTTATGGGGCCACAGAGTGATAATTCCGAATGAAGGCAGGTCGAATTTAGTGAAGGAACTTCACGCTGAACACATGGGGGCAACAAAAATGAAAGAGCTGGCGAGAGCTTATTTCTGGTGGCCTGGTTTAGATGGAGAACTTGAATCATTGGTTCGTTCCTGTCAAAGCTGCCTAGAGAACAGAGATCTCCCAAGGAAAAGTCCACTTCATCCTTGGGAATGACCTAATATACCGTGGCATAGGATCCATGTTGACTATGCAGGTCCTATAAATAATATCTATTTCCTAGTCATTGTAGACGCCTACTCTAAGTGGGTGGAAATTTTTCCAACCACTTCCACGACTTCGGGTGTTACTATTCGCTTACTCCGTTCGTGTTTCGCTCGATGGGGTTTACCCGTAGTCCTGGTTTCCGACAATGGTACTTGTTTTACCAGTGAGGAATTTCGTTTTGTCCACCTAAATGACATTAGACATGTCCGGTCTAGTGTTTTCCACCCGTCTACTAACGGTCTCGCGGAAAACATGGTCCGTACTTTCAAGTCGGCCTTGCGTCACTCTCGTGGGGAGGAAATGCAAGTGGTATTGGATAAATTTTTGTTTAAATATCGAATAACGCCTCACACAACGACGGGGGTGTCTCCATCTAAACTTATGATTGCCCGGGGAATTTGTTCAGTTTTCGATTTGTTACGTCCAAACGAAACGTTACAACAACGAGTTTTACGCCAGCAGGAAAAACAGAAGTTGTACCACGATACTAAAAAAGGGAGAGTTATAGAAGCGCAACCTAATGATCCAGTTATGATTCGCAACTATGGGGTTGGACCAAAATGGGTTCCTGCAACTGTGCAGGAGAGAACGGGCCCTGTTTCCTTCAAGTGCCAACTAGAAGATGGTCGTTCTATTAAACGCCATCAGGACCAGATATGAGAACGTGAATTGCAGAATGACAGGAGTCTTCCGGAAGAGAGAACCGATCCTCCAGAAAATGGTTCAATTCGCACGCCTATGCAGGTTGCACCTAATCCTACTACATCAACCCCGCTCCGCAGGTCGTCTAGGGTCCCTCATCCCCCTGACAGACTAAACTTGTAGGGGAGGAGTGAGGTGACGTGTGTGTATATATATGTATATAGTCTAAAGTCACTAAAAGGGAAATATCACTAAATCTAAGCTGAATGGCAACACGAAGGCATAAACGGACCAACGCGGCTGTTCATATTGTTTTGAGCTAGCCTGGAGATGCTCTTTCCTATCTGACCTAATCGTTGGTGCTAATGTTTATTTGGTGGTTTTTCAAAGGTGACAAATGGGGTAGAAAGTTGTCAGTACTTAAGTATAGTTCCGGATAATGTCTATAGTTTCTAAATTAGTAAAGTAAAAGAGAGTTAGGTAGGCTGTTTGTGGGACGCAGGAATCTATGGTAGGCCCAAAAGGAATATCTAATTCAACGCACCGGTAAGTGCCTTTGTTTGTTGTTTAGGAACCTAATAACCTAACGGGGTGTCTAACTCTAAGTTATCACAGTTGATTTCATTAACCCAGTCTTTGTTTTTTATATATTTATGCCTTTCTCTCAACCCAACAAGGTATTCATCACAACATTGCTTTTTAAACTTTGTTTTTATATTTGTTATTTGTGATAATCTATTTTGCAAATCATGATTATTATCATTCCAAGGTGGATCATCCAAGAAGATATTGTAATCAGGTAGAGCAGAGCTTTCCAAACTTTTCACGTTGGCGACACACTAATTAATTTTTATCAAATATCAAATATCAGATAATTTTTCAGTAGGTGGCTTATCTTGTAACCGATTTTGTTGATACAAAAATCAAAATTTTCAAAATTCAAAAAAATTGAAAATAATTAATTAATAAAATTACAATAGTTTATAACAGAGCTTTCCAAACTGTGTGTCGCGACACACAGTTTGGAAAGCTCTGAGGTAGAGGGTTAATGACTTCTCCCTTAATCAAATGATTTGGGGTGAGAGGCTCTACATCATTAATATTATCCGTTACATAAGTAAGAGGTCTGTTATTGACAACATTCTCAATTTCACTAATGAGAGTGAGAAGTTCAAAGAATTCAATTTGTTTTTTACCTATTGATTTCTGTAGGCAATTCTTTATTGTTTGTATATTCCTTTCCCAGATTGCTCCATACCATGGTGATGCAACAGGGATGTATTTCCATTTTATTTTGTTATTTTGTAGATATGTTATGGTATGTGAATTTTGTAATATGTCATTTTTTGGTTTTCACCAGCCTTGAAATAGTTGCATTATCTGTCCAAACAATTTTGGGTACAGAATGCTTAGCACAAAATCTTCTAAAGCTATAGACAAATGATTCTGCAGAGATCACTCACTATGTCTAAGCTGACTGCTCTAGAAGATGAACATGTGTAAAGTATGATGTACATTTTTTGTTCTGTTGTTCCCAGACCAACAGTCAAACTTCCTGTATAGTCTATGCCAACTGTTTCAAAAGGCCTATTAAAGGTGACTCTCTCTGTTGGCAAATCAGGAGGATTGGTCTTCCTGAAAGATCTGGAATGAATCCTTTTGCAGGTGACACAGTTATTCAAAACTGTCTTTACAGTCATTCTGCCTTTGGGTATCCAATACAACTTTCTAATGGCATTTAATGTTTGTGGAACGCCCATGTGATAAAGTTCATTGTGTTTCTCTCTAATAATTAGGGTTGTAATGTGATGGAACCTAGGAAGAAGAAGGGGTTGTTTACTGTTATGTGTGATTTGTTTAATCTACCCTTACATCTTAATAAGCCATCTTTGTCAATGTAAAGATTCAAGTTTATTACCACAGAGGGTACTTTGTTCATTTGTTTACCAATTGTTAAAAATCTATTTCATTTTTGTATTCTGTTTGTTGTATGTGGTTAATCCAATATTTGGTAGCTAGACTTGTATACATTTCATTATCATTATTTCTTTATTTTCTTTAAACAGTTGTGAATGAATCTGAGACAGTAAGATGTTACCCTTACAAGTTTGCCAAAGTCAGAATAATGTTATAATCTAATAGTGGCTCAACTTTATTTGGTTATCATGTTAAGTTTTACATTAATTTGTTCTGCTGGCCACATTGTTTCATCCTGAATGAATTCAGGTCCATGAAACCAATTTTTGTTGGATTTTAGTAATTTACAGGATAATCCTCTTGTAGAAAGTCTGCAGGATTTTGTTTTGTTGGAATGTATCTGAAGGTTATGTCCAAATTTTGTCTAGCTTCTTTAATGTCTCTTAATCTGTTACGGACAAAGATGTTTTTTGAGTTTAACTCATCAGAGTTGATCCATGCCAAGCAGATTTGACTGTCAAGCCAAATATATGTAGTTGTGATGTTTACATCATAATAGACTTCATGGAGAAATACTGTTATTTTTACAGCTAGATAACCCGCAAGTAGTTCAAGCTGAGGAATAGTTTTCTTTTGTTTTAAGGGTGTTACTTTCCCCTTGGCATAGATCAAATGGCTGCCATCCTCACCTACAAGGTAAGCGCAACAGCCATACACCTTTTCACTGGCATCACCAAATACATGCAAGGTTTGAGGTGTATCTCTGTGTCCACAAACTCTGGGAATATTGTTTTGTAATTTATTGAGATCTTTAGCTAACCTTTTCCAGCTATCTTGTTGTTTATTGGTTATAGGATCATCCCAGTCTACTTTCTGTTTCCAAAATTCTTGTAAAAGAACCCTGGATCTGATAGTAGAAGGAAGGAGTAAACCCATAGGATCAAATATTTTTGAACTTTCGGATAAGATCTTTCTTTTTGTGTTAGCTGTTGTATCTAAGGTGTGTAGCCTTTTGTGCAGAGTGAGTCATGAACTTTAGAATCTGAGTTCAAATCCCAGATCATGCCTAATGTTTTCACCCTGTTTGTTGGTTCTGTTCCTTTGTCTTCTGATTTTATTTTTTGATTTAGTCTCTCATTATTTGTGATCCACTCTCTTAATTCAAAATTACCTTCTTTCATTATTTTATCTGCTTTTATGTAAACTTCATTTAATTCTGACTCTGTTTTGGTTGATCCTACAAGGTTATCTACATAGAAGTGATCTTTCAAGAACTGAACAGTTAAATCATTTTCATCATACAAATTTAAGTGATGTTTGATGGTTAAAGCCAGTAAACTAGGACTTGCATTTGCTCCAAACAAAACCACATTAAATTTAAATGTTTTAAACCCTTTATTTAAGTCATATGGATCATTAAACCACAAGAATCTTAGTTGATCTTTGTCATAGTTATTTTTCAGATGAATTCTCAAAAAAGCTTTGCTTATATCACTTTGAACTGCATAGTCATCTAATCTAAATCTTAGAAGGATTTTTACAAGGTCTGAAATAAGATTAGATGAGACAGTCATTCAAGCTATGCTTATTGCCATCTTTAAGACTACAGTTATACACAACTCTAAGTTTTGTTGTGGGTGCATCCTTTCTATAGACTCCTGTGTGAGTAAGATAATGGCAGTTGTCTTTTTTAAAGGGGTGATCTTTAACTTCTTCAATGAAGCCTTTTTCTAACTGGTCCTTGAAAACATCATCATACATTTTAATTCTCTTGTCATTTTTTAATCTTTTCTCATCAAATTAT
Source organism: Bathynomus jamesi (assembly GCA_023014485.1). Lineage (NCBI taxonomy): Eukaryota > Metazoa > Arthropoda > Malacostraca > Isopoda > Cirolanidae > Bathynomus > Bathynomus jamesi. The sequence continues at coordinate 212,628 of JAJOZX010005397.1, read as the reverse complement.
AGAGATGACCTTTAGCTACCTTTAGATTATCATTTAATTTTGGACTATTGATCTTCCAAGGTAGTTCAATTGAATAATGGCCATTTTCATACATGATGGTGTTTTCAAAATTTTCAGCCATTAATTGATTTTCATCTGTATGATCACCATCTTGCACCCCCACTGACTCTAATAGCCAGAGCTGTTGTACACCTTTATCTAATTCTTCAGTTGTTAATGATTTATTTAATATTTCAGTATTTATGTCATTATTTGAGTTGTGTAAGACCTTGTCATAATAGGGCAAGTTTGTTAGTCATATATTTTTATTTTTCATTGTTATTTTATATTTATCTATGTGTCCCAGTGGAGCTATACCCCAGTGAGTATCTAGAGCATCCCATCTCCTATTCTGACTATGCCCTTCTGAATTAAGTGAATATAATCAGCTCCAATTAACATTTGAACATTATCTATTGTATCATCATTTAAATTTCTATCTGCAATTTTATATTGCTTTTTAAGTTTGTTGTATTACTTGTTTTAAATTTGGTATTTTAAATTTTTGTTGACCAACTTGTTCAATGACTACTGCTTCTATGTTTGTTGTTTTATTCTCTGTGGGTATATCCAGATCTAAATTGACTGTACTATATTTTTCTTTCTGTTCATTTTCTTTGACAAATGATGTTATACACAATTCTTGTTCATTTTTATGAGTTTGTAGGCCTAATTGATTAACTAATGATTGATCTACAAATGTTTGTTGGGAACAAGAATCTATTAGACATCTTATAGGAGTTGTCCCACCTTTTATTTTTTAAATCCAAGGTTATTGTAGGTAGGAGTACACTAGAATTTTTATTGACATTATTTATTGATATATGTCCATTAAATGTTTTTTCATTTTTCTTTAGGTTTTGTTTATTTGAATTTTTAAATGAATCACAAAGACAAGAGACATGATTTAAACTTCCACAATTAACACATTTGAATCTTATTTTTGTTTTGCAGTCTTTGTTAGTATGTCCTGCACCTGTGCATTTAGTACAAAGGTTTAACTGAGAACACCTGTTTATCCGGGATTCTAAGTCTACATATTTAGTACATCGTGTGCTATTGTGATCATCAGCCGAACAAAATTTACACTTACGTACAAATTCTGTCGTAACATTAAAATTTTGTAGTGTAGGAGTTAGACCTATCACTTTTTGTTCTGATTTGTCTTTTTGTTGTTGTTGTTGTGGCTTTTGTTTTGTAATTTTCTTTGTTTGGTTTATTTGTGAATCAATCTTTGTTTGTGAATCAATCTTTGAAGATTTGTACATTGACAAAACATTTGGAAATTCATTCCTTATTTCACCAAGGGTAGGGTATGTATTTCCCGTTATTCTTTGGAAAATATCCCTAATTTGGGTAGGTAAACAATCAAATATTATGGCTTGGATAAACCATGCTGATTTCTCTAGATCTATTCATTATTTTGTAGATGACCTAACATGCATTCAATTTCACAATAGAAATTGTACAGATCCTGATGGTTATCCTTGGCTGGTTTTATATTTTTTAATTTTATTGCTAAATCATTTACTATTTCTTTTTTATTTAGGAAATTTCTTTCTAGTAATTTGAGAGCTATTTTATATGAACTGCCATTGCCGGTAAGGCATCAACCAGTTTTAGGGCTGGGCCCTTTAAATAATTAAGCAGATAACTGAATTTGTCAACATCAGATATATAATCTTTGTTGCCAATTAAACTATCAAATTTTTCTAGAAAAGACTGAAATTTTGTTCGATCACCCTCAAATATTGGTACTTGTAATGTTGGTAACTTGGCTTTTAGTTGTTTATTGTCATCATTAGAAATGGATACATTTCTGAAGGCCTCAATCAAACTTTGATTTGTAGCTCTAAATTATTTGGTAGATTATCTAAAGCAGCATATAATTCATTTATGTGAGAATCTATTTCAAAAAATTCTGTTCTTGTTCACACAAAAGTGCTGTATATGTCTCTTCACCAACATTTAACCATCAGTTTCTGTAACAATTTCCTCGTCTATAATTATTTTTCCTGTTTAATTCTATTTAAACCACCCAAAATAGTATCATAATCCCTTTTATTTGGATTTTCTTTGCTATTAAAGGTAGTTAAAAGCCTGGTAATGACTCCCTTCCTTGCTGATCTCTTCCTTTTTAATGATTTAATCTTTGCCTCAATTGCTTCACATTCAGCCATATTTTGTTTATTTTATTTTTCCAAAATAAGTCCCCAAAATCCTAAAACCCTTTCAACTCTATAAATAAGCTTTATTTTGTATACAATAGCTTTATTTTGGTTAAATAGGCTAGGCTTCGATTACCCTTATTCTAGAATTTTACCACATTTATGACCAAATGATAAGTTTTGAAGCATTTGAATTATTTCTTATTTTTATTTTTAGTTAGGGCTTCGTAATTTATTATTATTTATATGTAGTAATATTTGAAAAAGCCAAACATGGAATAAATTCTGTTCAGATGTCAAAATGTTTGATAAGGCGTAATTTTTTTTTTTTTTTTTTTTTTTTTAATTTTTTTTATTTTATTCAAGGTTAAGGTTTTCACAGCAAATAACCCTTCCCCAACGGGCCACCATTTAGATATGGAAAAAATAGGTCCTGCTCCAACTTGAGTAGCCTAAACACAGCCTAGGCTCCGTTGAAGATGGAAGACCTTGGCTAAAGATGAACCAGCCTAGCTATGTGTCCATAAACAGGACTTCCATACTTTATTGTTAAACAATTACAGCTGAAATGTCAGCTTATTTAACCTAAATTTAATAACCGAAGGGAAATTTATGAACTTACCTTGAAGTGATATATAAATTTAATTTTTTGACACCAATAATGAACTTTTTTATTCCGGCTTCGGTTAATGTTTACTATAACAACATCTGCACCCCAAGTAAAATGAAATATTTCCAGTAGTACATCATAATTTACTAAGAAAAATGGTGTATGTCTTTATTTAGGGAAATTCGTATTTACGAAGATATTTGCTTCTGAAATTTTAATTAACGATATCGATTTGACGTGACGTCACGTCAAATGCGCGTTTATAATAACGACATTCATTTGTTTTCATTTTCATCTAGTCTAGTGATTGACGCCATTTTTCCTTTAAATAAATTTAGATATGGCATGTGAAGGCTATAATGTACTTTTTTCCTAAAATATTTTTCCTGATTGGGCTATTTTTTCGCTACTCTGTGACTTAATTAGTTGGTTGGGTTTTGTTCTGGCTATTTTTTTTTTTTCAAATTGGATTCAGTTTAGTGGTGTTTGTGATAGAATTATGACGTGCCATTCGTGTGATTTTGACTTTGAGAACTTGATTCGTCATGTGCCCTAGATGAAGACAAAGGATTGGATGATTTATCAATTACGGCGTTATTCTCTCATTTTAATGCCCATTCAAACTTAATATTTTTAGTCAGATATACCTGTAAAGCAGTTCAAATGCTTTACAATGACGGTATTTTTATGTTCGGGAACTTAATAATAATAATTTGTATAATTTAGGTCTCGGGGGTACGGCGTAAAGATCACGCATCACAAATTGATCGGTCCTAATGTTTTGCGGTAAGGTTAGGTTGGGTTTTTTGCAAAATACATTTTTTAGTAGTTTTTCGTGTGTTTTGTTCTGATTTGCTATTTATTTGTTGTGGAAATGACCCATGCTTATGCCCAAAATTCCCTATATTTACTTAGTAAACTTCACTGTCTCGTAACTTTTAACTGGGTCATTTCCACAACAAATGAATAGCAGATCTGAACAGAACACACCAAAAACTACTAAAAAATGTATTTTGCAAAAAAATTGGAGGAGGCGGTGTTATAGTAAACATTTACCCCAGTTTCTTTGTCTCTAGGGCTAGCCCCTCCTTGTTGTTCTCCTTTGTCTCTCCTTCTTCTTTGTTCTTATTGCGATCTTTTCTTCTTCTTCCCAAAACCATGTTGCCATTTCTAGCTATGGGATCTTTTTTCTTTTCATCCCATATTTGTTTCTTCGGTGGTGTCTTTTTAATTTTTCTCAGCAAGAGTTCAAGTTCTCCTTCTGATTTACTTTTATTGTTATTATTTTTTAATGTCAATGTGGCTTATCCAAGATTAGGTTGGTCTTCCATTTCGGTACTTCCAAATTTTCCACAGTATGACGTCATCTTTGTCGAGTTTGATTTGATGAGATATATCGCTTTGTTGATGGCATGTTGCTAAGGTGTTTTGGAATACGTCTCTGTCAGGTCCAATTGGCCTCTACACATACATAGAACCCAATATGGAGGCATTGGGCCCACCCAACCCCAAGAAAAATTTATTATTTCGTGTTCAAAATTTTCCACTGCTGACTCATGAAAATTACTTCGAGAGAAGAGTCAACGAACTTTGGAAAATCAGCAACTAATAAAAGACGAAAATTTATATTATATTAGCGGCTCGCTCGGAGCTTGCTTATGTTACAGCGATGCTTTAAGCAAGGAAGATGTACTTTATCTTCCTATAAGTTCTAAGTGAAATCCTCATAATATAAAACGTAATAACTATCAAAAGTATAGGCCTATTCCTTCAGGTATTTAAGTGTAGTGAATGCCTATAGCAAATAAACCGAAAGAGATCGTCGCGCCCTACGAACAAAAGCGAGGCCCGACGAAATAATAAGGGGAGGTAATTTCTTTGTTTACCATTAGGCAGCGCAAATACCGAAGGCAAATAAACATAAAGAGGTCCTTTGAAGACCTACATTATACATAACTCTCTAACGAAAAAACGTAGGGTTTTGTCGTTAACTCTCCACTGTAATCTGTTGGAAATTTCCAACGGATGAGAGGTAACAGGCAATCAACCTATAGTCCTATATAGTTTTTTCACACTCAACTTCCCACAATTCATCAGGATTTTTATTAAACTCTTTTATTTTCATAAGTTTTCTGATTTTTTCATTTAGCTGCAATTATTTTCTACGTATACAAATGATCTTTTTCAGTTAATGATGTCTCGTGTAATAACAATATACATAAAAATGTCAGATAATTAATCAAACAGTATGCCAGTATGCTAGGTTAAGTGGCTATGTTGGCCTTATTTTTGTATTAAGTTCAGTGTATAATACGTAAGATTGTACTTGTATGTTAGGTAAAGTGGCTATGGATTGTGAATGATCCGCAATAAAGATGTTTTGTTTGTTTGTATACATTCTTGTGAAAAATGCTCTGTATGAATTGGTCCCCAATTAACCCACCTCTAATATCTCCAGTCTAACTGTAGAGTAGGTTAAGCTAGCCTTGTCCGGGTCAGCCTAGAAATTCCAGAAATGGTCCAGAACGGGCAGAGTAAATTGAGGTCCACAGTAGGATTCCTCACCAAATTAGGTTAGGGTAATTTACCTTAGCCTTTATTGAGCTATAAGTTGATGCTAGGTCTTAGACCACAATGTAGGCCTAATTTAACTGGACCTAATTTATGTTATGACTAAACTGGGGTCCAGAAATACAATTGTTCACCTACTGAGTGTTATTAGACAATGGTGCTAATTTCTTCCCGGAGTCCCCCTTCGATTTGCTTAATTTTTGAGAGCGTACTTGCTGGTGGAGTTCTTTTATTGTCTTCAAGCCCCTTCGTCCGCCATGCCGTTCTTCCTTCCAAGTTCCTCGTTTTTCGGCTTTTTCCACTAGCGTTCTTTTTGTTTGTTGGTTGATTGATAGTGTGTATCAATACTACCAAGCACGCTCTATCACACAGTATATAAATACTAGTGTGGAGAATAACTCTGGTGAGCAACCAATTGGTTTCATTCACCCAGTTATTGACATAAAAGGAGTTTAATAATTGTTAGGTTAACTACCTACCTACGAGAGATGGAACCCGGTTTTTAACCGGTAATGAAAATTTTTAATCATCACCGAAACCGACGATGAGAACCGGTTTTCACATTTTTTCGCAAGTCTCCGATCACTTTCGTCCATTTTCTATGAAACAAACGTTTCCAAACGTTTAAAAACATAGTAATTACGTTTTGCATCGTTTCGTATCGTTTTTTGTTTGTTTATAAGTGTAAATAATTGATGCTTCAGTCTTGAATGTTATGTAGATGATTGCACATTCATCAGTTAAGATTCTAAGATTTAATACTCCATCATGTCAAAGAAATCAAATGCTTGGTATCATTTCATTCGTAAGAATAAAGAAGAAGCAGAGTGTATGACATGTCACAAAGTTTTAAAGTGTTGTGGAGGTTCTACTTCAAGTTTATCATCCCACATGAAAAATATTCATGGCATAAACATCGACCAGATTAATCAGCCATTGATGAAACAAAGAACAGTGGAAGAGTTTGTGTAGAAAAAGTCCATAGAAAAGGAAATTTCGAAACTTGCGTGTGTAGATGAACTGAGTTTCCACTCATTTGCTAAAAGTGAATTCATTCAAGAAAGCCTAAGAAAGATAAAATACGACAAGCCTCATCCAACTTCCCATAATGGTGTCAGAAAAATGGTGCTTAGTTTTTATGAGAAAAAGAAACGAATTGGTCAATTAGTCCAGTGGCGGCTCGTGACTTTCAGTTATCGGGGTGCTGCCTCAGAAATTGCGAACAATTGTGTCGATTATATATATATATATGAGAGAGAGAGAAAGTCGAATAGATAAATAGATAACTACTCACTACTCAGTCATAAAAATAAGTAAAATAGTATCATAAAATCAATTATAGGGTACTTACGCTTAACGGGTAATTTCGAATTTGGCAAAAATTTTATTTATAAACAAATTCCATTCTTCTGTTTTTATTCTGAGCGAAAAAATATTCTAAGAAATGAAAGCTATATATTGTAAATAATCCAATTATTATATAATTAACTTCAATCTCACGACAAAAAATAAATGATAACGAATCATTGATAAATGCAATTCGGAAATTAAATTTCGAATTAGCAAACGATACAGCAACACAACTACCACGTCAAAGAAACAAATCGGCACTGCTCTGTCCACAGTGCTTTGGATCCTCTTAAACCCGCGATTCTGACTCGCTCTTCGTACGTCCGCCACCGAAGTTTCAAGCGTTTCGAACAAACTCTGGAACTGTTAAGTACGCAGTTCCACGGGAAGGCTGAAGCTACTTTCGTGATTCATTCGTTCGGCATTGAAATAGTTTAAGGAAAAAAGGATATAATCTGATTTAAAAACTCAAAGTTCATTGAAAAAAAAACAATCAGAGAGGCTATTTTAAATATTTAAATATAAAGATCATAAGATCATGGGGGTGCTGCAGTTCCACAGTGCCTACCTGCGAGCCGCTCCTGTCAATTACTTCAAGAATCAGGTGAGACAAGGAATCCACTATTCATTAACTATGGATGAGTATACATCTTTGCAAAACCAAAGACATATTAATGTTCATTATGAAAATCAACATTGGCCTCTTGGTCTCATGAAAATAAATGGTTCTCTCGATAGCACCAAAACTATTGCAATCGTTAGGAAAAGATTGGAAGACTGGCTTGGACCTAGATAAGCATATCGTGGTAGGGCGGGTCGTACTCAGGTGACAACATGAATCTGAAGGAAATCCTACCATCAGGGGTGTCTAAATTATGTGTTTTTACATGGGGAATTCAAATATGAGCTTCTTTTTTGGATAAGATAACTCTAACCTACATCATTTTGTATTTCTAAATTGCCAATTTTACCCTTTTGAACCCCTTTATAATATATTAAAAGATATAAGGTAAATCATTTATATTGACAAGGCCAAATCAACTTTACATATATTTATTAATAGGTGAACTGCATGTATATCACTGGATATAATTACAAAGATCATTTTCCTGACATCTTGAACTTTGCCAGGTTGCACAAATCCTGCTTTGACTCAGACTTGGACATCAGCTTCCTGCTGGTCTCCTGAGCCCTGAGCCCTCCATCCCTCTTTTCCTGTGAGAAGTACTTAGCAGAAGCCTCAGTCACCATTTTAACAACCCTCTCAATGCTTTGTGTGTGGCAAGGCCAGTTGCGCACCTCCATGGGGGTGTTGATGAAGTTTTTCACCTCTGAGGTGCTTAGAGAGCAAGTGAGAGGTGGCTCTGACACACCTTCTGACCAGCTGATCAAGTCACCGATGCTGGAAGCATCACAATTGATGTCAGGTGTCCTTCTGCTCCTAACAGAGGAGTCCCCCAGCTGAGTGTCCGGGTCCCCCTCTCCCCTGATAGCCAGGATTCTCTCCACCCCTTCAATCCTCTCCTAATCCTCAGAGCAGAGTAGTGTTTGGAGGATGATTTCACTGTGAGCATACCAAGCAGATCTTCTCACAGTTGGCATCACAATATCCAGCACCTCCTTTCTCTGGGACTTAAGGCAGTCCAGCTGAAAGAGGATGTGCCTAGGCCCTTCGATCCAGGAGTGCTTGACCTTCACGTTGCACCAACATGGGTAATACACTCTAATGATGAATTCCACAATGAATTGCAGAATCTTCAGGTTCTTTCCTTTAAGTCCGTGCTTTGACACCCAGAGCCTGAGAAGTCTGTTCGCTGTGGTGAGCCAGCGGCTGTGGTTTACTGGTCCTATCTCTAACAGAGCCAGCCCTGCAGGAAGTACTCCATCCCTGACTGCACAGACAATTTTATAGCCATAGTATTGATCAGTTGAGAGATCTTGAATGACCTTGTCAGGAAGCTTGATCAGTGGAGGGCCAACAGAGATTCGGGTGAAGTTTGGATTGATATCAAAGTCTGTAGCAGAATCAAGGAGCTTTCCTATTGGCCCGGATAATTTTTTGTCTGACAGAGTAGGGCCATCAAGGTCAACAATGAGATGGCGCAGGGGAAGTTCAACAGTGTGCAGGTTGCACACCAACCAGACCAGCTTTCTCCCCAGGTGCAGCTCCAGCTTCCGCATTACTCCAGCTTTCATACCAGTGTTGACATTTGTTGAGTCTCCTCCAATGGCCAACAAGGTCTTATCATAACCCCTCTCTTTCAGCCAGGCAAACAGGACCTTAGCAATCTTCTCCGCATGTGACTCCTCTTTAGTTGCTTTCTCTGGGGTAAAGTGGAACAGATAGTAGCTGCCAGGCTCACTAACAACACTATAGTGTTCTTCCTTGATATTTGCGGGAAAAGATTGGTCACTGCCCTCAGCTTCCATCATCACATTGGTCAGGTCAATCCGCCCATCAAAGAGGATGCAAGAGATCCCCCCTCCTCCCTGCACTTCTTCTCGAACTGTTCCCCCAGCTCTCTCATCAACTTCTCCTGTGCTCTCTTGACCTTGCTCTTATCAATCACTTTACTTGTATTGTCTTCTGTGATGATTCCTGCGTCAATCAGAGCTGCTGTTGCTATCGCTGCAGTTGGCCTCAGCCCTATGCCATACCTTACACTAGCTTCATAAATCATGAGTCACTTCAAATATTTCACAAAACGTTTTAGAATGTTCTGAAATGTTACATTCTAGCCTCTGAGAAGGGTGGCTCAGAAAATGGCCTTATGCGCGCCAGAAAACCGTCAAAATATTTCATATACCAAACTGTATGATAATTACAATTAAGTGGAATGGCACACCTTTTTATTTGAGTATTTAAATATTATTATTATTATATGAATTAGTTAGAACAATGCTCTATGAGAGATAACGTGAGCAGCCATGATAGAAAACGTGAGAAGACATATTCTGGGGTAACTACAATAGTAAAATAATCAACAATTTAATAATAATCAACTGCAAAATGATGTAGGTTAGGGTTATCAGAATTAAATATTTTCTTCAGAATTGTGTTCTATACACCAAAATATGTCACTTGAACACCCCTCTCCATTGATTTAAAAAAAATGCATAGTATGACCCGCCCTAATCATGGGTTGCACCACCGACGGTGCCTCTAATGGTCAAATTTGGAAGAGAAATAGTACCTGATCACCAGCAATGCATTGCATATGCTATACATCTCGCGGTTTCGGATATCTTGTATTCAAAAACTGCTGAAAATTCAGTTGAAGGGGAAAGTGACCCTACCCCTGAAGGGGGAGATGGTCCCAGAGAAGTACGTCAAATTGATTCAGGAAATGTATAGAGGGGTTACGACGAAAGTGAGGTGTAGTGTTGGTGTGACGGAGAGTTTTGGAGTTGGGGTTGGTCTGCATCAGGGGTCAGCACTGAGTCCATTCCTATTGAACGTGGTGGTGGATGTGTTGACTGAGGAGGTTAGAGGGGTTGATCCTTGGTGCATGATGTATGCCGATGATGTAGTGTTGTGCGCAGAGACAAGACAGCAGGTAGAACAACAGCTAGAACATTGGAGGGAGGCATTGGAAAGTAGAGGTATGAAAGTTAGTTGGAAGAAGACTGAATATCTGAGATGTAATGTACAACCGGATGAAGGAGGGGGAGTGATGTTAAACGGAGAACTGATCAAACGGGTAGATCGTTTTAAATACTTGGGATCAACAATTGAGGCAGAGGGAGAGGTGAATCGTAGGATACAGTCGGGATGGAGGAGCTGGAGAGAGGTGTCGGGAGTTCTCTGTGACCGTAGGATGCCGGTGAAGCTGAAAGGGAAGGTCTTCAAAGTAGTGGTTAGGCCAGCCATGTTGTACGGAATGGAGACGGTGCCAATGAAGAAGACTAGTGACAGAAAGATGAATGTGGCTGAAATGAAAATGTTGCGATGGATGTGCGGTGTAACTAGAAGGGATCGAATCAGAAACGAACGCATTAGAGGAACGGTGAAAGTAGCAGAGGCGTCAAGAAAAGTCCAAGAAGCCAGACTGAGATGGTATGGGCACATGATGAGAAGAGAGGAGGATTACGTGGGATGGAGGTGCCGGGACGGAGAAGAAGAGGTAGACCGAAGACGAGGTGGAGGGATTGCGTGGCGGCAGATATCCGGGAGAAAAATTTGGACGAGGACATGGTGCGTGACAGAAGTGAATGGAGGAAACTCATCAAGAACAGCGACCCCATATAGAGATGGGATTTAAGCTGCAGAAGAAGAAGCAGAAGCAGGATTTTGTCAAAGATGAATTTAATGAAAAGAAAATGAAGCTTATCTTTGACTGTAGAACGAGGTGGAACAGTCTTTTGGCCATGATAGAAAGATTTTTGAAACTCAAAAATTGCATTCCAAAGGCCCTCAGAGTGATACGTTCAACAGAGACGATTTCAGATGAAGAATGGAATGCTCTAAAGAGCCTCTTTGACACGCTTCGTCCACTGGAAATTGTTTTGAAGGGACTCTGTTCCGAAGATGCAAATTTGCTCAAAGCTGAATCTTTCATGAAGTTCATTTTGGATAAATTTGAAAGCAAAAACAATCATTTAGCTTTTGAGCTACGTCAGTGTCTCATTGATCGCTACTTATCGAGAAGACAAAAAGAAGCTGTCGCCTTGCTGAGTTTTCTTCACAATCCCGAGGTCTTGAAAAATGAATCATCACCACCGTTCCTCTTTCCTTCAAGACAAGCACTTAAGAAGTATGCGGATCATACATTTAAGAGGCTTTTTCCAGAAGCTTCCCAGATTTCAGAAACAGTCGACCAAGTCCAATCAATTGCTTCGAAACTCAAAGATTCACAATGCAGCTCAGGTCGTGAAGTAAATGATGACGATCAACTTATGAACGAGTACATGTGTGAGATGAACAAACTGAAAATGAAACCCAAGAAAGATTCTTCTGAGACCTTTGACGTAAACAATGAATTCAAATATTTTGAAGCTACTTTGAATAGAAGTGAAAATTTGGATCGAATGTACGAGGCGTTGCTTACAATAAAAGCAACCAGCGTAGAGTCCGAAAGTGTTTTCAGCTGCTGGTTTATTCGTCACAAAGATTCGATCAAGAATGTCAGATCAGACACTTAATGCTCTTTGTTTTTTCAAGTGTTATTTCAAAAATCAAATTCGATAATAAACTTTTTAATTCAAATGTTACACATACTTGCTGAATCAATTAAAACCTTATTTCTGTTTAATATTTTGTTCATTTACCTCCCTAAAAAGCATACAGAATCCTATCGGTGAAAACCGGTAAAAACCGGCTTTAAGAATATAGCGATGGTGAAAACCAGTTTTACACTTTTCGGTTATTTTCCATCCCTACTACCTACTCAGTGGACCTTGTCTCTTTGACTGGGTGAAGAACATTTTTAGCAGAAAGAACAGATATGTTTCTTAAATTTTTAAATTTTCTGGCAGCCTTTGCTTCAGCTGTTCGAACAACTGCAAAATAAATTTTTGGAATCGTTGTCTTAAACATTTCTTCCTCGTTAGTAATTTCACTCTTTTTTGCAACTCTTCCAATTTATTTTCAAACCTACAACCTAAATAGGACTTTGGGTCTAAAACTTTTTCAATATTGCAGGTTAGTAAGTCAACTTTTGAAGTTGGAACTATCAGCTTATTACCTCTTGATTTTATAAGTAGTATTAGATCATCTAATAATTAATTTGGCCTTATCAACAATGTTTGATTCAAATGTTTTATTTACTTACTGAATCTCAGAAACACTTGGCTGTAAAAACAATAAATAAGCCAAGTTCTTTTCATCTGAATACATTTCATACAGAATTTCAGCAGTATAGCATTTTTCAGTGTTTCTCATAATCTGAAAATGAGTTTTTAATTCAAGCCATTGAGTAAGAATTTTTTTAATTGCTGGTCCAATAGACAACCATCTAGTCTTACAATCATTAGAGATTTTCAAAGGCTTTTCCCCATCATTTATTGCTTCGTATAAGTTTTTGTAAGATAGCTGCCTTGATGATGATGATAGAGAAAACCATTTGTATGTTTCTGCTATTAAAAATTCTATATTTCTGGGAAGACATTCAGAAGAAGCATGTGAAACTGCTAACTGAAGTGATTGGCATACACATCTAAATAAAATAAGTGAAGAAATTTCTGCTTTAAGCTTTTGATACACCCCATTGTTAACTCCAACCATAACACTAGCATTATCTGTTCCAATTGCAATAAGTTTTTATGTTTAGTTTTTACTTATTAATTCATTTTTTACTGCTTGCACAATGCTACTAGCATCACATTTCTCTAATTCTACTAGATTAAGATATGTAGAAACAACTCTATTATATTTCTTACTATAGTATATTATAACAATTTCAAGCATTTTTATGACAGTTATGTCATTTGATTCATCTAACAATAAATTGAACTTGCCATCTCCAATATCACTAATTAAATCATTCACAAAGTGAATACTCATGACATTCTCGATAACCGGAGCATTTTGTGCGATGCATTTTGAATTCTGAAGTAATCTTACTGTCAATAATAGTGTTTTTACATATATCAACTAAATGATCACAATTCATTATAGCACAATGACAACTCATAAACATGGGAATATTTCCTTCAAGTCTAGCAGTTTCATTGCATTTAATCTTACAAAATTGAGTCAATGGCGTAGCTTTAAAAGGCATGTTTTTTTACTTTTTGAATGCTGTATCAAATCTGTATACTTGGCATTAATGTCACACTTACAAAACTTACAATGTGCTTTGCTAGGATCACTGTCTACTTCAGGGTTTCTTAACCTTTTCATGCACCTTAACTTTTCATGCACATTAAACATTCATTGCTACGTTTGATAAAATAAATTGCTTTTTATGAGGCAGGAGGGGTCAAGGGCTTCACTATAGTGCTCGCGAGCAAAGTTTTAGATGATGGTGGAGAGCACTGTACACAACTTAAAGAGCACTCTGGTGCTCGCGAGTACCAGGTTAAGAATCCCTGGACTCTACTTCAATCAACCATTTTTTAAAAGATTCATTTTTAAGCCACTCTTTTCGAAATTTCTGCTTATATTTTCTCTGCTTTGGCATTGTGACTTGAGGGATTAAAATCTTTGAAATAAATCCCTAAGATAAATTACACCAATTCATTAACTGTTATTACACGATGCACAAATGCAACATCCACGAACAACACTGGGAGTGGGAGTGGGACTGATTGATTATGATTTATATCCAGTCCCTGGATATGATTGATATCAATCAGTCTCTAAAGACACCATTCACAATCATTGAGTGATATTATTACTGAAATAATGAAATTTTATTCTTTAATGTAATATATAAAGCAAAATGAAACAAGATATAATAATTAAGTTTAGTCCATATATATATTAAAATAATTTGAAACGTTTTTATACGGAACTGTGACTCGCCAGTGAATTATGGTCCAGTAACATGTTTCAAACATGACGCAAAACGGTCGAGATAGAAAATGTTACTCCTATTAGCAAATTTTTTTTTATGTAGGAAATGTTTCTAATCGTTTGATATGCAGTTGAGCAAAATTTAAAATCCGCTAGAAATCCGCTAAATTATTTTAAAAATAAGTCAGATTTATAGCTATCCGCTTGGAGTACTTTTTATAAGCTCGATTGAGTTAAAATCCGGTAGATCTAGTTAAAATAAGCTAAATTGACAACCCTGCAATACAGACCAGACCACCAAGATCATCAAAAACATTATGAATTCGAAGGCTACTGGACCAGACAACATATCTAACATACACCTTAAACACTTCAGCCCACAGGGAATACTAGCTCTCACAAATATCAGCACATATTCATACCAACACTGTATTATTCCTGACATATGGAAACAAGGTAAAATTATTACACTACTCAAACCAAACAAAAATCCAACAGAACCAGCTTCCTATAGACCCATTACTTTACTATGCACACCTTTCAAAGTAACAAAGACTAATCTTACAAATCACCAACCCACACACACCACTATCGCCTATTTTTGTTTAGTTAACATATTATTTATTTTAATTGTATATAGCATTCTGCATTTTTTTAATTTAATTAAGTCTTCAGTGAATTTATACCTGCTGTAATAGGAGTCCAGACTTTTGAAACTTGCAAGACGGGCGTTTGCCGCTTGAAAATCTGTCCCCGAATTGTCAAATACACAACATTCAATTTGCAGTAACCTCGTTCCGCTTCTTGCAGAAATGATATGCCACTGCCAGACGTAAGATGAAAACTATTAATTTAACTTATGTTACTCCCCTTTTTTCCCAAATCCATGTAAATAAGATTCAGATTAATCTAATATGCTGTGGAAAGCATTCTGATGCTAGAATGTCCCCTCAATAATATTTGTTGTTATCACCGAGTAGAATTCATTTTGCTAGAGATTTGGACAACGTAAGCACAGCGTTCTCCCGGGTGCCCCTCCCCTACAGTCGCTGCCGGCTGCACCGAAGCATTACCAGTTCAGTCATAAATTCATAACCGTAAATAATAATTATCTAACCTTTTTGTTCTGTTTCACAGTTTCGTAGACTACTAGACTCATAGTACTTGAATAATGTCAATAACATTTTGGAATAATATAATATGGTATAATTTAAAGATCGATCACAAACTAAAATTAGAAACTAAAATACGCTAATTAAGTTCATCAAAAATGTTTCGTTTTTTATTAAAAACGAAAGAAGACGTTAATTATGAAATGACTATAAAAGAGAAAGTTAACGAGAATCTTTAACTAGAGAATGAAAAATTTGTGGTTTCCTACAAGAAATAGTAATATGTCATATGTATATATATTGGTGGTGTAGTGTTAGCGTTGCTGACTACGAATCCATCGGCCCCGGGTTTGAGACCCGGTGACGGCAGTCGGCGCGCAGCAAAACTCAGCTGTTCATCCTTCCACACAATAAAAAAAAAGTGGTTGGTAGATAAATGGGTACCCTGGAGGCTGGGTGGCCTAGTGGTTAAGACGCTGGGCTGCTGGTGGGGCGTGGTTCGGATTCCACGTTAAATTGTAGGTCTAAGGTGGAGTGAAAAGCTTGACCTTCGTCAGAATGAACAATTCTGGCGGAAGCTAACCAAACGTTATATATATATATATATATATATATATATATATATATATATACAGTGGTGGGCACCGTTAACCAAAAAGTTAACTTCGATAACGATAATCCGTTAACCCCAATTTTTAACTCCGATAACGATAATCCGATAATTTTACTACAAAGTTAACGGAAGTTAACGATAATCCGTTATCGATAACTATTTCTTTACTAACATTTAAAAAAATCAAGGAAAAAAGCTTTAAAACCCATAGAAAATGTTTATTTATGCAAAATCCAACAATAAATAGGTATTTAACTGTATTTTTATCAAGTTTTGCAACTTTTTTGCTTAACTTTTTTTTTTATTTTTAATAAAAAATGTACTGATTACATGTTTTGAAACCCGTTACCCTTATAACCATTAACTAAATTTTAATTTACAAGAGAATTATTATGGCGGGAACTGAAAGGTAAAATTAAATTTTAGGCACATTTATTAAAGACTATGACACAATGTGCTGGTTGCCTTCAGAAAGACCAACTTCTCAAAATTAACGTGTTAACGGACTAAAATGGACTAAATATCGAGTTATCGGAAGTTAACTGGTCCGATAACGATAAATGGGAATTAACTTCCGTTAATAGTCCGTTAAAAAAAGTTAACTTCGTTAATTAACTGTTATCGGATTAACGCTTTAGTGCCCAACACTGTATATATATATACGAACTTAAATTAATATTTTATGTTACTACTTCCTATTTTATATGTTAAATGGATCAATAAAAAAAAAAATTAATATTCATACTTCAGCTTTATCAAAAATCTTAACAGTGTTATTTGCTTACCCTAGCATTTTTTTTCACGACACGCCACTGCTGTTCAACTTATACATGCATGACATCCCAACACCCATAGATAACAAGCTTACCTTATCATCATATGCAGATGACATCACTCTAACATCCACCCACAACAACATTAGACACCGCTACAAATAGCCTACAAACATACATAAACAGTATACAAGACTGGCTCACACACAATAGATTCAAAGTAGCGCCCACAAAATCAACCATCACCTTGCTTACAAGCAATACAAAAGAACACCAGGTAACTCTACAGCTTACACTAAACAACACCAACATTCCACACACTCACAGGACCAAAATACTTTGGGTCACATACAACACATCATTATCTTTTGCAAACCACATTCAGGACATTAAAAACAAGTGTACGTCAAGACTTAACACGCTTAGGGTACTTACAGGCACAAACTTTGGACACCAGCAGGAAACAACATCACTCATATACAAACAATATATTCGCTCAGTTATGGACTATGCTAGCCCATGCTGGGCACCCATTATCTCAAACACACACATAAACACCTTACAGACAATACAAAACAACGCACTTCGTATCATTACAGGATGCACTCAAACAACACCAATAGAACACCTGCACAAAGAAACAAAAATACTGAAAGTTAGGGAACATTTAGACATGAGGGGAACACAATTCATGGCAGCAGCGACAACTAACCCACAACACCCTTGCCACTATATGTACAATCATGCATCGCCACTCCGGAGAGGGCGATCGATTACCTGCGTGCGTCGCACAGTGCCACAAATGGGTTAAAAAACGGCAAAATTATTTTTTTTCAATTGTACTTAGTTTTATTTAGTTGAAATGTTTAATTATGATTTATTTTAATAAAAAATTATGTTTAGTACCTTTTGTATATATGTAATGGTGACATATTGAGTGATTTTTCTATAAATAATAATAATATTCCAAATCAATAGGTTATGACCTACTGTAGTTTCTTAAGTTTCTCAAATTACTAAAAATATACTAAACAGATAATTGTTAATTAGGCCTATGTTTTGCAGATTTTGTCAAATGACATACTAAAATAAGCATGGTTTCATTTTAATCACTATACACATCTATTGTTTAAAACATTATTTGATAACCTGCCACTATATCAGAAGGGGTAAATAAAAAAACATCGTAATACCTCTTAAAGTTTATGAAATTAATTCCCCCAAAATAAGTGTGACAACTGATATGAAAAAAAGTGTAAATAGTGTAAACAAAATTACAAAAACTTCATATTTAGAACATATCTTCCTCATCAGAACTAATATTTAAATTCTCTAATATTTCACTCTCTTTTAAAAGTGAACGTGCCTCTTCTGACATCTCTCTCAATTTGGGGTTTCTATTCTTTTTTCGAACTGTACTAATGACTGGATCGCTTGATACTAAAAGATAATGAATTTGATCTTGCATAGTATTCAGTCGAGATGTTTTTCTGGAATGATGGAGACGAACATTTCTTATTACTTTATGTAGACATTCTTGGCATTCTTCTGAATAAGAACTAATTGGATATAGATGATTTTTCATCACCAAACCTCCATGTAGAAGTACTTTGTGTACTGAAGCAGGAATTTTATACCATGGATATAAATTTACAATAGTCGTAGCAGCTTTTCGACAATAAGATTCAAATTTTGCAATGTCAACTTGGTTTTGACAACTGAGAACCTGCAAGATACAATAGAGCATATCAATTACTTTCTTGTTCACACCTGTGATTTCGGAAAATATCTCTGCATTTTGGAAAGCTCTTCTTGCTGTGTTTCCATCATTTGTGTTTCCAGCCCCTGCTTTCGGATGATCCACCAGTAAATGAAACGGCATTAACTTACCTCTTGTGAGCTGTTTCAACACTCAAATATGAAAAAAGACTGGACATTAGTCCCCGTAGTACGTGTCTTTTATACTTGACAATCTTGCAAACATGTATAAACGTGAATAAACATGGCGCTGCAAACTGAAACACTGTAACTGGGAATCACGCATCACTCTTCTTGCAGACTTAGTTAGTTAATACATGAAAAACATGTTCTAACACGCAAAGTCGCAAATAGTCGCAAAAAAGTTTTGTTTCTTTGATTTACTTAAAGGTTGCATTAATGTTTAACACAAAAATTACATTCCCCAAAATCCCCCATTTTTTGTTTTGCTAATTTTACACATTTTCTAGATAACAATTTAATATGTAATCTATGATATTGCCATAGTTTTTTTAATTAATGCTATCTTTTTAGTTTTCAATAAAAAAATATGCATGAAAATGTTCTAAACTGTTTATTCTTTCAATAGAACTAAGCAGAACATGAAACTACAGACAATTTTTTGTGATATAGTAACTTCAAGTAAGTTGTTAGAACAAACATATTTTGTCCCCTCCAAGATATTTTAAGACAATGTATATTATTTCGTAGATTTTTCTTGCCTTAATGTAAGAGAATAAAATTTCAAATATTTAAATCAGTAAGTTGAAGTGTTTTATTTTGACGTGGAAATGGTTTTAATAGAATTTACTTAAATTTGTTATTTTTGTTTTTTGACCGTTTTTTAACCCATTTGTGGCACTGTGCGTCGGCTTGCTCGATCAAGGTGGGGCTGATCGGCTAAACAACAACAACAACAACAACCATGCATGTAACGAACAAGTGTTTTACAATATTTTTAGTTAGGAGCCACATCACAAAAACTTAACGGGGATTGGTTGATTCCGAAGGTGTGTTTAAAGTGAGTGTGTTTATTGGCTTATCCGAAGATATGCTGCGAAATTGCCAAATTGGTGAGATTGCCTGTTGGGCCATTGGGGCAGGGTTGCCAGATTGGCTTTTTTAAAGCCAAATTCCATAAATTTGGCCTTTTTTCAACTTGCTTGGCTTTATAATATCAATTTGGCTTTTTTGGCCTTTTATTGGCTTTTTTCAACTTGCTTGGTTTTATAGTATCAGTTTGATTTTTGGGCTTTTTCCAGGATCTTTTTTTATTTTTGCCTTTATAATATCAGTTATACTGTTTAGCCTCTTTTAGCACGTGTTTTTTTCCTTGTACCAAACGTGTATAGTGAATCTAGTCTTGTCCGTGGCGTTACATTCGAGATTCATACACGTTTGATACTTGTTCAAACGGAACGGATGCCGGGACGCGGGGCGCGGGCTAGAAAGCAGTCAACACTTAGCATCGGTGCGGATCGGTACTGTGCGTCGTGCGTGTGTAGGCGGTAAAACTTGGCTATTATTCGAGTGAACCAGTTTAGTTAAAGTTCTAGTTTATGTAAATTTTGTTTTTGTTCTACAACCATGTCATCAAAGAAGTGGAAGCTATCATACGACAGCAGCCGTAAATACAATAGTAAGTGTGAAGAAACGTTTGTTTGGGTGAAAAAGTCTGTTGATGGCTCAGATTCAGCTTATTGCAAACTTTGTCATTGCAATATTGCTCCACGAATGAGTAACCTCTCAAATCACGAAAAGTATATGGTGTCGAGGCTACTTGTTCTAATGTGGAGGACACTGCTGAAGAGGATCTGGAGCTTTTCGTGTAATGTGAGTATGTGATCTATACTTAAAATTATTTGGCTTTTTTTTGGCTTTTTTTCGTGCATAGTTTGGCTTATCACTTAGGTTTGCATCTGGCAACCTTGCATTGGGGTATTATTTGCACTTCGCAGCCTGATCTAATATTAAAGTAAAAGCAAATAGTATTTTAATTAAGAGAAGTGGCGTGTGTGCCATTCGAAGTTTTAATCAAGTTTATATTAATACTGGAATCAACATATCGCCCTATTGAGCATAATATTATGAAATTGTTTTGAGTATACCTAAAGGTACTGTTACCGTCAATTTTGTAAAATAAAATGCCTAAAGTGGGCTTTGGTTTTGTGAACCTAACTATATATAGGCCTAGGTATGTTTATATTCTGTGAAACTTAATAATATCTTGTAAACGACGCATTACCACAGGAAATGTGCAGCTAATTATTCGTTTTTTGACCCAGTCTCTCTTTATAATGAGAGCAAACGTTTCTGGTCAATTTTGAGGTGTTCTGCACGAATCTGCCATCCGTTTCATGTGCAAATGCGTAGTTTTCGAGATAGCGTCATCTTGAAAACTACTCATTTGCACAGGAAACAGATGGCAGTTTCGTACAAAACACCTCAAAATTAACCAGAAAAGTTTGCACTCGTCATTTTCGTTTAAACTAACGAATTTAAACGAAAATATCATGACAACCCAGTGGTTCCCAAACCCGGGGTCGCGACCCCAAATGGGGTCGCAAGCCTCATCACAAAGGGTCGCAGGGAGCCAATGTGGTCGATGGGGTCGCAAGTGTCTTTGCAATGACAATGAGGCAAGGGTGAATTTTGATATCTATGATGACGTAGAAAAGTTCTGGATTACTTTAGCAGAGAGACATTCGACTGTTAAAAATCGAGCTATCAAAGTTCTGGTACAATTTGGAACCACCTATATCTGTGAGGCAGCTTTCTCGTCAATGGTATTTATGAAAAATGAGTACCGTAACCGTATTTCAAACATCAACTTAGAAAATTGTATGCTATGTTCCTTAACCTCATATACCCCCAGGTACAAAAAATTAATCAAATCATAATGTACACATGTCAGATATGAAATATGCCACTGTTATAGCATATCAGACATATGATAGAGTAGGAACTTAGAATATTGATTGATATGTTGTTTTATATTACATATTAAACATGAGAGAGTTGTAAATAGTTTCTGACAATGTTTACTTTTACACTCTTGAGTTATGTAATACATTTCCTTATTTGTTTTTACAGTTAAATAAATACGTATAAAAATATGTCTCTATTTAAAGATTCTTCCTCACTAGATAAAATTATATATATATATATATATATATATATATATATATATATATATATATATATATATATATATACATATGGTATATATATATACCGTAAAATTCGGTGTACAAGTCGATGTTTAAAGCCTTAAAAAATATCTTTAAATTTTAGTGTCGACTTATACAACAAGTATGAAATCAGAACCTTAATCCAAGAGAGGTAAACTGGTGCACATGATCAAGGATGAGCTCAAATACAGATATTGAATTACACTTTATTTATTAAAAACACAGTTAAAAGGTTAAAAGACAATAAAAAATTTAAAAATTTAGTTAGGATTAGGATCAAGGTCGCCATATGTATCTGAATCTGAATTGGAATCGCTTAAATTGTTTGCTGCATCTTCTTCGTTATCACTATCTCTCCACAACAAATCATCTTCCATCCCATCCATTTGATTACTAATCCCACATTTTTTGAATGAATGGTTGGTTGGTTAGTGGAGGAGTGGGGGATCGACTTATACAAAGGATATATCTTGAAACACGAATTTCTTAAGCAAAATCTTGGGTCGACTTATACACCACGTCGACTTGTACACCGAATTTTACGGTATATATATATATATATATATATATATATATATATACTTGTTCTTCGTAATGACTTGGGGTCGCACTGGATAGGCAACAGCACTAGAAGGGGTCGCACTGGAAAATGCTTGGGAACCCCTGACTTAACCTAACCAATCATCAAGGGCGTACAGTTGACCTAACCAGTGTCACGTACTGAACTGTCCGCAAAACATTAGGACCGATCAATTTGTGATGCGAGACCCAAATTATACAAATGATAATGTAATAACATGTACCAACCTTGCATGGGTAGTCCACTAAATTTCGTCTGCCCTTAAACTGAAATGACACGTTTATTTTTAGGATTTTTTTTATGGCACCTA
This sequence comes from Bathynomus jamesi, assembly GCA_023014485.1. NCBI lineage: Eukaryota > Metazoa > Arthropoda > Malacostraca > Isopoda > Cirolanidae > Bathynomus > Bathynomus jamesi. Next base: position 190,097 of record JAJOZX010005397.1, on the reverse strand, counting down.
AAGACCTTTGGTCTTTTCTTAAAATATAAGCACTATTGCATTTAGGGCAGGTCATGGATGTCTTAATTATTCCGTGATTGAAAAAAAGGACTAAACTCTTGTCTTCATCGAGGGCAATATGGTGGATCACGTCTTCAAAATCAAATACAGTAAACCCTCAATTTAACGGACCCCGATGTAATGGATTTCGGATTTAATGGACTGGACAAATAATAATAATAGTACATTAATTAATAATAATTTTAAAAAATAAAAAATTTAAAAAAAAATAAAAAAAATCAAACTCCGCACTGTGCAGTCAGGTTGTATACAGTGTGTTTCTGTGATTTCTGAATTGTGACTTTATTTATTAAATAATTTTGCAATCCTTACAATTCAAAATGGCATCAAGTGATAGAGGAGTTAAAAGAAAGCGTGTGAACTACAAACATGAACACAGCACTCCTGGTCGCAAGTTAAGTAAGGAGTGAATTTCTGCCTTTGTGCAAATGCTGATGGCTTGCATCGCCTGAAGCCCATGGTGGTAGGGAAATCAAAGAAACCACGCACTCTTAAAGACATTATGAATCAGTTGCCTGTTATTTACACCAGCTCAAAGAATGCGTGGTTTACTTCAGAGATTTTTTCTGACTGGTTCTTCAACCACTTTGTCCCTGATGTGAGGCGCTTCCAGACAGATGTTCTGAAGATTTCCCCCAATAATGTAAAGGCATTGTTGCTTCTTGACAATGCCCCTGCTCACCCTAATGCTGCTTGTACATCACAACTGTCTACAAGCAAACAGACGACACCAGTGCCTCCATTTGTGCACATTTTTGATTTAACGGACTTTCGGTATTAATGGACACCCCTCCCCCCCTATTAGTCCATTAAATCAAGGGTTTACTGTATGCATAACTGACACGTCATAAGAACATAAGAAATTTTTATAGTGGGCACACTAGGGGCCACTTCGGCCCATCGAGGTGGCTCTACTATGTAAAAACTGCCTGTACATTGGCAACAACCAACTTCTACAAAACTAACCAAGTATCAATTTAAAACTAATTAATTATCAATTTAAAACTAAAGATAGAATCTCTGGATCCAGAGGATCAAAGTCATAATAGGCTACTATCCACAAATATGTTACACACTATATCTATTTATAACTGACATGCAAATATATCAGATCCAAAGAATCCAGTCAATTTCATTATGGTAGCTACCCATCAATACCAGTACCGTGCCAACCAAAAATAAGTCACGGTCCATATCAGTTGCGGACCAAGTCACAATTTACATCCATATACATTACAATATAGCTATATACTTAGGAAGAAAAGTGTAGGTATGGCTGTAAAGACTACAGTAATGTAGAAATGTGTGTGCACCCATTTTGGGTCTCCCATTTAAAGGTGTTTGTGGGGCAAGTGAAGATCATAAGTTTTTCAATACCTCTCAGTACTATGGGGGGCATCGCTCAGCAGAGGAATCTCTTTAAATAGGGTGTGTAAGGACAGAGTATCCCCTAACCCAAGATGCTGCCTCCCTATATCCCACAACACTTGTGTTGAGCTGTGGGATCTATCACCCAAATGCACATAATATATATGAAATAAACTAGTACCATTCATGCAATAAAAATGGGATTAAAGACTATCACCAGATGTCCCTTGCAGACATCAAACTATCCAACCTTCTTTTGAAAGAATCAAGTGTATCCGAAGTCACTACTACTTCTGTCAGACTGTTCCAAAACTTAATTACTCTGTTTGTAAAACTATGTTTTCTTAAATTCGTTCTACATCTTGGCTTAAATAATTTCATACTATGACCTCTAGTCTGGTTATTGTGATCTTTAATGAAAAGAGACTCAAAATCTATCTTATCCAACCCTTTTATCATTTTATACACCTCTATCATATCACCCCTTAACCTCCTCCTTTTTAATGAGAACATGCTTAGATACGCCAGTCTTTCCTTATATGTCAATTGTCTTAGAGATGGGATCATTCTTGTTGCTTGTTTCTGTACTTTTTCCAGTTTTTCAATATCTTGTATCAAATAGGGACTATTAAATTGAATGCAGTATTCAAGGAGGGGTCTCACATATGAAATGTATAGTTGCTTTATAATATTGGGTGATTTGTATTCAGTGTGTGTGTGCATGAGATTGAGTCTAGCATTTGCTTTATTTCTGATTACCATACAGTGATTTGAGGGTTTAAGTTCATTAGTCACAGTGACACCCAAGTCTTTCTCTTTATCATCATTTTTAATCCAAATTCCATTCATATTGTATTCAAATTCTGGATTTTTTGGCCCAATATGCATAACCTTGCACTTATCAACATTAAATTTCATCTCCCACTTATCTGCCCAGGCTGTTACTCTGTCTAAGTCTTTTTGTATTGTCATTGCTCCTGCTACTGACTTAACATTATGGCCTAATTTTGTATCATCAGCAGATTTTGAGGTTTTACATGATAGGCCCTTCTCTAGATCATTTATATAGACAACAAAAAGCAGAGGTCCCAGAACAGACCTCTGTGGGACTCCACTCAATACGGGTCTCCAAGTAGACTTATTTCCATTTAGATGAACTCTCTGTTTTCTATTTCTCAGCCATTCTTCTATCCAATCAGCTATATGACCTCTTATACCATGGGCTCTAACTTTTACCAACAATCTTGCATGAGGAACAGTATCAAATGCCTTTGCAAAATCTAAGTATACTATATCCACTGGCTCTTTATTGTCCAAATGCAATAGGACTCCATCATAAAATTCAATCAAGTTGGTTAGACAGGACCTTCCATTTCGAAAGCCATGCTGGCTATCATTTATAAGGTTGCACTCTTCAAGGAACTCAGTAACTTTACCTCTAATGATACTTTTGAGTAATTTGCAAATAATGGAGGTGAGGCTAATGGGTCTATAGTTTTTTTGCCAAGTTTCTATTTCCTTTTTTAAAGATTGGAGCCACATTTGCTTTCTTCCAATCCTCTGGAATTTCAGTACATATCAATGATTTATTAAAAATAATTTCTAGTGCCTGTGCTATATTCTTTTTGGCAGCTTTTATGACTATTGGATGCATTTCATCTGGCCCTGGAGATTTTTCCATTTTTAATTTATCTATTGCTTTTAGGATATCTAGTTTTGTTACCTTTAATTCATTTATTTCTCTATCTTGTCCTGGTAGTATAAGGTCAGGAATATTGTTTAAATTTTCATTTGTGAATACTGATGAGAAGTATTTGTTTAGTTCTTCAGTTATTTCAAGATCATCATCTATAGTTTTATCATCTATATGGAAAGGGCCAATTTTCTTTTTCACTCTACTTTCCAAATTGAAGTGACTGAAAAACTTCTTAGGATTGTTTTTTGAATTCTTGGCTAGGCTTTTTTCCAGGTCTCGTTTGCTATCTCTGATTACTTTCTTGCAAATGCTTCTTTTACTTTTATATATTTCGGAGTCTGTGCCATTGTTAGTTCTTTTGAATTTATGAAATGCTTTTGTTTTTTCTCTGATTGCTCTTTTTACATTGCAGTTTATCCAAGGTTGTTTTTTATTTTTTCCAGTTCTGATTTTACATTGTGGGATATGCTTCCTTTGTATGTTCATTATTATACTTTTAAATTTTTCCCACATACTATTTACTGTCTGTTCAGGCTGTAGAATATCTGTCCAATTTATTAGACACAGATCATTGACTAGTCCATTTATATTTCCTCTTTTAAAATCTGGAACTTCTACTTTATTTTCACTAGGTCTTGAATTACAAACAATATTAAACTGAAGGATATAATGATCACCTGAACCTAGTGTTTCTGAAACCGAGATATCCTGGAAGGTATCTGGATTATTTGTTAGAATTAAATCTAGAATGGCATCGGCCCTGGTTGGCTCCTTTACTAACTGGGTTAAACCATTCTCAATTATACAGTCTAAGAATCTCTCATTACTTTCTGGTGTTTGTAATATTTCCCAGTCTATATGCCTATAATCGAAATATCCAACAATAATAATATTGCTTGTCATTGCTTTATTTATTTCATCAATAAGTTTATTTTCTACATACTTCTTTTCTTCTCTACTTTTGGGGATTCCTCCAACTGAACATCCCTCAGGTGGTCTATAAATACCCCCTATCCTGATTTTCCTGGCATTTTTTATGCCCAATATCTATCCATACAGATTCAACTATTTCCTCTGAATGTTTCCGTTCATAATAAAAAAGTTCATAGCCATCAATTCACTAAATAGACTATTTGGTATCGTACTTCTAGTACGTCATACTAGGCCTGTTCAAAAATCAACTTTTTCTTATTTTCATAGGTTTCTGTACATTTTCCCATGCTTTTTGACCTGAAAAAGCAAAAAATCCCAACTATTTTGACCTAGGATGTTGGGAAGCATTGCCGCATGGAGCTTTAAATTTTCTGCCTTGAAATCGGCCAAAGCGCCAATTCCGGGGTCCCTTGAATTATGTTTTGCACTTTAACTTTTGATCTAAACAAGATAGAGCAACAAATTAGGTATCAAATGAAAGAGCATAAAATTAATAAATAATAATAATAATAATAAATAATAATAATAATAAATAAATAATAATTAATAATAATAATAATAATAATAATAATCTATCATTTTTCAGGAAACAACAGAAACTCAATCAGAATCTAGAAAACCATCTACAAGTTACAACTTCACAATGGCATTAAGCAAGGAGCTGAGGGAGCTCTGTGGGCGCGCAGTTGATATCTCAGAACCTCCACGTACTGTCCACAGGCAGGTGTCAACTGGGCCATCTACCAGATCTCTCACTGAAACTTTCCTGGTTGGATACCCTTCAGCTTTTATCAGTGGTTCCCAGCTTCCCACCAACAGACAGGCGTTCCAGTATTTCCTTAATCTTCAGAATTTACCGGAAAATGCAGGGAGGCCCATGGTTCAAGACCTTGCATTTGAAACAGTTGAATCTATCATCCCATTCTGGCAGATGGCTAGGATCAAGACAATGACCAAGTACAACGCAATGAAGCTCTTCATGAAACTACATGAGAAACATCGTGCTCTGGTGAAAAGCAAAGGAAGAGCAAGTAACCCTGGAGGAAAAAGAGGAGCATTTGTGCTGGAATTAGACAGCCTGTTCGATATAGGAGCTCCAGATGCAATCCAGGAAATACAGAACAACAGACTGTTATCCAGAGAGAAGAAAGATGAGGATATCAGGTTCTACGAAGACCAAAAGACTGAGAGGAAAGGTCATATGTCTGGTCATGACAAGATTTTTGAGAAAAGATCCCTGCAGCAAGCAGCGGGGAATGAAAGACTGCAGCATAGACAAGAACAAGGTAAAACTAATTACCTTGAACGTTACAAAAAGTTTTAAGTTTTACTCCATTGCGATATTTAGCATGTACTTAACAATTACTGTCTTAACATGTTGTACTATTTTACAGCTGCAGCAGAACAAGAGGCAGTTGTTCATGTGGATGACATTACCTGGGGTGACTCAACTGACAATGACGCTAACACGGAGGACATGGATTACCATCAGCCTCATCCTGGATGTTCTCACCATCAAGACACTGTGACTAGTGTGACTTTGACGTTTCCAAGGAAGGTCATGGAATGTGATGTTATCTGCAATACAGCTGATTGTCTTGGTTTATCAGACAATCAAGTTACTGCCATGGTTTCTGCCACCTTGAAAGCTGGAGGGGCTGATCTGGATAACTTCTTCATCTCAACCTCAACAACACGTCGCAACAGAATGCTGTCCAGATATAATATCAGCCAGAGTCACATGTCCAAGTTTTGTGAAAACCCCCCACAGTATGCTGCCTTACACTGGGATGGAAAGTTGCTCTTGAAAAGATGTCTTGGGCAGTGAACCTGGAAGTACCTCAGAGACTTTAGCTGTGCTAGTGTCTGGTCCACCTTCATACACTGAAGGAAAGTTATTGGGAGTACCTGTCATCGACAATTCTTCTGGCACAGCTCAGGCTGAGGCTTCAATGGATTTACTGGAGACATGGGAACTTACGGATAACGTTACTGCCCTTGTTTTTGACACTACATCCAGTAACAGTGGAGTTCACAGAGGAGCTGCCAAACTGCTAGAGAAAATGCTGAACAAAAAGGTGTTTTATCTGGCCTGTCAACATCACATCCTGGAAATCCTAGTAGGAGTAGTTTGGGAGAAGCTGTTTGGGAAGGTGAAGGGGCCAGATAATCCCTGGTTTGAGCATCTGAAGGATGTTTGGACGGACTTGTCCAAGGAAAACCCAAAGATGCTGGCTATCAACAGCAAATGGCTGAAGGAAAAGAAGAACAGTGAAGAAATACTCCAAGACATTCTAATAGCAGAAAGGCTTCCAAGAGCTGACTACAGGGAAATGGCTGAACTGACAGTCATTGTTCTTGGAGGAACGCCTCCTCGAGGTATTCACTGGAGTCGACCAGGCGCCATTCATCAGGCCAGATGGATGGCCAGAAACCTGTACTCCATGAAAATGCTGATGTTTGCAGATCAACTTGAGTACGACGAAGACACTGTATCAAAGCTGGAAAGACTCAACACCTTCCTTGCGCTGTTCTACACTCCTGTATGGATGATGTCAATGTCTGCTGCAGATGCTCCCGTGAATGATCTAAGTCTAATCCAGGACATGTTGAAGTACAAGAAAACTGACCCAGAGCTTGCTGATGCAGTACTTAATAAGATGGAAAACCACAAATGGTACCTGATGCAGGAAGTCATGCCATTTGCCCTGTTCAGCAGTAGATTGAGTGACACATTGAAGCATGACATTGCTGCCCAGTTACATGCCACTGAGAAGCCAGACAGCTTTAGAACAGGAAAGCCTCTATTCCAGAGAGTCACAGCTAAGACCACCCTGGTTGATCTCATTGGCCCAGAATCACATTTCCTGCTGGACACACTGAACATTGGATCCGAGTGGCTTCTGGAACCTGTCATGTCTTGGCCACAGAATGAGGACTACAGAAAAGCATTGGACTATGTTAAGAATCTGAAAGTGGTGAATGACATTGCTGAACGTGGTGTCAAGATGATGAGCGACTTTGCAAATGTCATAACAACAGATGCCAAGCAAAGGGACTATCTCCTTCAAGCTGTGGAGTTCAACAGATGCCGCTTTGACAGCTTCAAGAAACAAACTCAACAACTGACTGTGTAAATGTCATTATGAAATTAATCATCATGTAATGCTTTCACTTGTTGATCGATTAGACTTGTGACAAAATGTTAATCTCAAATTTGTGTCATGAATAAGGCGCCTTGTCTGCCTTGAGTGTGAGAAAACGAATTTTGTGATATTTCTGAAATCTTTGTATGTACCAATGTGCCATTTCTTGTTCCAAGACTATCATAATTGTATAAGTTAGAAAGAGGATTAAAAACACTTTAATTTGGTGCCTATTTTGTTGCTCTATCTTGTTTAGATAAAAAGTTATAGTGCAAAACATGATTCAAGGGACCCCGGAACTGGTGCTTTTGGCTGATTTCAAGGCAGAAAACTTAAAGCTCCATGCGGCAATGCTTCCCAACAACCTAGGTCAAAATGGTTGTGATTTTCGGCCTTTTCAGGTCAAAAAGCATGGGAAAAAGTACAGAAACCTATGAAAATAAGAAAAAGTTGATTTTTGAACAGGGCTAACGTCATACTTCTACACCTTTTCACTCTCAAATTAAAACAACTGAATTTCAAATTAAAATAAATGAATTTCAAATTAAAAGAAATGAATCTCAAATTAAAACTACTGAACTATGATTTAAATTATATGAACTTTAATTTAAATCAGATGAACTTTTATTTAAAACAAATGAATATCAATTTAAAATATATGAAATTCATATTAAAATAACTAATGTGAGGTTAAAAAAAAATTACGTTTGATGTAAAACATTATATTTTGTTCAAAGTAATGATATTTCCAGATTCAATCAAGATTTTCTACAAGAGAAAATAAATATTTGAACGTCATTTCTTGTATCTTAGTACATGTAACTGTATAAATAAAGCAACACAGGATAAAGTAATGTACAGCTATTCCGTGTATGTTAGTACACGTACTGTAGTTATACAAGAGAAAACAAAAGTTACATGATAATGAATTGGTATTTCTTGTATGTTAATACGAAAAAAGAGAGAAAGCAAAGTATGATGCATTAGATGCATTACTTAATGGTCATTTCTTTTGTTTGCACACAAAATTACATAAAAAAAAACATTCAGTTATCACCTAATTGTAAATCCTGTAGCTGCATCACACCAGCAAAATGTTTTTGGACATGGTTGCAAGTTTTCAGACACAGCGTTGGTGTGATGGTTGAAATGGCATTATCAATGCAGCGTTTCAGATTTTACACAATCTCTGTTTTAAATTGACTTTCGTATATTTTAAATTGTATTTCACTTGCTTTAATTTAAACTTTAGTTGTTTTAATTTGGAATTCAGTTGTTTTAATTTGAAATTCAGTTGTTTTAATTTGAAATTCAGTTGTTTTAATTTGAAATTCAGTTCTTTTAATTTGAGATTCATTTCTTTTAATTTGAGATTCATTTCTTTTAATTTGAGATTCATTTCTTTTAATTTGAGATTCATTTCTTTTAATTTGAGATTCATTTCTTTTAATTTGAGATTCATTTCTTTTAATTTGAGATTCATTTCTTTTAATTTGAAGTTTAGTTATTTTAATTTGAGAGTGAAAAGGTGTAGTCACAAAAAAATTGAACTGCAGTTCTGAACAGATGAACAATTGCTAAAAATGATTTATTTGTAAAACAGGACAAATTGAATTACGGAGAAGTAGCCAGAATCACCAAAAATAAGAAATATTCACCAAATAGTCGATATATATATATTAGGGTGTGCCAATTACATAGAAGTGAATTTTTAATTTTATTTTTTTTAAACGACCAGGGTATATTATTGTTCAATTTAATGTAGAAATGCAACACAAAAAAATTGAAGGAGCTGCATCAATATTTAGGACTTGCTCAACAGCATTTAATGTTACAGTATTTAGCTATGTTTTTAGTAATTTGTCAAGTTCTGCACATTATGTTTCTTGGTAAAGCTTCTTTCTTATATAAGTATTTCACATAAGTGGAGTTATAGAGCTACTGAACAAGTATTAGTCACACATTCTCTACACGTCTGTACAGGTTTAAACGTAAACAAACAAGGAAAGCAGCTATGCACCAGTTGGCACACATGACACGTCAGTCGTTGTTCTCAAGCACTGCTGGTGGGTTGTGTTAAACTGTGTTTTTCTGCTCAGCCACATACAGTAATTGTTCAGTTTTTTTGCTTTTAGTGTCTACCAAGAATGGCAATGAAAACAAGATGCTACAGTGATATTTGGTTAGTTGGTAAATGTGAAGAAAAATTTAGTGCTGCAATGTTACCATCAAGGCGTGATGTACTAAAAGTGTTATTTAATTTTCATACTGATAAACAAATGAGTCTGAAGGAAAGTGTTAAGAAAACTGTTCGTTTAATTTTGCCGATTTGAGAAAGAGCACGTATACCTACAACAACTGAATTACATGTGCGTGAGAGAGTTGTACGTCTTCATAAAGAATGGCAGTCACTCAAAAAAAACATAAATAGATCAACATCTACTGAAAGCAAGAAACGTGATATTTTTGGCGAGTCACTGGATGATTTATTTGATATTGCACACCAGGATGCCATGAGTTTGATTAAGATTGAGGAAGATCGCTTATTCTTACAAGGTCAAAGAGAAAAAGGCCGTCATGAATCAATGATAGGAGTAGACATGAAACTTTCAAAGAAAGAAGCTAGCAGAATTGAGCGATCACTAGCATATGAAAGGCAAAAAGAGAAACAGAAATATTTGCAAGAAGCATATACATCATCAGCAGCAACAATTAATGAATCGATAGAATTAGAATCATCAGGAGAATCATCTGATAAAAGTGATCATGCTGATTTTGATCAAGAGATTGCTCATAAGGCTGTTTTGTCTAGGTGGTCTAACAGAGGTCGTGTTCAAGTTGTTACGCAAGAAGTTGCTGCAGCACTAGATCGAACAAAAATAAGTAGCAGAAATGCTGTTCACGTTTTCTCAGCAATGGCTTCATCTAATTTGCTCAGCTCCCAGAAGTGAGTTACAGATTAGCCACAGAACAATTCATCGAGCCAGAAACAAACATCGTGAATATCTAGCAGCAGAAATTCGAGCATCTTTTGATCCAAAAGTACCCCTTACTCTCCACTGGGATGGAAAAATTATGGATGATTATACTGGAGCTGTTCAGAAGACTGTAGAGCGTTTATCAATTTTAGTGTCTGGTAAAGATATTACAAAATTACTTGCTGTTCCAAAGTTCAATACTGGGAATGCTTCTGGTATTGCTGATGCTTGTCTGACAGAAATAAGAAAATGGGGACTAGAAAATAGAATAGTTGCATTGTGTTTTGACACTGCACCAACTAATACTGGATTGAAAGGTGGAGTTTGCCTTAAAATTGAAACAGAATTAGAGAAAGATCTGCTGAGTCTTGCATGCTGCCATCACATATTTGAAATTGCTAGAGAAAGTATTTTCTCTGCATGATGCTGGTAGGTCACCTAATATTGAAGTTTTTTCTCATTTCCGTGAATCTTGGCCTCATATTGATAAAACGCAGTATAAAACTCTACTTAATATAAATACTGGTAACATGGTAGAAGAAGAAAGGAGAAAAGGTCTAATTGCATTTGCTCTTCAGCAGTTGCAGTCAAAACAGCTTCGAGGAGACTATCAAGAGCTCCTAGAACTCTCCATTACATTCCTTGGAGGTACTCCCTCTCAAGGCATCACTTCGTAAACCTGGAGCAGTACACCGAGCTTGATGGATGGCACGAGCAATTTATGCCATAAAAATGTGCCTTTTCCAAGAACAATATTCTGTTCAGCACCGTCAAACTGCAATTAGGGGATCCCGCCTCTCCTATGTCAGAATGTTAGCAGATCACTTGTTACGAGTGTCACTGTTCGTCACAACTGTGTACATTAAATATTGGTTTACATGTACATCATCTTGTGATGCTCCAAGAAACGATCTCATGCTTCTAAAAACACTTGAAGACTACGCTGACAAAGAAGTTTCAACTGTTGCTTTGACTGCATTCTCACGACATTTGTGGTATTTATCTGAGATATCAGTAGGTCTAAGTTTTTTTGACAATAAAGTATCCCATGAAGAGAAGAGAAACATGATTTATAACATGAGAGTGCAACAAGGTTCTGAAGAGCCTCCAAAGACGATTCCCCCTATAAAAATTTTTTCTTCATGTTCATTGGCTGACTTTGTGACAAAATCAACTAAAAACTTCTTTAGTATTTTGGGAATTGATGAAACCTTTCTCGGTAAAGACCCCGCAGACTGGTCCAGTGATGCAACCTACAATGAAGCTCAAGCAATTGTGTCATCTCTTAGAGTAACAAATGATTTGGCAGAATGAGGAGTTGCTCTCATGCAATCCTTCAGGGTCATTCTCTGTCAGATCAACCAAAAAAAATTGAAATTAACACCCTCATCTCTCATATTTTGCTGAAATTTGGTTTATAGGGAGTTTGTGAGCCCTGAATCCATTTCTGAAATTATAAGGTCAATCCAACCAATGGTTCAAGAGATATGACCTCGGGCAATTTGAGGTCACTCGCGAGGTTACTAACATTTGGCGAGCCATAACTTGGGTAATAATTGTCATAATTATATAAAAGTATATATATTTAGAATCAGAAAACGACAAGGAATCCAAATATGCAAGTTTTAGAACTCTAGGTTGAAAAATAAAAAAGTTACACTGTAACCAAAATTTGAGGTCACGATTTGACCTCTGGGGTATCAAATGAGAATTTTTTTTTTAAATGTAAAAAATGAAGGCATAGGCATTGGCTATTAGAATCAGCAAAAAAAAGTTTGTTTATGTTAGTATTTTTCATGTAACTAACATATAAGTGAACACCATATTCATAAGTTGTGCGTCAATTCTACCTATTTTTTCACACTTAAGCTCATAATTTGACCTATAGAAATTAAAATTACATTTTTTATAGATATAAAAAACAAAGTCAGAGTTCTTGACTAATAGAAACAATCATAAAAAGTTTGTTTATGTTGGTACTTTTCATGTAACTAACTTATAAGTGAACACCATATTTATAAATTGCTTGTCATTTCAAGGAATTTTTATATCTTAGCTATCAATTTGACCTCAAGCTCCAAGAATTTAATAAAAATTGTATTTCACTGCTAATCTACACTGGCAATAATAGTTATAATAGTGAAAGGGGAAGACTAAGCTCACATGTAGCCTAAACAAACCTGTTGAAACATGTTGCTACTTGTCTAAGTACAGAATCAACACAGATAGTTGCAAAATTCCTTGTCTACAGGTTAGTACAGTTCCAGCCAGCACTGTGGGTGGCTGGTGGGTATGGTGTTTTAATGAGCCTCAGAGACTATCAAGGCCTAAAATATTAAATGTGTATAGCTATATATTTTCTAAAAAATATATATTACCTAATTGTAAATCCTATATCTTTACAGATCAAAATACAATGGTTTGGCACTTGAAATACTGCCAGGACCCTATTCAAAAACACAAGAAACGCATAACAATCAATCTTAGAAAAGTGACTGATGTACTTGTTGAAAAATGTGCTGGAAGAGTGAAAAAAGACTCATTGTTGTGTGTGAACTGCTGGACACTGATAATGAAAAACCCCACTATACTTAGTACCACTGAAAACAACGAGTCTGAGCAGGATTCAAATGAATCATCTACTATCAGTGGCTTGAGTAACATCTCTTCAATTCAAGATCTGGACAATGACAGTGATTGCTTGATAAAGGAAAATCCTTCAACTTCAGTTGAACCAGTTCTAGCATTTCTGGACCAAACACCAGTTAAAAAAAGTAAGTAATAAATTAATATAATAACTTATACTTTACTACAAGGTCTGTTTGATCTACTATATAGCCAATTATATAGCATTTAAGGTACTATAATTAATATTTAATTACTAATATTCAGGTGTGTGAAACCTTTTTTCTGTTCTTTTCAGAAGGGCTGTCATTAAGCCAGAAAAAGCGCAAGGCTCGTGGTAAGCTATCATCTGCTCAGAAACACCTGAAGGAGAGGCTAGAACTCAGTTATGGTGTTCAAATTACCGAGGAGGTAAGTGATACTTCAAAACCTGAAACTAAATCTGAAAAACATCTAGACAAATTAATGAATGAATTGAAACAGTCATTCCTGGAGAGCAAATGTCACCATCACAAACTACAAATATTGACACTCTCACCATACACAATTGAAAAAACAGCTAGTTTCTTTCAAACTACAACATACATGGTGAAAAGAAGCCATTCACTTAAATCAGAACATGGAATCCTTCCGAAGATTCCACTAATGAGCAAAGGAAAAGTGATATCTGAAGAACACAAAGATATAGTTAGAAGATTCTATGAGTCAGAAGAGGTTAGTCGTATGTGTCCTGGCCAAAAGGATTGCGTGAAAGTTATCAGTGCTGAAGGTGCAATGAAGGTGCAAAAACGATTGGTCCTCGGGAATTTAAGAGAGATGTTTGAACTATATAAAAATGATGAAAAGAATCCCAAAATAGGATTTTCCACATTTGCAAAATTACGGCCATCATATTGTGTGCTTGCCGGTAGTGGTGGGACTCATTCTGTCTGTGTCTGCACATACCATCAAAATCCAAAATTGCAGCTGGCTGCATTGGGAGAAAGAGGTCTTTCATACAAGGATCTTATGGATTACAGTGTCTGCAGTACAGAAAGAGAGACTTGCATGATGCAACTTTGCAATGATTGCCCAAGAGAAGAGGGTGTCCTGGATTTTCTTGAGTTACTTGACAGTGTGAAATCAGCTCCAAATGAAATATCTTACAAGCAATGGGTGACTGTTGACCGTTGTACAATGGTTGATAAGGTGGAGCCACTTCATGAATACTTATCATCCCTAAGCATGAAAATATCCCGCATGGTTCGTCATCACTTTGTTGCTCAGCAACAATCACAGTACTTCAAGCAGTTGAAAGAAACACTACCACCTCAGAGTGAGGTAGTTATAGTAGGTGATTTCTCTGAGAATTATTCTTTCATTGTGCAGGATGCTGCCCAAGGGTTTCACTGGGACAATTCACAGTGTACAGTTCACCCTTTTGTCATCTATTATAGATCATCTGCAGACCAGGAACTTAGCCATTTTAGTGTCTGTTTCTTATCTGCATCACTAAAACACAACACTATAATGGTTTACTCATTCATATTGAAGCTTATGACATATGTTAAATTCAGATGCCCACAATTGAAGAAGGTGCACTATTTCTCAGATGGATGTGCTGGCCAATATAAGAACAGATACAACTTCACAAATCTCTGTTACCATGAAGAGGATTTTGGTCTGTCTTGTGAATGGCACTTCTTTGCTACATCCCATGGCAAAATGCATGTGATGGGATTGGAGGAACAGTGAAAAGAGCTACTGCTCGTGCCAGTTTGCAGAGAACTACAGAGAGGCAAATTCTTACACCAGAACACATGTTTCAGTTTTGTGAAGAAAACTTGAGCAAGAAGATAAATATTTTCTTTGTAACTACAGCTGATTTGAAAGATGCAGAAGAATGGTTGGAACATCGATTCAAGGATAGTAGGGCTATTCCTGGAACTCAGAAATATCATAGATTTGTTCCCCTAAACAAGGAAGAACTGATGGTGTATCCCATTTCAAGTGGCATTGGAGAAAAGAAAAGAATAAGGAAAAGTCATTTTACTAATGAACCTGCAATGCTTGGTAACCTAAAATGTGTCAAACCAGGAGAGTATGCTGGCTGCATTTATGACATGCAAGTTTGGTATGGAATTGTGGAGGAATATTGTGAAGAGTTTGATGATTTCACTGTGAACTTTCTACATCCCTCTGGGTCATCAGGATCAAGTGCATATTATTATCCATCAAACAAGGATTCATGTGCAGTGCCAGGACATCATATATTAACTGTAATGAGTTGTCCTACCCTAAGAGGAGGCAGCAGAATTCAATACATTTTTCCACAAAAAGAAATTGATGAGAGCATCGAGCATGCAAAAATTGTATTAGGCTAGCACATGAATCCTCTAAGTAGGTCTTCCCCTTTCACTATTATAACTATTATTGCCAGTGTAGATTAGCAGTGAAATACAATTTTACATTTTTTGCCTTTGTTTTTATATCTATAAAAAAATGTAATTTTAATTTCTATAGGTCAAATTATGAGCTTAAGTGTGAAAAAATAGGTAGAATTGACGCACAACTTATGAATATGGTGTTCACTTATATGTTAGTTACATGAAAAATACTAACATAAACAAACTTTTTTTTGCTGATTCTAATAGCCAATGCCTATGCCTTCATTTTTTACATTTAAAAAAAAATTTCTCATTTGATACCCCAGAGGTCAAATCGTGACCTCAAATTTTGGTTACAGTGTAACTTTTTTATTTTTCAACCTAGAGTTCTAAAACTTGCATATTTGGATTCCTTGTCGTTTTCTGATTCTAAATATATATACTTTTATATAATTGTGACCATTATTACCCAAGTTATGGGTTGCCAAATGTTAGTGACCTCGCAAGTGACCTCAAATTTCCCGAGGTCATATCTCTTGAACCATTGGTCGGATTGACCTTATAATTTCAGAAATGGATTCAGGGCCCACAAACTCCCTATAAACCAAATTTCAGCAAAATCTGAGAGATGAGGGTGTTAGGCACTGGTTGATCTGACAGAGAATGACCCAGCTATGGTGATTAAACCACTTAAATAATAAACACAATGTTTTCCATTTCAGACACTAATGCCATTAATTCATTTTTTTTTTTTTTTTTTTAATGCTTATTTAATTTCGAGTTCTTTCTAAATTTCATAAGTTTTTAACTTTCAAGTCTAAAACCCCTTTCACAATGGCAAAGACACTTCCAACAAAGTCTGCAGTTTTTTAATATTTTACAATAACCACAGATGGGAAACATTTCGTGTGTCAGTGTATGATAGAAGATGATGATGATGAAAAATTATGTGAAGCAAAAATCAGTGGTTTTACTGGCTCTGATAAAAATGCACCAACCAGAGCATCAAATTTGAAAAGACATTTGCAGTGTTTCCATCCCAAAATTTTAGAAGTTGTCATTGAGAAAGATAGTAATAAAAACCTTCCAACTACTTCAAAGTTAACAAAAGATCAGAAATCTACTGAACGACAAGCACCACTTACAAGATTCTTTACTACAGACAAAGTTACCGTAACAATGACCACAGATGATGATGCTTCACGTGGTGGTGATGAAATGCCTCTTGTGTAATTATCATCATAGCAGATTTAGAATTAATATACCTTCAGAGTCGGAGTCGGATAGACAAAAAATTGAGGAGTCGGAGTCGGTTTTTTATGTGCTGACTCCACAGCCCTGGTAAAACATATCCTAGTAATCATAAAACATATCCTTGTAATCATAAAACAACATTAGAAAGTAATTACATCAGTAAAAAAAAATATTTAAACAAATTTCAAGTCTTGCTTTGATTCGTTCTTGAACATCAGCCGCCGACTTGCTTCTTGGCCTCTGATATAGCCCTCACGTTTCTCGTGTATATACCCTGCCTGCTGCCTCTCTGACTTGTTTCACACACCTCTCTATTGACTGAGCATGACAGGGCCACTGTGGAACTTGCATAGGCTTGTCAAAGAACTTCTTTACTTCCGCTGTAGTCAGTTTACATGTCAAAGGAGGTTCAAATTAGTGATGGGACGATTAATCGGAATCGAGAATCAGAAGAATCGAGCATTTTTCAGGAATCGGAATCGGAATCGAGAGAATTGTACCATGATTTCCGATTCTTAAAAAGATTCTTTAACTTTTAATTGAACCAGTTTTGCAATGTAAACTTTAAAATTTAAATGAAAGAGGATAACAAATTTTATTTTTATTGTATTGTAGCTATACATTAAAACATGTATATCCATGATGTGTAATCAAGAAGATTAAAATGAATTGTTACAACTTACAGTTGATTTTTATTTTTAAACCAATCTATTATAATTTATATTACCATACTCATAATGTAAATAGTTAATCTTACCAGAGTAAAATATGACAATTTCCAGAAAAACAAGTATAGAATTATATTTAAAAATATTGAGAATCGGAATCGGAATCGAGAATCGTATCGGAATCGAGACTTTTTAGTGGTATCGGAATCAGAATCGTTAAAAATTTTGGTATCGTCCCATCACTAGTTCAAATACCCTGTCAGACCAGTCTGTCGGCTCCAACACGGAAGAAGCACTGGGGTTGATGGAAGGTGTCTTCCTGGGATGTACAGAAAGATCTCCAAGTGTGTCATCATCTCCACCCCTCATGTCAACAATCTTTTGGACACCAGCTCTCCTCTCCTCACTGTCATCTGAGCACAAGAGTGTCTGGATTATCATTTTGCTGAATGCATACCATGCTGAGCGCTTGATGGTTGGCAAAACAGCATCCACTACAGCCTTCTTTTGCAGCCTAACTAGCCACAGCTGAAACAAGATGTGGCGTGGGCCTTCCACCCAAGAGTGTTTTACTTTGATGTTGAACCAACAGGGGTAGTACACACCAACAATGTATTCCACTATCAGTCTTAAGTTGTTGAGGGTTTTGCCTTTAAGGCCATGTTTTGAAACCCATATGCGACAAAGCCTGTTTGCTGTTGTCAACCACCTTGAATGGCTCACTGGACCAATTTCAAGAAGGGCCAGATCTGTGGGAAGTTCTCCTGTCCTTATGGCCTGTGTGATCCTATACCTGTACGCTTGATCAGTAGGGAGATCCTTTATGACATTGTCACTCAGTGAAGTAAGAGGCTCTCCAATTGAGAGTTTGGTGAATGAAGGATCAATTTCAAGTTCGGTTGCAGTGTCTAGCATCTTGCCAATGTTACCTGTCCACTTGTTGTTAGACAAGGTCTTCCCATCCAGTGCTGTGATCAAGTGTCGCAGGGGTAACTTGTTAGTGTGGAGGGCACAAACCAACCAGATCAGCTTACGGCAAAGCTTGACCTCTACCCAATGCATGGAACCACCCTCTCAGCCAGTGTTAACATTTGTAGAATCACCTCCAATGGCCTGCAGGCTTTTATCAATGCCCTTCATGAAATCTACAAGATTATCAGCAATAACTTCAGCAGGTTTTTTTCTCGTTGAGCCTTTCTCAGGAGTGAAGTGGTAGAGATATCTTCCACCTGGCTCACTGTACACAGAATAATGCTCTTCTTTGATGATGCTGGGGAACTGATGATCTGAATTGTCTGCTTTCAGCATAACTTTAGTTGTATCTTGACAGCCATCAAAGAAGATGCAGTCAATTTCACCCTTCTTACAAAGATCATCAAATTCCTGATCCAGGGATCTCATAACTTTTTCTTGGGCCCTCTTGACTTTATTGTGATCAACTACAAGTCTCTTGTCTTCTTCAGTGATCAAGCCAGCATCCATAAAGGCAGCTGTGGCACGCAGGCCAACACCATATCTGATGCTATGCATAGCAACATTAGGTATTTCTAATGTGTTGTACTCTGGCTTTTTATTGGAAGTTGAAGATGTGCTTGGTATTTCTAATGTCACTTCATAACCCATCCTTTCCATCTTGAGCATCAGCTATTTGTTCTTCATTTTCATCATCAGAGAAAATTATTTCATTTGATGGCATTGAAACATCCTGCTTACTTGTCTGCTTATATTCAGCAAGCCTTCTTCTTTCGTCTTCTTGCCACTTCTGCTTTTTGACCGGTCTGTTGTGCTCAGATTGATCTGGCAAGCCAATCTGATGTGGTCCAATAGAACCAGACTTGTCTCTCTGACCTTTAATGAAAGCAAGTTCCTTCACAGGGATCTTCATCTTGCTAGGGCATGTATAGTTAATGTGAGTTTCGTTTTTGCAACCAGCATCTGCAAGGCAGCCAAATTCAGAGCAGAGAACAATTTTACACTTGCAACTGAGGATATCAAAAAGCTTGTCAAGTTTTGCAATGAAAGCCTCTTTGACATGTAGCTTTCCTCTCCCAAGAGATATGTTTTTGGCCTGCTCCCAGCTCTCTTGGATCTTGTTTAAGATTGTGACTCGTGAATTTACAACGGGGGCTACAAAAGGACTGTGCTCATTCCCACTTTTCAAGCACTTTAGGGTAAATGTCCTTTGCAAGACTGGCTGCTGGGTAGTTTCTCACATCCTCACCACTTTGTTCTCTTAGCAGTAGCCCATATTTCAGAACGTCTCGCAGAGTTGGGAGTTCAGAGGGCAACAACTCTACCAGTTCCAATTAGGTTGCTCATATGTGTGAATGCCCCCAGTCTTGTCCTCCTTTTAGAAGCCATTGTAGGTCAGTTCCCACTGGTTAGGATGGTAGCACTGACGGACAAGTAATCTTCAGCACACTGATGAATATGTTTCAACCTGTGAAATAAGCAAAAACAGCAGTGCATTATATATACAGCATATATAATTATTATATAATTCCACAAAAAAGTAAAAAAAGTCACTATTTTTATGTAGCTTCTTAACAAGCAAAACTAAATTATATTAAATTAACAAAAATATCTTTAGAATTCCTAAGTCATGCTGCAACTTTTTAGCACCCCTCATATTTGGAATTTGAAAGTTGAAAAATTCGACATACCCTAGTGCTGCGTATTTCTAACTAGTTTATGCAATTCTAAGTGTTCAACTATACAATCCCTAATTATTGATTCCAGTAACTTACCTACAACAGACATTAAACTGATTGGCCTATAATTTCCCACTGAATTGAAATGATTAATATCGGCATGTATATTATGAAAGTCTTTATCAATGAAAACCATTTTAATAGTAGTTCTCAAACAATTTCACTAAACACAGAATATGGGAATAAGGAGTTACTGCCCAGTTGAGCTGAGAATGGGAAAGTCAACTGAAGAGATTTTGTGTGGAGTTATTCGCAGGTCTCCTGTGTGTGTGGAGTTATTCGCAGGTCTCCTGTGTGTGTGGAGTTATTCGCAGGTCTCCTGTGTGTGTGTGGAGTTATTCGCAGGTCTCCTGTGTGTGTGTGGAGTTATTCGCAGGTCTCCTGTGTGTGTGGAGTTATTCGCAGGTCTCCTGTGTGTGTGGAGTTATTCGCAGGTCTCCTGTGTGCATGTGGAGTTATTCGCAGGTCTCCTGTGTGCGTGTGGAGTTATTCGCAGGTCTCCTGTGTGCGTGTGGAGTTATTCGCAGGTCTCCTGTGTGCGTGTGGAGTTATTCGCAGGTCTCCTGTGTGTGTGGAGTTATTCGCAGGTCTCCTGTGTGTGTGGAGTTATTCGCAGGTCTCCTGTGTGTGTGGAGTTATTCGCAGGTCTCCTGTGTGTGTGGAGTTATTCGCAGGTCTCCTGTGTGTGTGGAGTTATTCGCAGGTCTCCTGTGTGTGTGTGGAGTTATTCGCAGGTCTCCTGTGTGTGTGGAGTTATTCGCAGGTCTCCTGTGTGTGTGGAGTTATTCGCAGGTCTCCTGTGTGTGTGGAGTTATTCGCAGGTCTCCTGTGTGTGTGGAGTTATTCGCAGGTCTCCTGTGTGTATGGAGTTATTCGCAGGTCTCCTGTGTGTGTGTGTGTGTGTGTGTGGTTATTCGCGGGTCTCCTGTGTGTGTGTGTGTGTGTGTGTGGTTATTCGCAGGTCTCCTGTGTGTGTGGTTATTCGCAGGTCTCCTGTGTGTGTGTGTGAACCCCTCCGTCTATGGCCCTGGGGTGGTTCGGAATCGACGGGGGGTTCTGGTTAGGAGGCAGCAATGGATATTTCTTCTCGCGATACTTTTCGTCTATAACATTCTAATTCTTTTCGGTCGCCAGACTGTTTGACCCAGTATCTTCTATGGTGCTTGGGTTGTCTCTTTCTCTCGCTTTATGGGGTTGACAAATGTTTATCCTGGCTATAGGGTCACCAGTTATTAATTCTTCTCTTGCTATAATACTCTGATACTTCTCTGATACTAAAATTATCGACTTTTCTTTTATAACTTATCAACTTAACTGACTAAGTTCTTCTGAAGAGAGCACGGCTCGAAGGGGAAAATAAAAAGTTTCTCTTACTGTAGTTTACTTCTAAAAATGTACAGGTAGTGCTCTGAATTTACAGGGGTAGAGGTTCGACCTCTTTCGACCATGGCTCAGGCCAGAATCTAAAAAAATTAAGGAGGCAAGGGGCCTCTGCCCCCTTCTCACAGCGAGGCTGCTAACAAGGGAGGCTCGTAGCAGTGACCAAAGCAGAGTCGTAATGAAGTGCCGTAATGAAGTGCCATTCATTTTACAAATACATGTATAATATAAACCTAAATGTTGGGGGACAGCAGTTGAAGGTTAAGTTTCCCCCTTTTAAACACATGATCAGATGTTTGAAAGATTCCAAATAAAAATAAAAAAATAAAAATAAAAACATTTTTTTGCCGAATCTTCATTTCTGAAGGTGATATCATTTCATAGTAGTACATAAGTACAATCTAAGTACACGACTGAGTATGTATTAATTTTGATTCATTATAATTACGATTACAATTACCAATTAATTCATATTCACTTATTATTGTTTAATTACACTTCTATTAAAGTACATTCTTACATTATAAATTAAATCATTACATTTAATTACAGTTTCATTGAAGTACATTATGTCATTTACCATTCTTAGTGTTTTTATATATTTATATATGGTTATAATACAGGGTGTCCCAGAATTAACTATCTATTTCAATGAAATCGGACAAATTTTTTAAAAACACACTTGTATTTATGTTTATCATGTTTAATATGTGTTAAAAATGTATAAATTTCTAAATTTTTTTCATAATTTTATTTTCATAATTTTTTCATTATCTGGTCCAATGAAAGACCATCTGAAGTCATAGAATGGCAAAGAGACTCTCCAAAAGTTAACGTGTGGCTTGGAATGACCAAATCCATAATTTATGGCCCATTCTTCTTTGCGGAAGCAACTGTAACAGGTACCGTCTACCTTGATATGCTTCAGCAGTTTCTCGAACCACAGCTTCTTGATAATGTTGTGTTTCAACAAGATGGAGCACCATGTCATTATGCTCTAATTGTTCAAGAATACCTCAACAGACACCTTCCGAATCGGTGGATTGGACATGGAGGACCTCGACCTTGGCCTCCGCGTTCTCCGGATTTGACACCCCTGGATTTCTTTGCATGGGGTTTCATAAAAACAAAGGTTTATCGCCAAAAGATCAATAGTTTAGCTGAACTTAAAGAACGCATCCAGTTGGCAGTGCAGGATAACACCTGAAATGCTTCAAAATGTGTTTCACAGTGCTGAGGATAGATTTGAAATTTGCAGAGATACAGACGGTGCACATGTTGAAACTTCTCAATAAAGTTTTGACTTATGATTTATAAATCTATTTGTTTTTGTATCATAATTTAGTAATAAACAAAATTATGTTAGTTTTTATTAAATTTGTCCGATTTCATTGAAATAGATAGTTAATTCTGGGACACCCTGTATATGGTTATTAGTACAACACAAGTATATGAGACATGACACACATGATATAACATAATGCATGATAATGTTATAAATTTGAATCAGAGCAAAAGGAGATTTTTTTATCTTTGAAGCGTTTGATTTTGCCAGTTAGCGAAATTTGATCACCTACCTCAGCATTTTTGAGTTCATTGAGAGGTGATATAATTAAAAATAAAAATGAAAAAAATAATACGAGAACGTATTTCTGCGTTTTCGAACGAATGCATGAAGTTTTGCGTTTCATAGATTGACACGAGTAAAAATGAATATTTAATAAAATTTATATAGGATAATGATCAAGGGAAATTAATGACGGGAAAATGTGATGTATGGATGAATATGGTTGAATAATAATAATTATACTACATAACACCACAACATTATTACTAAAGAATTTACCATACATTGAATACGGAAGATGTCCAAATACTAAGCACATGATTCAGTGTACAAGGTATGGGAAACGTAGAGAGAATTAAGTTATTTTATGATGTCATAGTGTATAAGTCATTATTAGAAAAGATGAATTAGGGAAATACAGTAATGAATAAAGAAGTACAAATCGAAATTCTATCCAAAACTCGCTTAGGCGATTTTGGTTTCTTATGTAAAAATGAACATTCAAACATAAAAACTATACGAACATAAGTACTGCATGAAGACAATGAATCCATATAATGATGGTATAGGAATTGTTCATTGTTCAATTTTTACATTGTGTGTGTGTGTGTATGTATGTATGTATGTATGTATGTGTATGGAGTTATTCGCAGGTCTCCTGTGTGTGTGTGTGGTTATTCGCAGGTCTCGTGTGTGTGTGTGTGTGTGTGTGTAGTTATTCGCAGGTCTCCTGTGTGTGTGTGTGTGTGTGGTTATTCGCAGGTCTCCTGTGTGTGTGTGTGGTTATTCGCAGGTCTCCTGTGTGTGTGTGGTTATTCGCATGTCTCCTGTGTGTGTGTGTGTGTGTGGTTATTCGCAGGTCTCCTGTGTGTGTGTGTGGTTATTCGCAGGTCTCCTGTGTGTGTGTGTGGTTATTCGCAGGTCTCCTGTGTGTGTGTGGTTATTCGCAGGTCTCCTGTGTGTGTGTGTGTGTGTGGAGTTATTCGCAGGTCTCCTGTGTGTGTGTGTGTGTGTGTGTGGAGTTATTCGCAGGTCTCGTGTGTGTGTGTGTGGTTATTCGCAGGTCTCCTGTGTGTGTGGAGTTATTCGCAGGTCTCGTGTGTGTGGAGTTATTCGCAGGTCTCCTGTGTGCTGAGTGTCAGCTGGCTTTTTCGTAGTTCTCATAGCTTCAAATGTTTTTTCACGAAAAAGGTGAACTCCTTTGACCGAAGTAGTCTGACTTGGCAGAATCTCTTTCTTTAATAATTAAGTTTGCTCCAAGGAAGTAGGCAACTTTCCTGAGTCTCCTCACTTCTATGAGTTTAGGAAGATTTTCTTTATGAATTTTGTGTTTCTTCACATACAGTATCATTGACAGAGACTTTTTATCCTTTCAGCTTTTTTTTGTTTTTGAGTATTAAATCTGAGTTTTATCCTCACACATTACTTTTATAGCTGAAGTGGGCATCTTAGATTCAGTTGTCTTTAACGCGCCCTTGCTGATTGGTTAGGTTGTCATGATATTTTCATGTTTTAATGAAAATATGACTTTAACCCAACAAATTAAAACTAACAAAAATATCATGACAACCTAACCAATCATCGAGGGTGTACAGTTGCACTATATACATTACATTTCATTTGGAAAATATGAAGCCACTGAGGCCTATTGAGGTTATTCAAGTCATGAGCTAATAATAATAGAATCCTGCAAAACATCAATCGCAAGTCAACTAACTAATGTACAACTATTTACTACTATCAAAGTAGCCTACAAACTTAACCTAAAAATATACAGTATTTACAAGCTACAAACTCACTCTCTCATTCATAAAAGTCTAAATTTTTCTTAAAATTAACTAATGAGCTCCTGTTTACCACATATGGCAAGTCATTCCAAAAATCTACTACTATAACTAAAAAAGTATTTTCTTAGATCAAGTCACCAAGGCTGTTTTGTAGTTGACCTAACTGGGCATTCAGTCAACCTAATGGGGATCTCCTAAGTTCTGAAAAAAGAGCAGGGAAATACTGAAAAAAAGATATATATACAATAGCAGAAAAATAATAAAAAAAATTGCAGGGAAATACCGAAAAAGAGCTAAATATTCAACAAATTAATAATTACTTAAATGCTAATGGCAATTTTGCTACTTTCTCATTTTTTGAAACTCCAACTTCATCTAGGCCTTGGCTATGTCATTTTTGTAGATTTTTTCTCTTGTAATGGATGTCAAAAAGGGTATTAATTCACACAGCCAGTCAGGGATGGGGTCACATTTTCATATGGAAACATTGAATAATTGAATTTAACTGAATCCAAGAAGGCCTAAACTGGGCATACTAAACTGATCAGGTAGATAATGGAAATGATATAGATGTTATTTATTTGGATTTTAGTAAAGCATTTGACAAGGTTCCACATAGGAGACTTCTGCTCTATAAATTAAAAAAAAGCTCATGGTATATTAGGATCAGTTAAAAATTGGGTAGAAAAATGGTTAAAGGACAGAGAACAGAGGGTAATTCTAAATGGTCATGGATCTGGGTGGTAGAAAGGGAAAAGTCGGGTACCACAAGGATTAGTTTTAGGTCCAGTACTCTTTATTTTATATCTAAATGATTTAGAGAAAGGAGTAGGTTGTAAAATTTCTAAATTTGCAGATGATACAAAAGTAGTTGCTCCAGTTACAAACAGACAAGGGGTCAATTACTGGGTTTCTATTACTTTTACTTTTGTATGTTGGGTACTTCACTCATTTGAAAAGGATCTTTGTCTATTTAAATGCAATTAGAAGCAGTGTGTTAACAAACAAACGCTTTATTTCAGACTCGGCAGGTACAAAGATTATACAAGAGGACCATAGAAGATTAAGAGATAGTTGTCTAGAGCACTGACTAAGTAGGCCAGTGAATCACTATGTATAATGAACAGAGATGGGCATAAATACTTTAAAATGTATTTAAATACTAAATACCACGCAAATTTGTATTTAAATACCACAGATACATTACTGTAAACTGGAATATAATTAAATATTAAATACATTAAGTACTTCAAAAATGTATTTAAATACAATCTAAATACATCCCATTTTCAGTGTTTATTGTTTTAGTAGTTTGAGGCTTTGGATCCACAACAAAGGCAATCCAAAGAGAGGCAACAGAAAGAAGGGACTACATAAATCAGAATAAACATAACACAGTACAGTTTGGAACAGTTTCAGGAAAAATAATTAAGTTCTTGATTTACAAAAAATATGAGAAACTAAAATACTGCCAATAATGGAAAAGAAAATCCATGATTTTTTGACAAATGTATTTAAAAATGTATTTGAAAATATGTATTTATAATTACAAAATACATCAGTAATAATGTATTTAAATACCCTGAAAAAAATGTATTTACAAATACAGTATTTAAATACAAATTGTATTTAAATACATATTTAAGTATTTATCAAATACATTACTGCCCATCTCTGATAATGAACATACAAATACAATGATCGAACCATGTGGTAATGTGCCAACTATCACTAACATAAGTAAAGCTATCACCGGGAAGACTACACATGGATGAAAGGGTCAAGTTATTATCTTCACAGAAGGCTTTTAAGTTGTTGCTAAACAAAGAATTATCAGTAAGCACATTTGCATTAAAGTCACCAATGATAGCTACACATGTTGTATCCAACTCATCAATAATACTGCTGATCTGCCTGCCCCAATTTAATGAGGTACTCTTCATTATCAACTGCCTGAAAAGGCATATAGATACACAATTACAAACTTTTTATTGTCTACACAAATTTCTATTCCAGTTAGCCAATTCAAACCAAGTTTTAATTCACTCATATATTTCCCATACCCCATGAAAGTTACTGGACAGACTATTCAGGTCCTTTAAGTCCTGTTTCCTGCAGACAGAATATCAGCATCCTCTAACAGCTTATCAATTATGATCCACCTGTGTTTGCTGTTATTGCCTAAGTTGGGCTTCTACAGTTATAAGAGATTACCTTGAATGTTGCAATTAGGAAGATGCAGGAGTTCTGCCAGCCATCTCTGCATGTTGAATTCCACTTATACCAGACACAGCAGTTACAGCATTAGACCCAGCTGGATTTTCCTCCACACTACAATGCATGATGTCTCCATAATTACCCTGTCCAGCACTTGTGAGAAGGGCTGCAGGTGTTTTTCTTCCCTTATCATAGAACTGCCATACATATACCTATTCTGGCCATATTGCTGGGTCCATAAATACCCCTGGATCATCACAGACTGCTGTAACTTGAAAGGAACTGTATGTAGTCCATCTGGAGTCAGTTTTCCTACATGTAACCTGGAGGTTCACTTTATCTTCCACAAATGCCTGCAGCTCCTTGGCCGTAAGATCAGGTCAACATCTCTAGACGAAAATGTTTGTGGTCTTCGTTAGTACAGCCATCATACAATCTGTTTTGGCAGCTCCTATGATACCCTGCCCTTCTCTGTCAGCCTTTGCCACAGGCTGACTCCCTCTAGCCAGTGCATAAGTGGGCCCAGGCCCCCTTGAGGGACCACCACCATTAGCTACTGCAGTGGTTGCAGTTCTTGGAGGGGTTGCTCACTTCCGACCCCTCCTTACCACCATTGTCCAAGATGCCTCCTCATCATGACCCCTGACTGCATTCCAGGCATCCTGATTCACCAAGGCCCCTTGGGGGGTATCCCGTGTGAGATGGTATTGAGCTGGCAATGTAGCAGTGTCTGGATTCAGGGATCCAGGATAAGACTGAGAAGCAGAGGGCTCTGCACTCATGACTCCAGGATGAGGCTGAGAGGCAGAAGGCTCTGCACTCACGGATCCAGAATAAGGCTGAGAGACAGGCAGTGGGCTCTGCACTTGTGGATCCAGGCTGAGGCTTAAAGGTAGAGGGTTCTGCACTCATGGATCCAGGATGAGGCTGAGTGGCAGCCAAATAACAAATATTTGTTTCAACTAAATCATTACAATTTCAGAGACTGGAGGTCTTGATAAATTTTACTTTATTGAAGGAAAAATTTGCCACAATATTAGTTCACATACATGTTCATTTTAGTTTAGAGTAGATTTAGTTCATTTTTCAGTTGTTTGTTCACAAAATATGTCCATTACCACTGTAATAGAAAAGTAATAGACTATTATCTATTACTTTGCCTTCTATTACTATTGCTATTACAGCCAAAAAATTATGATCTATTACTATTACTTGAAAAATCCTGTAATAGTCTATTACTATTCCTACTGCTATTACCCCATGTCTGGGTACAAATATAGAAAATTCTTATAAACTGCAAAGCGATCTTAATAGACTAGTTGCTTGGGCTAGTAAATGGTAGATGGAATTCAATGAACACTCAAAAATCGAAAGTCATACATTTTGGTAGAAATAATGAAAACTTTAGTTATGAGATGCAAGGGAACTGGTTGGAGGATGTTAGGCAGGAAAGGGATCTTGGCATTACAGTTTGTAGTGATTTAAAATTTTCTAAGCACTGCTCAGAGGCTAGAAATAAAGCAAATAAAATGTTAGGTATTATTAAGGGGAATGTTAGTTATAGAGTAAGGAAGTCATTTATAAATTACATAATTCTTATGTTAGACCTCACTTAGAATACTGCATTCAAGCTTGGTCCCCTCACTTTAGACATGATATTGATATGCTGGAAGGTGTGGAACATAGGGCAACCAAGCTTATCCCTAACCAAAGAAGATTGGAATACAGGGATAGGTTAAAGGAATTAGGTATGTTTAGTTTTGAGAGACATTGTATGAGGGGAGATATGATACAGATGTTCAAAATGTTTTCAGGTTTGGACAATTTAGATGTATGTAACTTTTTCTCACAAGATACTAATGGGATCACTCTAGGGCAGTGGTGCACAAACCTTTTTGATGTGAGGGCCAAGCGAAGAAAATAACTAAATGTATTAGCCTACTTTCCATCTAAGTCATAAATTGGGTCACTTTTATATTCTAACTTTTTCATTGAATTGAAAAGACCCGTGGGGGACACATTTGGCCTGCGGGCCAGGGTTTGTGCATCACTGCTCTAGGGCATAATAAGAAAATTAGAAAACAGACTTGTAGACTTGATCTATGATAATACTTTTTCAGTCATAGAGTAGTAGATTTTTGGAATGACTTGCCATATGATGTGGTAAATAGTAGCTCATCAGTTAATTTTAAGAAAAATTTAGACAATTTTATGAGTGAAAGAGATAGTTTTGTAGATTGTATAGAGCAAGGATGGGAACTGATACATTTTTAACACGTTGGCTGCTGGAGGGGGTTTTCGCTCTTTTGTACTCAAGTGCCAATGGACATATGCTAATTTTTTCTTTGCAAAAGTTTATTTTCTTACATATTTGATGGTATTAGGATTAGTGATGTAGGTCACATCCGCATCTGCACTTTGGACTGCGGATGTCGTGCGGATGTGGACCGTTGAGATAAAACGTCATTAATAAGCGGAAATTATCAAATTCTACTATAATAATAGAACTAGGTCATTGTGCGCAAAAGTGATGCAAGCGACAAGACGAGAGGCTGTTCTTGTATGAAGTTACTCTCTTGCAACCTACTTAGATCCACGTTACAAAGCTAAGTTATTTTCACCTAGTACATTAGAACGAGTTAAATCATCACTTGGCAAAGCAGTTGAAGAGCTTCAATCTCTTGAATCTGTCGCTTCGCCACCCACCAAAAGAATAAAAGTTTCAGTGACAGAACCAACACCTTCAACAAGCAAATCTATCACAGAATCTGTCTCTCAGTTTCTTGAGTCAAGCAGCAATGACGAGACCTACGTGATGTCAAAAGATGTAGTAAAAATGATCGAGAGCTATCACCAAGAAAAACGCCTGGCTGCATGTGACAATCCTATTAGTTGGTGGAAAAATACGCAGAATATCTATCCATACTTGAGTAAACTTGCAAGGAAACATTTAGCCTGTCCTCCAACAAATGTACCAAGCGAGAGATTATTTAGCAGTGCTGGATTAATATATGATGAAAAGAGAAACAGACTGGCAGCTGAAAAGGCAGAAAAATTAATGTTCCTTAAGCATAACCTTCCTATAATTAAGTTTGAACATTAAATGATGAACATCTTAGTTTACTTTATTTTAATTACTCATTTATAAATATGCCTAATAAAACTTTAAACTTAATATAAATAGTTATCAAGCTAATTAAAGATCTCTTTCTATAAGGGTGGAGGTTGGGGAAAGAGGTCGGTGGGGTGCATTTGAGTTGGGTTCACGTCCCGCATCCTGGTAACACAATTATGGTTTCTAATTGTGGCTGAAACTCAACAAAATATAATGAATTTATTTGCAGACGAATTCACTGATTGATTTTTATATTAGTTAGATGCTTGATATTATTTTATATGTTCAGAGAAAAGTACAGCAATTATTGTACAATTAATCAATTATACTACATTATAGCTACAGCTCTCTCTATATAATAACTTATTATATACGTTAAACATAACAAATCTCGAATATATCCTAAAAAATAACGAAAATGTAGACATCCGCATCCGCGGATGTTGAAATCAAACATCCTCATCCGCATCCGCGGATGTGAAAAAAATGACATCCGCTACATCACTAATTAGGATATATTACTGTGTTTGAGTAAGCGTAGGTACTGAGGATACCGGCGGGTCACACGGCACTTAAGTAATATGATATTTTCCATGTGCCGCGACACCCGCCGGCATCCACATTTTATTTTTCAAAAAAATATATATATATATTAGAATTTACAGTAATTGATATTTCTCTTTTTTCTAGATGATAAATCTATAAACTATAAACCAATATAATCTATAAAACTATAAACTATAAACAAATATAATCTATAAAACTATAAACTATAAACCAATATATGCCAATAATCTATAAACGAACATAGCTAATACCCATATAAAAATGTTATCAACTAAATCTTTTTATGGATCATCATCTAAAGGAAGTTCTCAAAGTTCTGAAAGTGATCATGATGATGATCCCATGTTTAGTGGTGGTTCTAGTTCGGATGAGTATAACCCAACAGAGTCTGAATCTACAAACTCATCTATGTCAGATGAAGAAAGTCAAATGCCTCTTCCCAGCCAAAGAGTCGATTCTGAAAACCCTGAGGATATTTCATTGTTGTCAAATGTTTGCAAAAAGGTAGAACTCTTGCTACAGACAATTTTTACACATCTGTCTCTTTAGCCAGAGCCCTACTTGAGCAGGAAATGCATCTAATGGGAACTCTTCGAAAAAATTGTAAGTACAATCCAAAAGCTGTAACTGAAGCAAAAGTAAAGAAAGGGGAAATTGTAGGGTGTGAGAGCAATGATGGAATTGTTGTAGCAAAATGGAAGGACAAACGGGAAGTTCTTATGCTGTCAACCAAACATGACTTGAGGATGGCGACTACAGGAAAGAGAAATCGCAATGGTGAGGATATAACTAAACCAGAAATGATTATATCGTATAATGTTGCCAAACAAGGAATTGACATTTCTGACCAAATGGCTAGTTACTTCTCACCTCTCGGAAAAACAGTCAGATGGTACCACAAAATTGCCTTCAATTTCTTCTAAATACAGCTGTTGTCAATGCACTTATCATGTACAAGGAGCTGACAAACAAGGGCATGCAAATTGCTGACTTTCGACTAGCTATTATTGAGTCACTATGCCATGTACAGAATGCACCTCAACCTCAACAGTCTTCAAATGCGGGCAAACACGCATTAGAAGAATATGACACTAGAGACTCCAGAAACAGAAAAACTCGCAAAAGATTCACAAGATGCTATTCAGAATTAGCAAAGAGCGTAGGTAGAAATGAGGCATTGAAAAAATGCAAAAAGGTATGTACCTATTGTAACAAATGTGTAGATAAGCCAGCTATGTGCATAGATTGCTTTAGGAAAAGCCACTAAAAAGTAAATTCCATTTACTTTATTATAGATAAAATGCTTTGCTAGTAAAGGAATATATAAATTTTCTAAATTTTTTGTTCCAAATTATGTTAATTTTCAAATATATTTTAGTTATATTATTCAAAGGAAAACAGTATTTGAATAAATAAAGGAATATGCCGGTATATTTTTTCTAAAAAAAAGGTTTTTTTTTGAAAAGTATATTATAGATTATATTTGTAATATTCAAAGGCAAATTTTATTTGATTGCAAGTTAAGTTGTATAACATATACTTCAAACCCTTGTTTGTTTGTACTTTTTCAATGTACTTCAGAATAAATATTCATCTTTACTAAGTCTATTATTTCCCTGGGTCTACAGATACGCCAATGAATATTTTACCCAGTAAAAAATAGCTATTCCTGAGGTGCCAAATGGCTTTTAAAGCATTATATCTCATGTTGCCGAGGAGAAATAAATCCATAAGAAAAACATGCATTGTGACCCGCCGGCATCTCACGCGGTACTCAAAGACAGATAACATGAGAGATGCCGGCGGGGCACACGGCAGCCAACGTGTTAAGTCCAGTTTTTTATTTAATTTTAAGTTTGCAAAAATATTGATTTCAGTTTCGATTTTTTTAGGTGGGTCTTTTTCAGATTTCTTTAAGAATTGCTTTGTACTATTTATATTATTTTTTGGGTGTTACCCTATTGACAAATTGGGTTTAATTTTATATTTGCATTCTATTTCTGTTTTTCAGAGAGAGAATTTGCTTTAGTAACTATCTTTACTTTTGTATGATTAAACATGTAAGCATTTATAGCCAACTGAATTAGCACGAAACACACACCTTTTTTTTTTTTTTTTCCTGCTGCTTTTCTTTCACAAAGTTTTATTTAACAAAAAACTTTCAATTCAAAATGTTTCATTAATTCATATACTTTTTAAATTTTAAAGCACACAACATGTATAAAATATATAAATAATAGTATTAGAAAGGGGAATAAAACAATTAAATGCACCTCTGTTTATTATATACAAAATACAAATACCTTGTAAACTTGCATGTTAAAATTAGAGTGAACAATTAAAATATTGTCAATTTTTTCGGGCAACAAATTGTTTCTTTGAGGGCTTAAAATCAATCTAAAAAGAGAAAAAAGCCATTCCATACTAACTTGTATTATTGGAACAGCATGCACAACTAAAGACAATTTGTACAGCTCCTCATACTTTATCTTCATTGTGTTCCACCTAGGGTTGGCCAAAAACTGGTTTTTATTGAAAAAACCCAACCCATCTGGGTTTTTCAGTTTTTTTTCGAATTTTCTATAGCTAATATAAGAAAAGTGTATAATAAAATTAAAAAACTGGCCTTTAAAATTTTTTGTGCTTATATACAGTATTTAAGAAACCATGCCATTTGTTGCTGGAAGTAGTAGGAAATCTTCTCATGAGTAGGCTGATGTCATATGAGTTGAAGGAAGCTCAAAAGTGAAATGCAAACATTGTGGAATGGAATTAAGTTCTAAAATTGAGAGAATCAAAACACATTTACAAAAATATAAAGAGAAATGAAAATCCTCTAACTCATGATCAAGTTGCATTAAATATTTCATCTGAATCATCAGTTTCTGAACTATAATTTGATTCATTTCTATCATTACCTTCATCAGCTTCTGGTGTGTCTGTCAACAGACCTGACAGTTGTTCTACTTCTCAACCCCCAAAGAAGAAACCTAAATCTTTGTATTTCCCCCCATCAAGCAGTATTTGTAGTACTCCATTAAAGTCAAGATTGACCCAACCTCAGATGACCAGTTTTGTCATAAAGACAACAGAAAAACAAAAGAAACTGCTTGATCTACAAGTTGCCAAGTTTTTACAGCAATGCAATAGCTTTTAATGCTGCAAGCAGCAAAGAATATAAATAAATGATGATGAATGTTAAGACCTGGGTATTGCACACCAACAAGAAAAGACCATCTTACTGAAGTACGTGATGAAATAGAACAGAATCTGAGTAATGACTTAACAAATGCTACAAGATGGATGGTCATCAGTGCGGAATGATCCCATCATTGCCACCTCAATCAACACTGGCTGCTCAACATTCCTGCTATCAATGACTGATTGTGGGTCATAGAAGAAAACAGCAGAATATTGTTGTGAACTTGCTATAGCTGCAATAAATGAGGTCCAACAGAAATACAACAAAGATGCAAGTAATTTGAGTTCATTAAAATTTTAGAGAGATTATTAATTAAAATAGCTCAAGTAAATAAATAATTATAAAATCCTTACAATACTATGATTATTTCTCTTTCTCAAATTTTCAAGGTATTTGCAATCTATACTGATAATTAAGGAGAGCAAAATGAAGCGCATGAAAGAACTACTTAAGGAGAAGTGTCCTAACATTCTAACCTATGGCTGTTCATCTCATTACCTTAATCTTCTGGAGAAAGAAGTTACACCTAATAGTATATTAAAACACACAATCGAAATTCACAAGTATTTTCGCAGTCACCACCAGCCACATGTAAGTATCATTATACAGTATATGTATCCCCGCAAGGGGGTTCTAAGCTCGTGCTCTTTGTGCTTGTTTGTACATGCTTGTTCCTGGAGGTTTCATGTGCACCCTCCCAGCCCTAGCACCCAAGGATGATGGGGCTTGACCCTGCAGTCCTTGTCATCCTTGGTCTTTTTCCACTTCGACTGTCCCCTCCACCCTTTCTTTTTCCTGTTTTTCCTCTCACTTTTTCTTTGTTTTTCCGCTGAGATATGCCCTTTTAAATAGAGGTGAATCATTTCTTCCTGAACTTAAAATATATATATATATATAGTAGACTCGCAACTTACACAGATTTTTCTTACGCGGTTTCAACTATACACAGGTTACAATTTTATAATTTTGGTGCTTTAAAGCAGCGTGCACATGTCTGACCTTTGTTCGCATTCGCAACGCCATGGAGGATGGCACTAACAAGAGTGTTATGGCATGCTGGAAGGAATTCAACATTGCCAATTGCATAACTTTTGTGTTATATTATACGTATAACAGAGTTACAATATATAGTGATTTAAGGGATTTTTTTTGGTTTCTGACTTTACGCGGTTTTTGGCCTTACGTGGGGTCCCAGGAATGTAACCCCCACGTAAGTTGAGTCCACTGATATATATATATATATATATATATATATATATATATATATATATATATATATATATATATATATTAGGGTGTCCCAGCCTCACATGTGAAATAAAAATTTGCAAGAGTCAAATTGCCCCCCCTTTAATTAATTACACTTGAAGAAAGGAAAAAATGGGCAAAATTTCATTGGCCTATTAGGAGGGGAAGGGACCCCCATTGACCTTGTTTTTAATTCCCTATATGAACAAATGTAAATGCTCAGCATTAATCATTCTAGAATGGAAGAATGAAATGTAAATTCTTTCTAATGACTAAATTAAAGGAAATGGAAATTCTTCCTAATGGCACATTTCATTTCGGGGGGACAGAGGATCTTTTTGTCTGCTGAGGGGAACTGCTGGCGGTGGTATTCGACGACTTGGTACACGAGCTGCCATTCCTCCTAATTTTTTGTCAGGCCCTCGTTGAAATCTTCCGCCAATTTCACCGCCCGTTCTGCCGCGTCGTTCACAGACTTCAACGATGGTGCACATCCTTCGAGATCTTTGGGGGTTTTTGGAACCGGCAGCTTCAGGCAATGAAAAAGGTTTTGAGTCCTTTTCGTGACCAAGGTGCTCAAATCCGACCATCTCACGGTCAAGACACTCTTTCCCTCCAGCCGATGCAGATCTTTTGGGTTTTTGGTCTTCTTGTGCAGGTTTTGGAGCATGGCTGTCTTCTCTGCATCGGTGGTTTTGGAGGAGAACATAGCGAGTCTGGCTAAATCTTCGCTTAGGTACCAGAGGTGGCCCCGGAATTTTGTCAATGCGGCGGTACCTACATCATGATCCACCGCCTTGTACCGCTCTAGGTCCTCCAACAGCTCCAGGTCATTGATGGGCGCGTTCGCCGTCAATGGAGCCTCGAACCACCTCTGGAGGTAGATGGTGACGGCAAAGACGTTTATCCTGCGTAGTGACCGGACCTCGTGAGCAGTCAGGTGGAATTGGCTTCGGAAGATGAACATCTTAAGACAGTAAATGCCTTTGGCCATCCACCTTGCCCGGTGGTATGCTCCAGGATGATTGTACTTGAGATCTCGTTTGCCATGACCATCGAGGAAGACCAGAGCGAGGATCAGGAACTCCTGGTAATCGTCTCTTGGGTGGCCAACTTCAAGCTGGTCTTCAATGAAGTGGACAATCTGCTCTTTTTTCAACACCACCTATTCCAAAAGGATGTTGCTTGGGCCATCGCCATTGAACGGAGAAGCCTGCTTCTGGTCGATGAACTCCCATTGGGATTTGAAGCGAGCGAACAGCGCAATTTCGGGGCCAGAAGACCTGAAGAACAGGTCAAAGACTGAGGTGATTACCAATTCCATCATGTGGTGTCTGCAAGCCAGGAAAAGAATGTGGCGGTCCATTTGGTCCTGGATAATCGTACAAGCGCCGCTGTGAATACCGGTATTCGCCGCTGTTGTGTCGAAGCAGAGACCGGCAATCCATGGTTGAACTTGCGGCCAATCGTCCAGCACCTTCAGAACAGCTCCAGCCATCTGCTGTCCCGTGCTGTCGGATTTTTGGGATCGCCAACAACTTCTCAAGATTCTTCCCGCTGACCAGCACTGGTATGCGATCCGATTTCCCTCCATCCGAATCAGGGAGGAGTTTGCCATCAAAGTGGACGACAAGCGGCGTATCAGGATTGAACTCGGTCTTGATTCCGGCCCGCCAAGTTCTTCCTGGACTTCTGCCGTGAACGGTGAAGACTTGATTTGGACAAGGTGACCGAGGATAACTCAACTCCCGCGGCAGCGAGTGCTGGAGCCACAATGTGCATCGCTTGGCGTACTGAGGTTCCAGTTCGATCCAGGGCTGCAGCAAAATTGGGATATTGGATGATCCTCCTTGCCGACACTTGGCCGTCCTTGGGAATGGATCGAGGAGCCGAAGGACCAGGAGAGGAATATTGGACATCATCATTGGATGCTTCGGCCATGGACTCAGAAGAAGAAGACCCACTTTTCACCGTTCCTTTTGCTTGCAGTGAGTCCATCTCTTCGCGGCTTTTCTTCTTCCTCTTCTCTTCAGCTGCTCGGCGTTTCTCCCGCTCCGCTGCCCTGCGAGCAAACTCCAGGTCCTCTCCTCCGATGTACATCTTCCGCATGGTTCGCTGGTCATTCAGAAAGTCTCGATCTTCGGGGACTTTGATGAGTTTCATGGCGTTGGCATGAGCTGTTTCGAACAGTGTATTCAGGTTGGCTTGGAATCCCTTTTCCTGCTCCAGTTGCTTCTCTCCCCCACGGTTCTGGTTTCTGGCAACCTTCTCGTGGTCTGTGGAGAGGGCCTTGATCCTCTCGACGCACTTGGGTTTGTGGGAGGTCGGAATAGATGCCCGAGCCCACACCGCCATAACCTCATCAGCTACCACATTGGCAGCTTCCGCCGTGGACGTTTTTTTCTTCCGAGTGAAGAACAACAGACATCGAAGAACATCTCCCACTGTCGGGAGTTGACACAGCGTTTCCAGGGGTTCATTTCGCAACACCCCCACCAACTACACAGTCTCCTGCTTTCTTGTATCCATAACCTGAAAAGAAATATGCTACAATTAGTATAAGGTAGAGAGTAGCCATTCAGCAATAGTAACACATGGTTTGAGGGGACCCTTAAAATTAAAGAACACGAATGAAATTCATCTTGCTGGCATGTTTTCACGAGTCGAAGAAATTAGGGGGGTGTGCATGACAAACTTCAGGAACAAAAAAAATTGGGACACACTAATATATATATATCATTTCAATGTGGGCATAGAATGTTTTGAGAAATATTTATAAAAATGATAATCTTTATAAAATTTATATACAGATAGATTGGTAGAGAGAGAAAGATAGATGCTGTAATCTATATATACACTACCAGTCAAAAGTTTAAATACACTTACCAATTTCCAATGTTTTGCTGCTTAGCTCATGACATAAACTTCAAATGTAAAGTTAACAGGTACTAGAGATGAATTTGCTTACCTGGCTTTCATATTGTACGCTTCAGTGCATCTGCCCTATGCAGTGTATTGTAACACAGAAGCTTCTCCAAAATAGCCTTCAAAATGTGTTAATTTATGTCTAGCATGCAACCTAAAATTAATGCCATTAGCTCTGCACAAAGGTCCAAAAACAGTTTAAAAGTTTTTACTCGGGTAGTATGTTTCTTCAGGAATATGTTAATACATGTGTTTAGTTATTAACATGTGTTACAGGTCTTTACATATAAAATCCTTGCAAAGGAGCTAACTGTGTAGTTTAAGGTATATTTCTGCATTTCAAAAAGCAAAAATGGGTGTCAAAGCTCAGTTGACAACAGAAAGAAGACAGTAGATTGTAACTTTGAGAGATGAGGGCCAATCACAGAGACAAATTGCAAAAAAATTAAGTTTCTGTGAATGCAGTTGCTTGTGCCATTAAATGGTACAGAGAAACTGGTCAAAATAAGGACAGAAAAAGGTCAGGGTGACCAAGAGCCACAACAGACTCAGAGGACAAGTATATCCAAGTCACCAGTCTGCGCAACAGATGCCTCACAGCACCTGAACTCAAAGCCCAGCTGAACAACTCCAGAAGTACAACAGTTCCAACATCAACTGTTCAGAGAAGACTAAGAGAGGCAGGATTAAAAGGACGAACTGCAGCAATGAAACCAATGCTGAGACTCCAGAACAAAAAGAAAAGGCTAGCCTGGGCTAAAAAACACCAAAAATGGACTGTTGAGTGATGGAAATTTGTCCTTTGGACTGATGAATCAAAGTTTGAAGTTTTTGGATCCAAACGTGGAGTATTTGTGTGACACAGAGTGGGTGAAAGAATGACACAGCAGTGTGTTGTGCCAACAGTGAAGCAAGGTGGAGAAAGTGTGATGGTCTGGGGATGTTTTGCAGGGGAGCAAGTTGGAGATCTCCACAAAGTCACTGGAATACTGAACCAACGTGGCTATCACAGCGCCATGCCATCCCATCTAGACTGCGACTAGTTGGCCAACAGTTCATAATGCAGCAAGACAGTGATCCTAAACACGCTTCCAAGCTGTGTCAAAATTACCTGAAGCAGAAAGAATGGCAATGTCAGCTCACAGTTATGGAATGGCCAGCACAGTCCCCAGATTTGAACCCCATTGGGCTAATGTGGGATGAACTGGATCGACGAGTGAAAGCCAAGCAGCTATCCAGTGCTCAGAAGCTCTGGGGACTTGAATTTGTACTGCTGCAATTGCTGCTAGAGGAGGCTATTTTGATGAATCTAAAATTTAGACTTTGCTTTTGGTAAATTGTCCTGATTTTTTGTTGTTTAAATTCCCATGTTTGTACTTATGAATTTGTGTCTTGATAACATAGTTAATAAATAAAAAACTTTAAAAAAAATTTGAAATTTATGAATATTTCAGGGTGTACTTAAACTTTTGACTGGTAGTGTATATATACAGTGGACCCCTGATTTGAGTACGTAATCCGTTCCAGCATGGCGTACTCAATTCAAAATGTACTCAAATCGAACTTAATAACCTATGGGAATTAATTAATTTGTTCCAAAACCCAAAAATTTCACCCCACCCCTACTTTTTCTATAGAAATTGGCCTACGAAATTTAGTAATTGTATTAAAAATAGACAGAATAGAATACAAAATACATACCGTACAATATAGACAAAATAGAATAATCCTGTAGGAGTCTTGCTTGATGTGCTGGAAGTTCCAGAGGAGGAATGTTCCCGCAACGAATGCTCTAGACAAACTGAAACGCGTTCGGCATCGCTGGCTGGCATACTCAAATTGAGTTTTCTACTCAAGTCGAGTCAATCGGAGCCTATGGACGAGTGGACTCAAATCGAAAATACTCAAATCGATGTGTACTCAAATCGGGGGTCCACTGTATTACTATATTTAATGTTCTCTCCAAATCCTTTTATTTTGTTAATCAGGGATTTGCTGAAGGACAAGGGAGGACTAATGCCACAAATACAAAATGATACTCGGTGGAACTCACAGGAAGCTTGTGTGGCCACATATAAAAAAATTTCATAAATACATGGAAATCAATACTGAGCAAGAAATGGATGGAAAAATTGCCACTGCCCTGAACAATGCAGGCTTATACAGAGAGGCCCTTCACCTTCAGAAGCAGCTAAAGGAAGTTGCTATTGCACTTGA
Organism: Bathynomus jamesi; assembly: GCA_023014485.1. Classification (NCBI taxonomy): domain Eukaryota; kingdom Metazoa; phylum Arthropoda; class Malacostraca; order Isopoda; family Cirolanidae; genus Bathynomus; species Bathynomus jamesi. Next base: position 150,067 of record JAJOZX010005397.1, on the reverse strand, counting down.
TAAGGTATACTTAGCTACCTATGAAAATTTGGTTACATTTTTAAGTATGGTACATCTGCTACCTACTTAATTATTTTAATACCTACTCTAGTTTTATTTTAATTAATTAATGCTTTGAGTAAAAGTTTTATTTATACTTTATTCTGGGATTTATTATTATATCAGTGTAATCAAATTTTTGCAGCTTCAAAGTGATTCAGCAACTTTGTCAACTGCTGTTGAAATGTGGATACAGCTCTTGCAAAGTGAAGACCTCAAGCCATACAGAGCTCAAATTAAAAAAACGAATGAGTGATGCTTTGGAACCATTCTTTTATGTAGCTTACTTCATGAACCCTCAATACATGGGTAAGTATCAATATTTATAATCTATTTATAATATAGTCTTTCTGTTTTCATAGAAATAGTAATATATATATATATATATATATATTATATATATATATATATATCCCCGCAAGGGGGTTCTAAGCTCGTGCTCTTTGTGCTCATTTGTACATGCTTGTTCCTGGAGGTTTCACGTGCGCCCTCCCGGCCCTAGCACCCAAGGATGATGAGGCTCGACCCTGCAGTCCTTGTCATCCTTGGTCTTTTTCCACTTCGACTGTCCCTTCCACCCTTTCTTTTTCCTCTGTCTTTCCTCTCACTTTTTCTGTTTTTCCGCCGAGATATGCCCTTTTAAATAGAGGCAAATCGGTTCTTCCCGAACTTAAAAAAAAAAAAAATATATATATATATATTAGACTGGTTGAAGATTATAGGGGGCAATTTTGAAATGGAATTTTTACATTGTCTTACCCCAGGAAAATGTTAAGCCTGTTGACAACAAGCCATTAACCAAGTTTGAGCGAAATCAGACAATATTTAATAGTGCTCCCTGGATGCCAAAATTTGTGTTGCAAATTAAGATTCATGAAAATTTCGGCATTTGTAATAGGAATATTTTATAGGTTAAAATGCACATAAAATTTTACACAACTACTTTCCACACCACCCAGGAGGTAGATGCTCACCGCATTTTTTACTTTACTTTAAACGAAGTCCCATAATCATGGTCAATTTCTTTGCATCAGGGAACTGTTGTTGGTGTCTCCACAACTTGTAAAAGGTACTGAACCTGATCTTCATTCTTTGTTAGATGATTGCTAAAGTTCTGAATCAGTGCTACAGCCCTCTCCACAATGTCATTTACGACGTTCATTACTAGTGATCTGGTAGATGATGTGTCTGCTACTCCACTCTGCTGGATCGACTTCAAGAAAAGTTGATGGTAGTGATAGTTTATCAAAGAACTGGCAAGTAACACTAGTGATGAAACTGGCTAGAGTTTTTTCATGCAGATCAGATAGTGTGTGATCTAGGGTTATTTGCTTGGGTGGTTTTACAGAACCCTTGGCATTTAATGCCTGAACCATTTCTCGATTCACTTCCAGTGACATGCCATCAACAAAAAAAGAAAGTGCAATGAGTTCCTCACTTAAATACCATAGATGACAGCAGAGTGCTTTAGATGCAGCGACTGAGATTTCTTTATCCTCATAGATTTTTAGTTGTTTGAGAAGTGCCAAATCGTTTCTAGGAGCAGAACAGGTGAGAGGAGCCACAAACCAGGCAGGTGTGAAGTGGCGCATGGCATACATTGCAAAACGTTTCATCCCAGTTTGCTCGTATGCAGTCATTTTAACCCTAGAATGCATAACCCAGATAAATATAATACCCGGTGGGCCTCAGAGGCCTGGGTTAAATTGCAAGCTAAAAAGAACTATCTTAATGGCATATATAACTCATGCCATCCATCTTGCACAGTGTAGAGCTCCTGGTTGCTGAAATTTTATGCCACAGGGTGGAACATCACCCGTGTAAATCACTTTCAACTCTAAAAGCTCCGTATAATCTGCTCGTGGTTGGATTTTGTTGAGATGATGTTTGCAGATGGTGACAACCTCTTCTTTCTCTGGTATATCGACATCTACGATATTGAAATGCTCCTTATCTATCACCGCCCATGACTTCTTGAAGCACTGGAATAATATAATATCGGGTCCAGTGGTGGTACTGTAACACTTATTGAAGATGGATGATATTACAATTTCATTGATATAGTGGTGGCAAGGTAGTCTTAATAGTTGTCATTCAAGCCTGTTTTCAAGGATTGTACAGGCTCCATTCTTGATACCAGTGTTGCTAGCAGTTGTATTGAATCACATGGCCTGCACACGACCGTGCAAATCCCAATCCTCTGAGCATTCTATTACAGCTGTTGCAGTTTGTTCACCTGTTCTGGAAACTAGCCTAGGCACTGCCAGAAGCTTAGACATTCCTCCCCCAGAAACTGTAGTATCATTTCCTGTGAGATCTGGAACTAATTTACCATCCCAATGAACAGTAAAAGGAATATCAACATTAAAGGACTGCTTAATATCATCAGCAATCTTTTTGTGAATTTCAATCCTTCTACGTATTGTACTTCTGCTGAGAACGATATCATCATCATGATGTCCAAGAAAAGTAGCAGTAGCTGACAGTACAACAACAGCATTGCGATCACTCATTTTTGTTTGGTTCAATGCCATAGACAAGTCAGGTGATACGATGTGTTTACCTCTACTGGACTGTCTCTGTTTATGCAAAGGTTGAGGGATATATGATGTACTTGGTTCTTCTTTGCTGCTACTACTACTACTATAAGCAATAGCTATGCCCATTTTCTTTTGGTTTGCCTCTGCTTCTGCCAACCTTTCATTTGCTTTTTCTCTCTGACATTTCCAGAAATCTTGACATGCTAGCTTTTCATCCACATTGCCCATGTAGCCTCTCCTTCCTTTCTCTCGCTGGGCATGTAGGAATGATTTATCTTCATCTATTGACATCATCTGCAAAGCATTTGCCTGGGCAATATCGAAAAGATCATCTAAACATTTTTGGAAAGAAATTTCTTTTTCTATTTGAGTCTTTGTACGCTTTGATTTTGATTTTTGAAGTGCTCTGAAACTATCGTACATTTTCTGAATCTTTGGCAGTGCATTGTATTCGGCTATAGTAGGTATTCTGGCCATTTCCCAAAATTTTAGGACCTCTCAAAACAAGTTTGGATGCCTCCTTCAAGGTCTTCTTATCCTTTGTTAGCTTGAAAATACGATGTAGCACATCTCCATTGGAAGGAAGTTTCTTTCTGCCAATCGAATCAATTGGCTGACCAAGTAGCCATATATTTCTGTTCTATTTCTTGTCATTGACGAAATAAACAATTACACTGCCCAACACCAATTTTGCTGATTTAATTCTAACACCTGTTTTTAGGTAACTTTGGTGTGCTGATTTAAAAAATCACCTTAGTTTTTGCCTATCACGTCAGGTTTTCGAGCAATCAAATACGGAGATATCGCATTTTGGCAGGGTTATGCCCAATTTTTTTTTCTTTTCAAAAAATAAGTTTTTACATACTCAGAATCAGCATGGAAAAGTAAACAATTGTGCAGGGAGTGAACTTTAATATACAATGGTAATATTGACACATAAAGTGATTAAAAGTGTTTAAATAAGCAAAAAATGAATCCATGATCATGACATCACGCTCACACCTGGGGAAATCACAGATACCCAAAATTTTAATATGTTGTACATGACCTTTAGATTTAATGCACAGATTTGTGTATTCCACAGATAAAATTTTAACAGCAAAACAGCTGTTAACAGGTCTCAAAAATCATCAATTTTGATAAGTGCCCTTCATGGATCACCCAAAATAGGCATATTGCATTGCACATTGCACGAAAACCTGATGTGATGGACAAAATCTAAGATGATTTTTGAAATCAGCACATCAATATTATCCAGAAACAGGTCTTAGAATTAAATCACCAGCAAAATATTTTTTTTTGTTGGGCAGTGTTATTTAACAGTAATCTTAGATGAATGAAAGAGTGGTAACCATACAATGAAGGACACAATGGCACAACAACCTCGCTTGCCATCTAAGATCAAACTGAGTCAAGTCTACTGTGTGATAACACCCTCACCCCCAACACCTACACAATGGATCAGTATGACCATATTACTGAACTGATTAGGCCTGAGTCTCCAGTATAGCCTGGGAAAGTAATGAAAATGCATTTGTAGGCAACCTGCAAACTCAAGCGTAAATTGAGTTCTTTACTAATTATGACAATTTTGGGTGGGGTGGCGGCACCCCTCATAATATTTCAAATTAGCTCAAATTTCTGTGGTGGCCTTTCCCTAAGTGTTAACAATATTAAAGGGTAAAACATTATAATTTCAAAAAACATTTTTTTGGACCAGTCTAATATATATATATATATATCTATCTATATCTATCTATATATCTATATATATAGAATAGTTAGACAGAAAATCTATGACTTTGGAAACTCAGAAAAAATTCAATGATAACCAACACGGGTTTCGATCAGGCAGATCATGCCTATCACAACTAATGGAACACTACAACAACATTATTGATTCACTTGAAAGTAATGAAAACTATGATGTACTATACACAGACTTTGCTAAAGCGTTCGACAAGTGTGACCACGGAATCATAATACATAAACTGAAATATATGGGAATAACAGGAAAAGTAGGGAAATGGATATATAATTTCCTTAGTGAGCGGAGGCAAGTCGTTACAGTACAAGGAGTATCTTCATCAGAATCAGAGGTCCTCAGCTCAGTACCACAAGGAACAGTATTAGCTCCACTACTCTTCATAATCATGCTAACTGACATAGATGAGGACGTTACCAGAGACAGCACAGTAACATCCTTTGTGGATGACACAAAGATCAGTAGAAAAATAAGAAACCCAGAAGACATAGGATCTTTACAAACCAACATAAACAAAATCTACAAGTGGACTGAAGACAACAATATGAAGTTTAACACCGAGAAATTTCAGCTATTACGGTACGGAAAAAGAGAAGACCTAAAGTGCATGGACTATTACACCCCAAATGGACAGGAAATTCAGAGAAATTCCAGAGCAAAAGATTTAGGGGTTGTAATGACAGATGATGCGAAATTTGAAACACAAAATAAGATTGCAGTAAACAGAGCAAAGAGAATAACGGGTCAGATATTGAGAACCTTTAAATGAAGGGATAGGAATGTAATGATTCCTCTACTGAAAACCCTGATCATACCCAAATTAGAATACTGCTCGGTCCTAACTTCCCCATATAAAAAAGAAGACATTAGACAGCTGGAGGGGATCCAAAGAAGCTTCACAGCCAAGATCAATGGGTGCAAAGAACTAAATTACTGGGAAAGGTTACGAGAACTAGACCTATATTCACTGGAAAGGAGAAGAGAGAGATACACCATTATTTACACTTGGAAAATAATGGAGAAACTAGTCCCTAATCTTACTCTGAATCCCATAACTCCCCAAACAACGGTGGAAAGTAGAAGCGGTAGACTGTGTCATATTCCCAAATTGAAGGCGAGACAGGGAACATCCTTAACCCTGAAAGAAAATAGTTTTGTAGTGAGAGGACCAAAACTGTTTAATCAGTTGCCCAGAGACCTAAGAAACACGAAGGGAGTTGCAGTGGAAATCTTCAAAAGAAGACTAGACGCCTGGCTCAGAACAATCCCCAATGAGCCGGGCGTACCTGCCTATGTGAGGTGGAGAGCGCAAGAATCCAACTCACTACTTCACCAGGCCAACTCGAGAGGAGGGGCGACAAGCTTGACCTTCGTGAAATGAGAAATCATCGCGCGGAACCTTTGTAAGGTAAGGTAAGGTATATGCACATTAACAGGAGCAGAACTTGAAGAGCAAGCAATGGCACTAGAACAGTGGATAATCAGCAACAAGCCTCAATATCTAGCATATTTTCTGGCTTTCAAAATAAAAGACAAGAACCTTTTCTCAGTATTGCTGTTTAATAATCAAGTCATTCAACTGTACAGAAAGTCTTCCTCTATTTGGTGGCAATTGATGAAAGTACAAACTGCAAAAAGAAATGCTATTGGTATGGAAGATTTCTGCAACTTTTGTGAACATTTACTGAGTTCTACCCCAAGTTCAGCTGCCATTGAGAGAGTTTTCTGAACAGGAAAGCTGGTCAAAATATATAAATATTTGCGTAGTGGAAGTGAACTGAATGAAGATGGTTTGATTACTTTGAGATGTGCCAGTGCTTAATAAATAAATACTTAACTATGATTACTATCTGAAATTAATTAGTTTATTACTTTTACAGGGCACTTCATTTAATAAAAAATATTTTGGAGTTCAATTTTAATTAAAAATGAAGTTGAGTTGTGCTTTGTGCTTTTGTTATTTATTTAATAAAATGAAAGTCCTACATGACTGCAATGACTCTTAAATACATGGTATTGACTGTTATTATTTTTAGCAACTTATTACAGTAACTTATTGTTTTAAAATATCTGAAAAAATCTGCTTGAGTGGGTTTTAATTGGTTTTTGAGGTGGGCTTTTTCTGAAAAAACCTGCTGGGGGCAACTGGGTTGGGTCCAATCAGGCTAACCCTGGTTCCACCACGCAATTAGGTTACTGTCTGCTGAAATTCTTTTGATATTCTTAAAATTTCAAAGAGCCAAAATGATGCTTCAATTTGTAGCACTGGTTGAGTGTTTCTTTATTTTTGCAGCAGCTCGAAGCATGTTTTCCAATCATCCTCTGATGTACTGGATGCCAAGCTTGCCAAAGATGTCAATTCCATTTCCTTTAGCCAAATCCAGTCATCTGTGATCCAGTCATGTAACTAGCTAGAGAACCTATTATCATTATTATAGGACTCCAGTCACAGTATTCCAGAGTTAGAGTTTTGTCCATGCTTGTTTGGCACTGATTATGGGTTGATTAACTCATGTGAGATAGGTTTGCCATAATTGTCAATGTTTTGTAGTTATTATTTTTATGTTGGTTATTTATTATTTGTGTTTTGATTTCCTGAGTAAATTAGGTTTTCCAGCGATCAATTATGAAGTCATGATTCCAATTAATGTTTGTTGATTAATTGTCTGTCATGTTATTATTGTGATTAATGGTGCCTGGTGCATATAACTAATAATCTTGTGTTGTCTAGGCACCAGTTGGGACTCAACTCACATGCTTGGATTGTGCATCCAATCCAGTTGGAGCTACGCACTGTAGGGTGTGTCAATTTTGTCAACTTTTTTCAAATCAATTTTGGTAGTGAAAATATAGTCTTTTCATGTCAAAACTTGAAATTGGCCAACCAAAATGAAATAAAATAACCCTTACCAACATCAATTTTACCTTAAAGTTTCAGAAATTGACTCTCTTACTAAATAATAGGACATAAATTGATTAACTATTCATCTGTCACAGAATTATCCCACTGATCGCATATGGAGTGTTTTCAAGGTCATATAGTTGTTGTACAATGTACAAGTCACAACATGAATAGAACTGTCCCTCAGTTGCCTCTTAGATGTCATAGATGGTGGTTTGCTGTTATTGCTCTTGTACCTACTTCATAGTTATTCTACTAGACAAATACTACAGTTTAACTGTAAGTATGGATTATTGATTATTATAATTATTATTATCATATTCTTCTGTCTAATTATGTTGTAATCCCATGAAATATTTTTTTATTGAATTTTAGAACATCGAATGACTAAACTTTGAAACATCGTAATTGATATAAGATACTTAAATGTTTTTATTTCTTTTTAGATATTCCTAAGATGCCAAAATTGAAGACAAGAAGTCAGTCATCATGCCACTTGAGCCTGTTAGTTGGTACAGGCAAGGAGCTTCCCATATCAGAACTACCAACAGTGCGAGACATGCTGAGACTAGGGTTACTCCTTCATGAACAAAATACAAAGGATAGAAGCAACTACACAGAGAAAGAGCTCATAAGGGACACGATTCCCCCTCTTCTGCATCAGTGGAAAAAAGCTAATGTGTTATTCAAACCACCTGTACTCAATCAGTATAGAACTATTGAGCTAAAATTAACAAAGCTGTCGCACAAAGCAGTTGAGACATCACTTGGTAAAGGAAAACTAGCAAAGAAAAATAAATTTCTGCATACACTTGATACTCCTCTTGACATTTTTAACTGCCAGTGTCCCATAGAGTTGTTCTGAAGCAAATTGTTCTCCCTCATGCAGAAGAGAACCTCACCCTCACATTGATTGTCACTGTCCTCGTGAGAAGAAGATCCCTGTTTTGGAGCTGGCTTTCATAAAGGAGCAGAGAACAAAGGCAGGAGGTCAAGGAAGTATGCAGATTGGTTCGGCAGATTATTCAGAAACCAAAAAACATATTGCTAAGAAAAAAAGAGAAAATCCGAGAGGGGGAAGAAAGGAAGAAAAAGAAGAGTGAAGAAGCCACCCAAAGAGATGAAGAGCTCTATCAAGAGGTTTCTCACTTCTTTGAAAGCTATTCAGATGAACAGAAAGAAGCAACATCAGTTGATAGCTCCAAAATGCCATCTGAACCTTCGCCGAAGAGAATGAAATACAACACTAAAGACATCTCAAACATTGCCCTTGCTAGTATTTGCCACCATACGGAGCTACGAGAGTGTAGAGATTGCCACTGCCACTTGGATAGATGCAGGCCTCATCAGCCAAGAGGATACATCCTTAGTGATAGATCATAATAAGATAAGAAGAGCACAAGAAAAAATAATGAAGGAAATATCTGATCAGCATGAAAAAGATTTGGAGGAGGAAGGTCTCTCTTGCCTTTTGTTTGATGGAAGAAGAGATGACACAAAAGTTCTCCTAGAGGTAGAGGGAATGGACAGAAAGTTTCCCAGTCTCATCAAAGAAGAACACTACTCTGTGTGTTCCAAACCTGGTGGCCACTATTTGTTTCACATTGTTCCTGAAGCAGAAGTAGAAGGCAAGAAACATGCAGAGGCAATTGCTGATCAAATAATATGTTGGCTTCAAGAAAGAAGACTTGACAGTTCACTGCAGGCCGTTGGTGGAGACTCAACTGTGGTGAACACTGGATGGCAGGGTGGTGTTATGCAGTGATGTAGGTCTCGAGATCGGTCTCGATCTCGAGACCCAATTTGCAGATCTCGATCTCGGTCTCCGCTATTTAGATCTCGGTCTCGACAGACGTGGTCTCGGTTTTTCTCCCCGAGACCGTAATGAAAAATACATGTTATTGGCATACTCATGATGGTGGCTTGGTTGAACAGACACAATTCAGAATGTTTATGAAAGTTTGTAAAACTAAGGGACTAGGTATTCACTAATCAGTCACCCTGTTTTGAGTTGCCACGTTTGTCTTGCGGGAGAGTGTGGGTCTAGATTTTTTTAGGTTAGCAGTATTTTTAGAGTTAAGCTTACTAACTAGACTCCTGTGGGGAGAGAAAAACTTGAGAAGAACCAGATAGGACTTGAAAATTAGGGTGGGGTTTGTGTGAGAAACTTCACAACCACCTGGGGAGATTTGAAAATCAGGGGGGGTTGTGAGAAACTTCACAACCCCCACATTCCTTCCCCCTAAGAAAAAACCCCTCTCACAATTCCTTCTTCCTCCATGTTCTCTACCAGGATAATGCATCTATTGACAATCTAAACATGGGAGTATACATTACAAAAATTATTGCATAAAAACAATGCTGACCCTTCCAGTTAGTTAACATAAACTTAGATTAGAACTCGATAGTACAAATTATTACAGACTTATTTAATAACAATTGCTTTGCTCAAACTGGCCAATTATAACAAACAGGGAAAAAACTATTTACATAACAAAGTAAACTTAACAAAATGCCCAAATCTCGCTATTACCTTAATCAAATTGGTACCACTAACATTATATATTAATTCCAGTCATGAACACCTTGATTCTCTCGCTTTCAGCCACTGGAAAGTCGAGTTCTTCATAGACTATTGATCTGTGCTCCTGGGGTCATCTTTATTACCAACACTTCTGTCATCCCAGCCAATCCATCCACGAACTCAGGGTGACCAATTTAGGGTTATGACTTCTTAATTTTGTCATAAATATTGTTTCCTGTATCATCAATCGATGAACTTTTGCTTGAAAACAATAAAAAAGGGCCTAATTCTTCAGAATTAAAAAAAAATGTCACCCCGAAAGCAAATATAGTATATTAGTATATTCGAGACAGCTGCATTGCACCATTCTAGATTGGTTACGTAGTATTTTCTTGAATATTCCGGAATATTCCAGAAATACACGTGTCTGCCTTAAGCCACGCCCTCTCTGGCCTCTATATAAGTGTTGCTGGATGAGGGTCTCGCGCATTCGCTCCTCAGACAATGCTGGTGAACAGAACACATATCACGTACAATTTATCATTAATGGAAAGTACTTGTTCCAAGTGAATTTATTTATCTCAGGTTATCTATCTTACAATGTCGCATAAGAGAAGTGCTATTGAATGCGAAAAGGGCAAAGAAACTTGGACGAAGAATCTGGTGCAGTTTCAGAACTCACACAAAAGAAGAAACGTCTCATCAGAAATGTCACCTCTTTTCGAACGAAGCCACTTGCCTCTCCAAATACATATTGCTGGAAGATACCTGTTTCTAGGCAACAATGTAAAAAGTAGAAAAGACCGGGCAAAGGTGATTTGTAATGAAGTCATTCAATTATGGGATAAATTTAATTTCCCACTTGTGTCTAATCAAGTTGTTCAAAGCAAGATCGAGAAAGTCTTGAAGACATATGATGAATGTGTATGACGTGGCAAGTATTCAATACTGGATGAACTATTTGATATCACAAAATTAGATGGACAATGGCTATGCAGTGAGGACAAAAAGTTTTACGATCTGCAAAAGGAGAACAAAGGTGAAGTGGGATATGTGACTGAGAAACTAGCAGGCAAAGAAACTATCCATCCATCAAAACGAATAAGGAAAACCTCCAGTACTTGCGTGGTGTCCAATTCTTCTGCCATCGAGTCCATCGATGTGTTAGATCAGGGGTGCTCACACCCGTGCCCGCGGGCACACGTGTGCCCGCCATGGATTTGAATGTGCCCGCTGGTTTATTTTGGAATAGCCGGCCTAAATGAAATCTTAACTGGCAATATAAAAATTACTAGAAATGAATTTTTACATGCGAGCAGAGCGCTCACATACATGTTTAAAACATGTCTGAAACCATTGCTTTGCTCCGCCAATTTCTGTGTCGCTTAAAGCGACGATTCTATTTCAACGGATATAATGAATCGAGTTGGCTGATTGGGTGTTTCGTGAAAATACAACCAATCAGAAGGCATTTTAGAAACGACTCGCTAGGCTTTCTGTGTCTTTTCGAATTTTTATTGATTTTATAAAGATGAGTGGGCGGATCGATATTTAGTTCCGCGTTTGACCTGTCCGCGTGACCTTGTGTGTGGATGCGAACATGAAATGTGTCTATTTTTTAGTCGTTTAAATTGGATATAGCTAACCTAGAACGAGAAGTTTTATTCCTTCAAAATGATCTGGAAATTAAAACAAGGGCCTTCAGTACCAATTTTTGGAGCTTATTTGCTGAAGAAAAATATCCTCTGCTGAGAAAATGTGCTATGTACTTGACCTCAATTTTTGCCTCCACATACCTTTGTGAATCAGCATTTTCCAAGATGAAGATGCTTAAATCAAAGTACCAGACTGTTTTGACAGATGAGCACCTTGATGACTGTTTAAGACTAACAGTTACCAATTACACGCCAAATTTCAAAGCCCTTGCTGAATTAAAGCAGTGTAAGCCATCAACTAGCAATTAAATGTGAGTATTATCTTCTATCACTTGTATTTATTTTTAGTTCATAAATTAGGGGAAAATTTTGGTGTTTGTGCCCGCCAAAGATAATAGTTAGCAAATTTTGCCCTAAGGTCTCCGAAGTCTGAGCACCCCTGTGTTAGATAGTGATGCAATAACGAGTGAAACAGAACCTAGTGACCATGAAGATGACTGTGAATCTTCCGCAAGAAAGCCAATGCGTAGACATTATAGCAAAACTGCAATTGCAACCAATTTAGTAATATCTTCAAAATTATCAACAAGCAAAGCTGCAAAAGTCTGCAAACAGCTGTCAAATGAAGGAATCAATATACCAACACCATCTCAATCAGGTATTTACAAATCAACGTACAGAGAAGCAGTTCGACTGAAAGAAGAAATGAAAGAAACGCTGCAACTAGAAGATTGGTCATTGCATTTTGATGGTAAACATATTGATGCTAAGGAATATCAGGTGGTTATTCTGAAAAATGAAAACAGAGAAGTCAAGTTAGGTGTGTTGTGTTTGGCAAATGGCAAAGCTGAAACTATCTCTGATGGAATACGGGCTCTTCTGGATGAGCATAACTTATGGAGCAGCATAAAAATGATGGTAGCAGATACAACAAGTGTCAATACAGGAAAATTGAATGGAGTTATAGTCAGACTACAAAGATTGTTTGCAGAAAAGGGGCTTGATAAGCCACAATTGATTGGCTGCCAGCATCACGTACTGGACCGAATACTTCGTGTGGTGATAGATGACGAACTTGGAGGTAATAAAACATCACCAAACATTGATTACCCTTTTGTTTCAGACATCATGAAGAAATATGACGAACTTAAAGCAAATTTTGAAAATGGCGAGGAAGAGATTTGTGAAAGTTCAGGATGGCGTGATGACATGAAGTTTCTGTTTCATCTAACATGTGTTTTTCGGTTTCTTGAAGAAAATGGCAGATTTCCAAAGGTACATTTTCGAAAAATACCAAACATCAGCAACGCCAGATGGAATTCAAGGGCAATATTAGCAATCCTAACCTATATACTTCTACCAACACGGAAGAGAATCTCTGCATAAGATTTGCAGATTTATTTCCTACGACTGGGCAGACTATAGGTTCAGCAATCAGATGTATAAGAAAGATGATTATCATAAATTGTCCAATATCTTGCAACAATACCGAAAAGCACTAAATACTCTGGAAAATCACTGGAACAGAGACCCATCTGCAATAGCTATACCAAGGAGCAACCAATGTGCAGAACATGCCATTAAGGTGATGCAAGAACTTTACGTAAACTGTAAAAATAAAGACAACCTTAATCACAGGTTTATTTTAAGCAATAAGTAAAACAATTAAAACAATAATAGAGTAAATGTATGATATTGTATTTGTATAATTAATATGTATTGTATAGGTATAATATTGTATAATATATGTTTATGTATAATAATTGTGAAATAAACATGCAAATTTCTATTTATTATTTTATTAATTTTCTTTTTTATTTTGGGGTGAAGTTTTTTCAAAATATATCGAAAAAACTGTTATTTTCATTGTCAGGGGGCAAAAGTTCATCGATTTATGATACAGGAACATGAGGTTATAAAAATGTCATAACCCTAGACTGACCATACACTTTCGCCTGGAGTCAGGGATCTCAGTCATCATCCTCAAAACAGTACTCCAGTCTTCCTTCACCTTCGATTACATTCAAGCAAGCAAACTGTACAGGAACTTGGTGACATCTGCAGGTACTTAATTTCACATCTTGTAGTTGTAGAGTTTTCTAGCTGTTGTTATGCTCAGCATTTGCTTGGGATGCGCTGATTGTATTAAATTTTAATTATTCAAGTCGTTTTTTATTTTTTTGGCCTACGGCGAGGGCACCTTTGGTGCCTGGGTTACTCCTTTGGGGGAGGTCATTCTCCCTCTCCACCAAAACCCCCTCACCCCCCACTATACCACTTCAGGGATAACCCCCTCTCCCATTATCCCCCACCCCTCCCCCATTTACCCCCACCCTTGCATTACCTTTTAAATCAATATATGATTTTGCCGATGGTGAGGGCACCTTCCATGCCTGGGTTACCCCTTTGGGGGAGGTCATTCTCCCTCCCCCCAAAACCCCTCACCCCCCTTTATACCACTTGGGGAGATAACCTCCTCCCCATTATGGTCATTCTCCCTCCCCCAAAACCCCCATCACCCCCATTTATACCACTTGGGGGGATGACCCCCATCCCTCTCCCCCATGACACAGAAACAGATGGACATTTTTTGGTCGCTACTCCATTTTATATATATATAGACTAGTTATTGCCAGCTTGGCTTCACCAAGAATGCCCCACACCCTCCACCCTCTTCTCCCCCATTTACCCCCCTCCCCTCCTCTTTTATCCCCCACCCTGAAGTTGTAGAGTTTCCTAGCTGTTATTATGATCAGCACTTGCTTGGGGTGGGCTGATTGTATTAAATCTTAATTATTCAAATCGTTTAATTTTTTTTTTTCGCCTACAGCGAGGGCACCTTTGGTGCCTGGGTTACCCCTTTGGGGGAGGTCATTCTCCCTCTCTACCAAAACCCTTTCACCCCCCTTTATACCACTTGGAGGATAACCTCTCTCCCATTACTCCTCACCCTTGCATTAGCTTTTAAATCAATATATGATTTCACCTACGGTGAGTGTACCTTCGGTGCCTGGGTTGCCCCTTTGGAGGAGGTCATTCTCCCTCCCCAAAACCCCCTCACCCCCCTTTATATCACTTGGGGGATAACCCCTCCCCATTATGGTCATTACCCCCCACCCCTCACCCCAATTACCCTCGCCCCTCACCCCAATTACCCTCCCCGTGACAGATGGACATTTTTTTGGTCGCTACTCCTTTATATATAGATATATGAAAAAAGTTGAAGCTCATATCTGTCCAGGCCCATAGCCAAACTATATTTTCAGCCCATACATCGCCTGTGTCTGTCATGCTTTAAACAAGCCTGCCCATAGGCTGGGCCAGGCATAGGCTTACGGTCATTCCCTTGCCTGTGCAGACTTTTATTTGGAGTTGCCATATACAGTACTATCAGTAAAAATAAAACTGTTTAGGAACTTCTCTTCGTGGCTGCACATTGCATAGATTTTTCAAAAACATTCGTGCCATTACTTCCTACGTGATGATAATTTTGTCAAGCTTTTTATTAAAACATTGAAAATGTTTAAATTACTCGAGGAAGTTTTGGTCCTTTGTAAATTAATAAAGTGTGTGTAGCCCATTCTTTTGAATTCTCTCTACTCTGAAACCACATTCCTGAAGGAGCAAATCAGTTCTGTCCTTTGAATGAAACATTAATATGAATTTAGTTGAACTTCTCATGAGTAGCAAACATGGACAAGTAGCAGTTAGGCCTATGGTAGTAATGAGTACAATACCAATAATTTAGCATTTTTAGTAGTTCTAACTTTTTGTTTCAGGTTATGGGTGGTTCAAGCAGCAAACAGCCAACTGCGCACCCCGCTCAACCCCATTCCGCAGCATCTCAAAAACCAAATATTATAGCTGCCAATCAAATTATTCATCACGATGTAAATAACTACATCATTCCTAACATAACTGGAAGTGCTGATGTGTTTGAACAGCGAAGTTTTACAGTTCAACCAGGATCCAAAGTTGATAGATACATGATAAAAGTTTGCACCAGACACTTAAGTAGAAAAGGTTGCCTCTCAAAATACTGTTATCGATTTCATGTTTGTCAGTTTTGGATCAGAGATTCCTGCAAGAAAGAGGACTGTAGTTTTGACCATCATTTCAATGCGCAGCACAACTGTTCCTTACTACGACATTTGACACAAAAATTTGGTGTCAGTGATTTGGAAGAAAAGTTGAAGAGAAATTTTTATTCTATTAAAGCAATGAAGGAAGACCAATCCATTTGCATTTGTATCGATAATGTCTTAAAACAATGCAAGAGAGTAAACTGTCAATCTTTTCATATTGATTCGCCCTATTCCTGGGAAATGTTTGCTGAAGGAAAATGGATTCAGTTCCCCAGAAACCAGAATGAAGAAATTGAGGAAAGTTTTTGTGATCCTCATAATTCATATCTCGTGCTAGATTCACAACCACTTAGAAACAAAACACGAAATAAAGACTTTGTTGATCAAGTACTCTCCAGTCAGAATGCAAAAATTGACTTTGAAAATATGACTTTAACATTTGATGATTCATTTTGCCGTGTAAGACGACTTTCTACTCCTTCAGATGTAGGCTTCTTTAAGACTGTTGCAACTCGGTGGTTATGGTTCTGGGAAGGGGATGATGGCAGTTGGAATTTTTACACAAATGCAGCAGTTAATAACTTCACTATAATTCCATTTAGCGATTATATTGAATCCGAGTTCGTGAAGAAAACTAAGAAATTTTCATTTGAAATTACTTGCTTTAATTATATTATAAATTTGGAGACCATGACACAGAAAAACCAAAGTACATCAACATCAAGAAGAATAAGGCGTCGCCCCATGGGTTCCCCTCGAAAAATGGAATGGAAAGGAAATAAAACGTTTTTAAGTCTATGGAAGAACCCAAAATCCAGTGGCCAATTTTTACGCCAAGAAGTTCCTTCAAGTTCCCCAGAATTTCATTTTGTAAAGCAAATGGTCACAAAAACAGTATTTGTAGATGAAATAAGAATAGAAAGAATTGAGAACCCTCATTTATGGCAAGCATACCAATTAAAGAAAATCCAGATGTTGAAGTCTCATAATGGTGACACTAGGATTTTGAATGAGCAGTACTTGTTTCACGGAACATCCATATCAGTATTGGACAAAATCTGTTCTGAAAACCTCGATTGGCGCTTGTATGGAAGTAATGTAGGAAATGTATATGGAAGAGGGACATACTTCACAAATTCAGCCCGTATATCGGATAGTTATACTAGGAGAGATGAAGAAGGATATAAGTATATTTTTATTGCTCATGTATTGGTTGGAACAGCTGCTGTAGGTCATTCAAGTATGACCCTTCCTCCCGTTGATCCAAATACAAACAAAAGGTTTGACACAACAGTTAATGACTCTGTAAACCCTGAAATTTTTGTAAAGTATAATTTAGACGACTATTATCCAGCCTATTTAGTTAAATTTAAGTAAAGGTTGTTCGAGATGTATCAGTTTTTTGTGAGGACTTCTGCAATTAGGTATGTTTCATTTATTAAAGATTTTCTTTTATTTTGATTTATGGTTTATTATATGCTTTTTGATTCACTGCAGGTTTTTTTTAACCCTAGATAGTTAATGCTCTTTTGGAGTAACACGACAGGTAATGCCGGGTAAAATCCACCTGGCTAAGGAAAAAAATAAAATAAAATGCTTCTAATTCAAATTTATTAATGAAAATTTGTGTACATATAAAGACACCAATTATTAACAAGACTGAAAAATGTTTGTGTGAAATTAATGGTTATCATTGGCTTGGTAAATGTTTTAGAAAATTAACTGAAAATTATTTTTTGAAACTAAAGAGCATATATGAGCCAATCTGATTATTCAAAAAGAAAGACAGTGCATATGATAAACCTAATATGTTTATTAGGTTCAATTACAGTTCAATTCAATTCAATTATAGTTCAATTACAACACCTGAAAAATCTCTGAAATAATCTGAAAAAAGAAATAATAATATTAGCACACCACAATACAGATCACCACACGAAACCCACCATGTATATTTATGCATGTATGTATGTATTTGTGTATACATACTATAAAATATGTAGGTCACAATAGGTAATGTCGTGTGAAATGTAGGTACACAAAAGGTAACACCGGGTAAAATCCACCTGAACGTGTACTGTACACAAATAACCATAAGCCGTAGCGCTTGACACACCCACCCTCTGACACATCTGGACAAATACTGAAGCAACTGGGAGACCCAAGGGTCCAACTTTGCAGGAACCTAATGAACGTTCTAATAGTGCAAAGTGGCTGGGTAAATTTTACCCCGCGTTACCTATCTAGGGGGTTGAGGTTCGGGTGTAAATGACCAAAACTTTGGTATAAATATGAGAATTTTAGACAATATTTTACTTGAAGAAATACAGGATTCCCCTTTGCTTTGTCCGGAGCGATAGGGCGCGTCCCTCTGTGGCGAATGTGGGAATGCACCTTTCTTCGGTGTAAGGGCTTTCTCTGCCCTCGTGGACCATTGGACCCGTTTGGGGACCCGGCTGATCTCCTGCTTCTATTTCTTTCTTTCTCCTTTTTCACCCATTCTTTCTGGCTTCTCTCTCCTTTTTGGACTTTGATTTGACCCCTTCCTAGGCCCTTGGGTGTGGGAGGTGGTTGCTCTGGACCCTTGTCGCTTTCGTGGTTGCTCCGGACCCTTGTCGCTTTCCAACCAAGCCCTGTCCATGCCACCTTTCACCGTGCGTTCGATGAGAGTGGCTGCCTTTTGGGTACGGGTGTATCTACCCTGCGTGACATCTATTGGCGGTGAGACCGAGTGTGCCCACGATTCGCCTTTCCCTTGTTGGAGTCGGTGGTGGCTGGATGCGCGCGGGGGATGAAGTTTTCTTTTTGTTTGCTATGGATACTTCCCCCACCCCCCATCAGCTTACGACTACTGCTTCTCATTCTCGAACTACTACTCTCAACACTCGAGTGGTGGGCAACCATGCCCTCGAGTCCTCTACCACTTGAAGACCACAACCTGAGGGTTGACCCCCTTGTGGAAGCGGAACGCTTGCACTCTCCTTTTCCGTTGCTGACCCCAGTCCGTCCCTCGAATATGCCCTTGGACATACACTCTCTGGAGCAGGGGTCTCGCCCCAGCCCACTTGAGCCGCTTTCGGGTAAGTCAAGTTCCACCCAAGACTTGCCCCCAGAACCCGGCTTCTTGCTCTCCCCATATGCCCCCCTCACCCGCCGTCGGCCCACCTCCCCACGGAGAGCTCCGCGGCGGACGGGGAAGCCGGCATTCACAGCCATCCTATCGACCGTTGGATATCCCAGTCCACTTCGACGCTACAGCCTCCCTCTCCCTTCCAAGTATCCACAAATTCCTGGTGATCCGGCCTACCTCTGGGTCCCTTCTGACCAACTCTGAACGGACGTTCCAGGCGATCCGAACCCACAGCAACTCCAGCCGCTATGATGTACACCCACAGAGGGATGGTTCCCTCCTCGTAAAATCACGCTCAGCCGCAGAGACAAAAGCCCTACTCTCCCTCACTGAGGTCCTTGGATGCTCGGTGTCCGTTTCCCCACACCCTCACCTGAACCAGAGTCAGGGCACTATTTATGCCACCCGCCAATTGTCGATCGCAGTGAACGAGCTCCTGGAGGACCTCGCACCCCAGGGAGCCACTAAGATTATCACTTCACATCCCGACAGGGAGGCACCCCCCTCCCCCACCCCACGTCTGCTCCTTACGTTCAATACCTTAATCCCTCCCGACCGCATTGTATGGGTATGGGAGACCGCGCGTCATGCGAGTTTTCTGTCCGCCCATGTATCCCAGACCCGACCCGTTGCCTTAAATGCAACAAGTTTGGACACGTTAGTTCCGTTTGTCGGCAGCCGCATCAACTGTGTGTTCATTGTGGACAAATCGCTCACCTTGACAGGTGCCCCAACACACCCAAATGCTCCAATTGTGAAGGCGCACACCCCACTTCATCCCGCGAATGCCTTTCTTCAAGTTCGAGGAGGAGGTCCGAGGCCTGTAGGCAACGGACTTCCTTACCCCCACGTGAGGCACGAGACAGGGTGCGGGGGTGTTTTACGCCGCTGCTCTCGGTTCTGTCATCTCGGCACGCCGCCCTGGCCTGCCGCTGAAACCCCCCTCGACCACTGCTCCTATCCCTCCCAAAGGAAATCCTCGCAGGACCCGACGGTCTCCTGTCCCCCCACCATCTCTCCTCTTCACGCACCTCACCTGCCACAAATCCCCCTAAGAGTCTGGGACCAGCACACCCAGGCCCCATCCACCTCAAACCCTGCCCTTCCAGTACTCTATCCACACGCCCGAACCTACCGCCCGGAGCAAGCCGACGAGGCGGAGACGCCGGAGCGAGTCGCCAGACCATCCGGTCTTTCAACGTGCCTCTCCCTCTTCCCCTAGAAGGAGACGGCTCGGACCCTCACACCGCCCACTTCGTCTACAAGGTCCATCTCTCCCCACCGCGGAAGTCCCACCACTCAAACCCCACAGACTGACAATAGCCGCCGAAATCCATGACCCGCCCCCCCCGACGAGATCCAATTTGAACATCCTCTCCCCCGAGGATCCAGTGGATGCGGCCCTGGCGCAGCTACACGGTGTGACCGAGGGAGCTCGGCCGCGCCCATGAGTCTCGTGGATCTGCCCTTGCCTCCTGGTGCCGTTTTTCCCACCCTCCACGAGACCACTCTGGTTCACCTTCCACCCCCACAGTACCTGCCTCCCCCCAACATCCCCGGTCCCCTCTTTGTTAGCCACCCTGAGTACGCCGTGAGACCGCGGACAGGCAGGGAGGCGCCACTTTGGGAGGTAAAGTGCCCCCTCCTGGCCCGAACACAGAAGCCCGCCAAAACACTTCTGACTGCCGTGATCCACGCCTCCGGTCTCGCTCGGCCGACTCGACCCCGCAACCTCCGCGGAGATCGACTGGCCGACCGATTCCTTCCCTCGTGAACGGTAGATAGCCAGCCATGCTCCTGACCCATCCTTCACCTTCGCGAACTCCAGATCTCCCTTCACACTCCTAGCACCTACACCTTTACCCATCCCCCTTCATCAACTAATGGATCCCCCGCAAACCACAATAGTACACTGGAACTGCAGAGGAATATTCGCGAACTATGAAGGCCTTAACTCCTTGATTGCCACTTCCCGTCCGGTGTCTCTCTCCAGGAGCTAATCCTGGGGACCAGGCCCATGCCCTGCCCTACTGGATATTCCTGCATCGCCACCCCGCCTCCTACTTGCTCTCGAAGGGGGGGCTGCCATTCTCATACACCACGCAGTCCCCTTGCACAATCTCTCTATCCGGTCCTCGCTACAGGTGATTGCTGGCCGGCTTTCCCTGGATAGACAGTACACCGTCTGCTCAATCTACCTCCCTCCCCACGCTCAAGTCTCCCGCGATGACCTGGTGGAAGTCGTACAACAACTCCCCAGGCCCTCCTACTACTGGGTGATTTCAATAGTCGCCACCCCTTGTGGGGCGACAAACACCACCTATATGGCCCCAACCCTGATTACTGTCATGACCGAGCTCTCCTTCGAGTGCTCTCCTACATTCTACCATGCCACCACCTGCACTCCATCCTGTATAGACATGTCCCTCGTTTCGCCTGATGCCTTCCTAAATTTCAAATGGCAAGTCCTCCAAGAGGACTATGGAAGTGACCATTTCCCCATTCAACTCGCGCTCAATCAGCCCGACTGGACTGTTCGGTAGGATGGCCCATTTTTCAATTTTTTTTTTAAAGTATAGGTTATCGTAGTTTTTCCCATTATCTGGCACTATACTAGCACATTGGTACCATTTTTACAAAAATTTATCAATATTTAGGGGTCTCGCATCGACCTTGAAATTACGATTTTTTTTTTAAATGCATACTTTTTAACTTTTTACTGAATCAAGATAAATCATTAAGTAGGGATGTTTTCTGAATCCTCTTGATGAGAGAAGTCGTTTGGTGTGCCTTCCAATGTCATACGACTAACGGTTTAAAAGTTGTGCCTGTATACAGGTAATACCAATGTGCTAGTATTGTGCCAAATAATGGGAAAAACCACGATCACCTATACTTTCCAAAAAATCAGCAAATAGCAGACAAATAAGGAAGAAAGAAACAATAACTTAAAATCACTTTTGCATTGTATTGACCACTATCACACGTCACTGGCTGCAACGTTGTCCCTCTGTGCTATGTCATCGTGGCGAGTGATGACTTCTTGAAGTCGCCGAGCTCTTTCTGGTTCTTTTCCACCACTTGCAGAAGATCCTGCAGCTGTGCCTCGTCCTTTGTGACCGTGTTCGCATAGTCTTGTATCAGTTGGACTCCTCTTTCAGCGACGTCATTGGTGACCTGGAGATTAGAGATCACATCCTTCAGACGACAAAAGCCCTCGTTCTCGTCCCACTTATCAGTTGGCAGGGTGAGCCACGAAGACCCATACATCTTCAGACCTGCAAATAAGAACCAGGAGGACTCGTCGATCAGGTCGGGGAGTAGCGTCATCTCGTCGACTGAGACGTTCTCGTATGTGAAGTCTTTGGGTACAGGGAGGTGGGACAGCTTCTCTGCCATCTGTTGCTTCACAGTGCCATCCACCTTGTTGCTGCATAAAGCGAAGATGACGGTCTGAGGCCTCAGGTACCAGAAGTGCTGCCTCATCACTGCCAGTGACGCTTCTGCCACCTCGCGGTCCACTGCCCTATACCTCAGAAAACGCTGGTATAGTACCAGGTCATTCAACGGCGCATCAGCTGCTACAGGGGCCGCCAACCAAGCTGGTACGTACAGAAGAACGATGAACACCACGATCCTGTGCAGTTTGTCGACCAGCTCGGCGTCGAGCTCCAGCTGCCTACTGAACATCAGCAGTTTTGTGTAGTAGATGACCTGAAACAGAATAGGCAACATTGTAAGTAAGACAGGTTTATTGTTACCAATTACTTTGTTTGCGCTATAATGAAATGTTTATCTTTGAATAACATTTAAACTTATCTCTAGATTATTTTTGTTTGAAAATACTAACTTTAGCCATCCATCTTGCGTGGTGGTAGGCTCCTGGGCGCATGAGGTGAATGCCACGGCGTGGTTGTGTCCCGAGTACCAGGAGCGTGATCTCTGCCACTTCCCGGTAATCGTCTCTGACGAAACCAGAAGCTGACCGCCGCGTCCCGGAGTTCTATTAGCCACGTACTCTCCGCCAGATTCTCGACCTGCAGCTTGCAGTAGGTCGAGAGATCGAGCTCGTCCCATCTTCAAAAATAATAAACAAGAAAATTGTGAGAAAACTCTGAAGTTCCGGTTTGGCTTGCTGTTTTATAAACTAGTGGAATATCATGTGTGTCCTAACTTTACCTTGCACAAAAAATGAACTAACCTCTTCAACTGCTGAAACAAAAGATCAGTTGGTGCCGTAGTCCTTCCGAGCAGGGTGACGGCTACTGCCCCGACGATAAGCTCTAGGACGTGATGACGGCATCCCAGCTGGAGTAGCGGTCGCCCGAGCATGTTTTCCAGCCGGACAACTGCACCCTGCACCCTCCCCGTGTTGGTGGAAGTGGTGTCGAAGCAGAGTCCGATGACGCTCTCCTCACATCCCCAATCTTCGAGAGCATGTATGGTTGCCCACGCCTGCGACAGTCCGGTGCCGTCAGCAACAGCTGGGACTGACAGCAACTTTCCTTCTGTGCAAGGAGGAGCCCCGGAGATGAGAATTGCTTGGCGGTGCTCCACCGTTCCAAGGAAGTTCTGAAACACATGCCATATATTTCAATTTCATGGTTGTAAAGTAACCTATTTTTGTTCACATTCAGTTCTCTCTTTAATTGACATTATGCTTCATGAATCATTACTAAATTGATAGCTATGAAAACTTAATCAACTGACCTTGACCATTTTGCCATCCCAGTGGACAACAGTGTGCCTCGGTGGCGTGAAGGAGTCCTTCACAGCCGTCGCCACTTCACGGCGATGTGACACTCTTCCCCGGCGAGCCGTTTCTTTCGAGATGCTGAACTGATTGAGGTCTGCTGGTGGATCCGCCGAACGTGTGATAGCAGCCACAATGCTTACTACCTATGTAGAGAATGGAAAGTGGAAAGGAAACTGTCAAGAATACATGTGGGTTACGGGACACTTTAAAACTGACGCTATCGATGAATACTATACACAATACGCACCTGATTATTGGACATGCGGAAACGATCAGCCACTTCCATGACAGCAGGTGCATTAAGGATGCGGCGAGGAAGATTGACAGACACACTTTGCTCTTTCGGCAAGGGGAACGCTAGTTCTGTCTCCGACTCTCCTGACATGCCAGTATCATCATTCTCCATGGCCTCATCTCCGGTTTCGTATGCACACTTTGAGGTTTGCGGCTCCTGGCGAGGACGTTTTCTTCCTTCCTGTAGCTTTCTTTTTACAGCGAAAGCTTTATCGTTCCCGCTCATCGTTGCCACCCGAGGACCACGTTGAGGTAGAAGTCAATGTCTTCTTTCTTGTCCTTGTCGGACAGCAGTCGATTCTTCTTTATATCTTCGACAGCGTCAGATGCTCCGATATCCCACAGCTTGTCCACACTGTCCGAAAACTTCTGCCGTTTTCCTCCGGCGTCAGTTTCTCGTTTTCTGCTCTTTTGGAGTAAGTGCCACTCTTTCCACAATGCCTCTAGCTTCCGTTCGCAGTTGAGCTTTATGATCGTTTTAATGCGGGCCATGTTCCAAAACTTTAAGACGTTGTTTACGGTTTCTTTGAATGCGTCTTTCCTGTTAGCAGTGTACTGGATAACACTGAAGAAGTATTGCAAAACCTGCCGTGTTGTTGGCAATTTGCTACCACTGATGGAGGACGACGGTTGGCCAACTAAAAAAATTTCCGAGGCCGACCTTAGAGAAGGTAGCGATGTTATTTTCGCCTTTCCTTTTGATGACTATTTGTAGCTTCAAGAGTTCTTCCAGTTATGGTTGCCATCGATTTGTCCATGACAAAGGATGAGGAACTCAGACAGAATTTCAAAATGTTATGATCTGCAAAAAAAGAAATAGGTTAGGTACCTGTCACAGGCATAGTGCATTTTCTAATTACCTATATACATTATACATTCCGCCCGGGTATGGTGACTCATTTTTTTGAAAGTATGTGATCGTGGTTTTTCCCATTATTTGGCACTATACTAGCACATTGGTATTACCTGTATACAGGCACAACCTTTAAACCGTTAGTCGTATGACATTGGCAGGCACACCAAACGACTTCTCTCATTAAGAGGATTCAGAAAACACCCCTACTTAATGATTTATCTTGATTCAGTAAAAAGCTAAAAAGTACGCATTTAAAAAAAAAAACTAGTAATTTCAAGGTCGATGCGAGACCCCTAAATATTGATCAATTTTTGTAAAAATGGTACCAATGTGCTAGTATAGTGCCAAATAATGGGAAAAACCACGATCACCTATACTTTTCAAAAAAAATTGAAAAGTGGGCCACCCTACTGTTCGGGTACCGGTAAGGTGGATTACTACCAACGCGAACTGGGCCCGCTTCCGCGACAATACAGGTACAACCCTTACAACTGCCCACTTCCCATCCACCGATGAGTGCATCGCATATTTTGAGTCCGTCGTTATAGCGGCTGCAAGCACTCGCATCCCATGATCCTCCGCCTACCCCCGTGCCCGACGGGTGCCTTGGTTGACCCTGGAGTGCGCGGAGGCCGTGCGCGCCAAGAAGGAGGCTATAGCGCTTCTACGGGACGCGACTCCCCATCCATCGCACGGAGATGCAGCGGGCCAGGGCTATCGCCCGCCGCACAATGAAGACAGCGCGCCGAGCCTCTTGGCGTGCCTTTGTGTCCGGCATCACCGCCACCACACTTTCGGCTACCATCTGGAGGAAGGTACCGGGTGTCGAGAGGCGACATGTCCCCTCCCGATCCCCGGTCCTCCGGACTAACGACGGACTCCTATGCGAGCCCA
Source organism: Bathynomus jamesi (assembly GCA_023014485.1). Lineage (NCBI taxonomy): Eukaryota > Metazoa > Arthropoda > Malacostraca > Isopoda > Cirolanidae > Bathynomus > Bathynomus jamesi. The sequence goes on along the minus strand of JAJOZX010005397.1, from coordinate 124,627 downwards.
AGTCCGTGGCAAACCACCTCGCTTCTACCATCGCCGCCGTTTCTTCCTCTGCAGTCGGTTCCGTACCTGCCCCCTAACAATAGCTCCTCTCCACCGTCCATAGACAGCACCTACAACCGGTTCACCATGCGTGAACTACAGGCGGCACTAGCCTCTCGACGATCCCCTTGTCTCGGTCCGGACGGTATTCCGTACGGCATGATCCAGCACATCCACACTACCTTACAAATTTTCATGCTAGACCTATACAATCGCATATGGATAGAGGGCGCCTTCCCCTCCAGGTTGAAGGAGGCCCACGTCATCCCTATTCCCAAACCCGGCAAAGATTCCCTGGACCCCACAAACGACAGATCAATCGCCCTGACGTGTTGTGCCTGCAAAATCCTTGAAAAAAATGGTCGCTACGCGATTATCGTTTGTCCTTGAAAATAGCAATTCCTTCCCGACTACCCAGTCCGGCTTCAGACAATTCCGCTCCTCAGCCGAGACATACAGGATACCTTCGACAATGGACAGTTCGTACTGTCAATTTTTTTCGATATTCAGAATGCCTATGACACCACCCGTCGGGCAATGATCCTTAGTCAGCTCCGACATCTAGGCCTCGTCGGAGCCATGCCGACCTTCATCAGGGGCTTCCTTTCCTCCCGAACCTTTAAAGTCCGTGTGGGCTCAGTCCTCTCTGACACCTTCGTGCAGGAGGACGGGGTCCCGCAGGGAAGCATCCTCAGTGTTCTCTGCTTCTCCGTCGTCATGAACACGGTCTCAAAATATCCTTCCACCCACCATCCGCTCTTCCATCTACGCGGATGACCTTGCGATCTACTTCGCAGGGCGAGAACCGTCCGTCGTTCAACGGCAAATGTAGCTCGCCATCTACCGGGTGAAAAGGTGGGCGACGTCGGTGGGTTTCCGCCTCTCCACCCCCAAGTCCAAGTGTATGCTCTTCAGTAGAAGACCCACAACACTTCCTCTTCCCTCTGTCACATTATACGGCACTCCTCTTGAGGTGGTACCCTCCACGCGTTTTCTGGGCATGACCCTAGACCGACAGCTCAACTGGGTTCCCATCTCAAGCACCTGAAGCAATCCCTTCGACGTCCCCTTGCTCTCCTAGATCATCTCTCCCACACCACATGGGGTGCAGATCGACGCTCTCTTCTTCGCCTTTACACTTCCATGGTACAGTCGAAGCTGGACTATGGCAGTGCAGTTTACGGTTCAGCCTCCAACGCCCGCCTCCGTATCTTGGACCCAATCCTTAATAGAGGCCTCCGCCTCGCCACCGGTGCTTTCCGCTCCTCCCCAGCCTCTAGCCTCCACGTGGACTGCAATTATCTCCCTCTCGCCCTCCGACGGGGTTTACTCGAGGACATACCTCCGTGCACAGAGGCTACCTTATTCGTTTCTGGGCACGGCGGTTTCTGAACTACCACCCCAGGGACGGAGCTGGCACTTCACTGAAGTGGTCCGCTCTTTCCTTGACCTTTTCAACATGCCCGCCCCCTTAGTTATCCCCATTTCATACAGCATCTAGCCCCCCATGGCTCCTCACCCCTATCAAGTTTTGCAGGGATCTGTGTCCTACCTAAGAATACCACGGGCGCCACGGTATACAGATCACTCTTCCGTGAACACGCAACCCAACACCCGGACGCAGTCGCCATTTATAAAGATGATTCCCGCTCGGAGGCTGGTGCGGCGGCCTCAGCGGTGATTCCGTCCCAGCCGCTTTCCGGAGGCGTCAGCCTGCCCTGCGAGGCCTCCGTTTTCTCGGCGGAACTTTTCGCGATTACGGAGGCCCTCGACATTGTGCGCACCCACTCTGCCAGCTCCTTCCTCATTTATTCAGATTCCCAAAGCGCACTTCTCCCTAGCAAGATTTAACCATCCTCACCCGCTCGCCTGTACCATCCAACAAACCTTCCAGGCCTTCCGGCACAAGACAGTCGCCTTCTGCTGGGTCCCGGCTCATGTCGGCATCCAGGGTAACGAGGAGGCGGACCGCACGCAAACACTGCCTGCTCACTGCCGGCCTCCCGACCCCTCCCCTTCTCCGACTTCTTCCCGACTCTCCGCTCCCACTTCCGCTCCATATAGCAGCGGGAATGGGACCAGGCCACACAAAATAAACTCTACATGATCAAGCCACAAATAGGATACTGGGCCTCCTCATTCCACCGGTCCCGCGATAAAGAAGTGATTCTAGTCCGTCTCCGCCTAGGCCACACCCGCATCACCCACGGACACCTTATGGCGAAATCGCCAGCCCCGCTCTGCCCTACCTGCCATGCCCCAATCAGTCATACACCTGATGGAGTGCCCAAACCTGTCCGCTCTTCGTCGCAGGTGTTTCCCTCTTTTGGCCGAAAATCCCACACCCGACCGTCTGCGATCCATATTCGCCGAAGGCCCCCACTTTTCAACAGACGCGATTTTCCTCTTCCTCACTCACTCCTATCTGCTCCATCGCATCTAAGACCATACCCCTCCTACCCACTATCCAGCAACTGACCCTTACTCAACCCCCTTGTCTACCACTCCCAACACAGTAACACCACCCACTCACTGCCTCGCCGAAATATGTACAGCTTTCTGTAGGTACGAATCAGCGGTAAATTAGAAAGAGAAAAAAAAATACAGGATTTCAGAGATCAGAGAAACGCAAGCTTCCTCCACTGCCATCAGTCAAAGAATAATATATACGCCTTGCTACTAAGAGTCAAGCAGTGCATACATTGGTCGACTTTATTTTTTCGCGTGTAAACTTTACACCCAAAATTACCTTGAAAAACCCTGGATTCAGCATCATGAAGTCGCAAGACTCGTTTAATTTGACGCTTATACCGTATATAGAGAGATCCAATACAATCATTTAAAGAAAATTGTTTGCTACTTTTCCTTTTTACTGAATAATTGCATTTTTGTTATGCATACAGGATTGTTAACCTTAGACATTTATTATAGACACGAGCCTGATCTGCGAGTGTATAACCCTTTTATGTAATACTAGTTCATCATTATTATTATGACTTTATCCAACCTTATTTGAAGGGGTTTAATAAGTATATCGGGTAATGAAATTTCCATCCTTGTTGTTTGAGATTCTGTTTAGTACAGAATATGTTTAACACGAGTTTTAAACTTCTTAAAATACCATTTTTTTTTTTTTTTTTTGCAAGGAGTGGTCAAGGGCGAATACCCCACCCCCTTACACACACAGAGAGAGAGAAGAGAGGCAAAATCAAGGTACAGTGTTTTCGACATTAGAGACACCGCGTTTGAAAGATTGGAGGTCATAGACGGGGGGGGGGGGGGGGAATGGATTGAGTGAGATTGTTCAAGAGTTAACCGGCTGAGTAGATGAAAGATTGAAAATACCGATTAACCCTTGCGTTAGAGTTTAGACAGTTCGACAGAAAAGGAACGAGGAAGTGTCGAAAGTCTGATGCTGCGTGTTCTCCTTAAGGGGGAAGCATACTCCATTCAGGGGCTGACAAGACCCCTGTACAGAGACAGCAGCTGAGTGGGGGTGAAGAAACTGCGGAGGGGGTACAGCACACCTAACTACTTAGAAGCTGTTTTAGAAAGAGAGTATGTGTGATCTTTCCAGGAAAGATCACGAGAAAAGGAAACGTCACGAAGGTTAACCCCTTTGACGACCGGTATACGTTTCTTTGAACTTAAAAGTTTAGGTGTTATTGTATTCACAATTAGATATGTTAGTAACTATAGTCACTTAAATGACCCATTTTGGGGTTAATTTTCCAACAACTAAACGATACCTATATAAACATTTAGATGTATTTGTAGAAACGTTGCATCATTGTACAATTTATATTATTATTTCGCTGGGACACACACGTCCCGTGGTCCTCACAGGGTTAAGGGAAGAGGAAGGATTGAGCTGTGTGGGGTTGAAGGTAAGGGGATAGTCGTGTGGAAGATTGTGACGAGTAGACAGATGGAGGAACTGAGTTTCTGAGGCATTGAAAGCCACAAGATTTCTCTGCCCCAATCAGAGATAGCAAAAAGATAACAGGTCAGGTGCTCCATAGCCGTCCTATGCGAATCATGAAGTGACTGTTGAGAGGGATGTTTTAGGAAATGAGTGAAGTGATTTGTGATTTCATAGTTGTTTTAACTAACGTTAACTATGATTAGCGGATGTTCGGTGACAAAGAAACAAACAAGGACACTTTATTTCAGACTCAACAGATACAAACATTATACAAGGGGTCCATTGAAGATTAAGAGAGAGTTGTCTGGAGCACTGATTATGTAGGCCAGTGAAACACTATGAATAATGAACATACAGTTGCCTACGCCAATGCTTCTAGATTTGAGATCTATTAAATATATCGGATGTCAGTCCACTAACCATGGCTTCTATTGTCTCTGACTGACTCACCAAGACCAGCGATAAATCTAAATACAAAATTACGTATAAAAACACTGGCGCAGTTCGGAATCTTATTGACTACAAACAGCATACTAGCACTCGAAGGAGCACCATTTATAAATCTTGATAAACTCCTAAAAATAATAATATAGGCAACATATAGTTTTTTCATATACATCCCGCAGTTCCACCACAATTGAGCTGTATATAGTTGGGGTACAAAAGGTTTTGAATAAGATCATCTTCATATCTAATGTACACAGATGAAATTTTCTAATCAAAGTATTTCCCCTGTGGATAATGTTTTATTTTATTGCCATTTAATTAAGCCCGGACATCCTGTATAAAAAATAGAGTAACCTCAGTAAGGAAATTGATTATAATTATTTAAATCGGTATCTTTTGAGCAAAATACCTGCAGGCATATTATCAGAAATTAAACGTCACTGACAGAAAATGCATCTAAGTAGGATACATAGTTCTTCAGAGGATGAACAGTGTGTTCATCCTCTGAAGAAGTAGTCTACCTTAACGGGTCTTTCGTGGAAGAAGTGCTGGGAAAAGCGAATGCACTTGCTTGAACCCAGATCAACTGGATCAGAGGAAACGCAACTGCAAAAAATGTGTGTGACGAAATTTTTTTTTAAAGGCCCATTGCACTGATCCTGAAAATGTTGGTAAATTAATAAGTAAAATTATTTGAAAGGAAAGATTACAGGTTCTTGTGTACATACGGTAGTCACTTGTAGGGGTATACATTTCACAGCAAGTGAACTCAGCCATAAATTCTTTAAAGCCAGTCTGAGAAATGGGAAAGGGTACAGTGATGAGTCTGCTATACTACGTTTAGCAGACTCTACCCATTTCCCATTTTAAGTGGAACTTAGTTTTCCAGGTTGGTTTCATTATCGCTCGTTTCACGGTGTCCCTCGTTGGACGGAAGACGTCAAGTGGATCAACCAACCAACCAGCCAATCACACCAAGTGACACAAAGTGAAGATAATTTAGTAGTTTGTCGTATTAAGCTAGCGCAGGTTATTTTTGCCCGCTACAATCACTGGTGTCAAATTTAACTTTATAAATTTAGCGACAGTGACGCGCGTTGAAATTACAGCTTTGGTAAAACAGTATTTTCACCAGTGATGTAAGACTCGAGATCTCTTTTTTTTTTTTCTGGTCCATCTCGGCCATGATGGTCTGGACTACATCACCAGTATGTTGATGATCCTCAAGTGCAACGAACACTTATTTTGTTTTAAGTAGGCATTTAACTGCTGAAAAAAGTCATGCAATGAATCTGAATAAATTGTAAGTAAATTTTGCAATTGTCACTTGATAACCTCTCTAGAATCTTTTTTTTCGAATGTGAAATACTGATATTCACTACAAACTATATAATGTCCGGTAAGCATTTCTTTTTTCCCTATATCTTGGTTCATAATTCATATTCTTAAATGAGAACATTATAACTCATTATTTAGAAGTGACGTAACTGCTATGTGGTTGACTGTTATTGTAAAGTTATTGTGCTCTAGGAAGTTATGGATATTTCTTTTCTTAAACGTGACTCAACACTGAATAATTTCTAGAAGTTTTGATATATATATATATATATATATATATATATATATATATATATATATATATATATATATATATATATATAAAAGGGGTTGCGCGTCTTAAGGTACCTAACCGCCAAAATTAAAATTCGCCAGAAATGGCCTCCGAAGTTCAGAAATATCCATATTAATGAAAAACGTAGTTCGCTTCATAAGGTTTTCAACCGTACATCGTACCTTGACGCGCGATCCCTATATATATATATATATATATATATATATATATATATTTATATATATTTATTTGCCTGTTTATTTCTTTATGATTATTTAGGCTGTGACATATATATCACTAAGGCACTATTTTGTATTAATTTTTTCTCAATTTATATTTATATTTATTTTTATTTCTTTATTCTTCTGTGACCATATAAATGTTGGCTCCTCCCACAATTTTTTCTATGCTTACTATATATATGTATATATGTATATATATATATTATATATATATATGTATATATATATGTGAATATGTATGTATGTATGTTTATTTTTGTAACCTATATATTGCCTTGATCTGTCCTTTCACTCCAGTGTTCCTGAGGATGTCATTAGACGAAAGCGCTTGAGCACCCCTTTGTGTTTCTTTTTTCCTTCGTGGTTTATTCATCATAAATACTTTTCACGTGTCACTTTCGTGAAATAATTTTTCATATATATATATATATATATTATATATACACACACACACACATTTAATTGCAATGACCACGCAGTATATTAATGTATAGAAACGACGTAAGAATAGAGGAGCGTTCTGCACACGAGGAAGAGAAATAACGAACAAATGAAAAATGAAGTCCCCGCCCGGGAATCGAACCCAGGATCTTCCGATTGCCGGTCAGATATGCTAACCACTGCACCACAGGGCACAATAGTCAGAAGTCGTAATTCTCCTACATAGGGCAGAAACCAATGCCCTAAGAGGGCACCCTCGCAAATCGTGAATATGTACATTTAACTGCAATGACCACGCAGTATATTAATGTATAGAAACGACGTAAAAATAGAGGAGCGTTCTGCACACGAGGAAGAGAAATAACGAACAAATGAAAAATGAAGTCCCCGTTGTTTCTCTTCCTCGTGTGCAGAACGCTCCTCTATTCTTACGTCGTTTCTATATATATATATATATATATATATATATATATATATATATATAATATATAACGTAAAGAACGACGCTTGTATAGGAGAATATTTCGCGCAAGATGAGGGAGAACGAAAAAATGAGGTAACCATTTTTTTCAATTGTTTCGGTCTCCCTCATCTTGCGCGGTATATTCTCCTATACAAGCGTCATTCTTTACGTTAATTATACTGCGTGTTTGCAGTTAATATATATATTAATTTAAAGTATAAGCCTAATAATGTAAGTAAGTTTACTTACATTTGACGTATGTTTGAGAATTCTTTCTTTAAATCAATCCACTGTGATTTCCGATACAGGAGAACCGTTAATGGAAATATAGTATTGGAGTATGGTGGACACGGTCTCGTCTACGTCGTGGCGAATGTCGTAACATCGCTTCCCGTCGATCAGTGAAGTTAAACGACTGGGTCTGGGTTTAGTCAAGACTTGGTTTGGTCATCCTCTGCGTCTAGATTATATTCATTCTCGTATTCAAAGCATTCAAAGTTAAAATTGTATATTTTTTGGAAATAAATGCAAATGTTATTAAAGTGTGCCGTGGTACTCTGTAACAGTGTAGAAACTTCCACAAAAAGTATGATTTTTTTTAATTCTCCGAAGATCTTTTTAATATCAGGGCATCTAATTGTGGAAGAGTGGACCGAAAATTTGGCCGTAACATAACACAGAGTAATATTTGTTAAACATTTTAATGAATTGATACAGGCCAAGATTTTGTAGATAACTGATCCATTTTTTGGTCCCGACTGTAGACCTTTATTATAGTGAATTTGAGATGTATTAATCAAATTAGTTCATCAGGAATGGTAGTGTGTGTGTGTGTGTGTATATATAATATATATATATATATATATATATATATATATAATCGGAAGATCCCGGGTTCGATTCCCAGGTGGTACTTCATTTTTTCATTTGTTGTTTTCTCTTTCGTCTTGCGCGGAATATCTCCTATACAAGCGTCGTTCTTTACGATATATATATATATATATATATATATATATATATATATATATATATATATATATATATATATAAAAAACTTGGTTGAATGGTTTGTTCTTAGGGAAGTGTAGCTTAGCGAGGGATAGGAGGACGAAAAGATGGTACATGTTTATTAACAGACGTTTCGGAAAAAATTCAATTTCCATCATCAGTGCTAAAAAGTTTAAAAACAAATAGAAATAAATAAGTATAATAAATAAAAACGAACAATAAATTAAAATGGCGCAACAATTAGCGAGAATTAATAGTAAGTTTCAATATATTAAATTAAATGATATAAAGTATAAAAGTATGGACAATAAGTAAAATATAAAACGGTTTAGGTAAAACAGAATTGAAGGGTTTCTTACCAGATTATTAATGTAATGGGAGACTAACAATACAGAAGATTGGGAATGGTTGCCTCTTGAAAGAATTCCATATTAGGAAGATGGAGCCGGGCGGAGTGATGGTGGATTTCTTTTGAGAGTTTATTTTGCAATGTTTAAATTGAAAGCGGAACTGTAATCGTTGAGGGTTGGCTGGATACTGAGGATTTTAATTTAATATATTGTAACTTACTATTAATTCTCGCTAATTGTTGCGCCATTTTAATTTATTGTTCGTTTTTATTTATTATACTTATTTATTTCTATTTGTTTTTAAACTTTTTAGCACTGATGATGGAAATTGAATTTTTCCGAAACGTCTGTTAATAAACATGTACCATCTTTTCGTCCTCGAAAAACATTAGTGACGATGTAAAAAGTGCCCTTGGATATGGTATGTCCTTTTTTATTGTTAAAAAACCTTCGGCTTTACAAATTTGTTAGTCTTGCGTGTTTTGAAAAACAGTGTAATCTCCCTCAGTATTTGTTTAACATAGTTAAAGGCCTCGTTTATAGTGCGGCGAATGGTAATTACGAAGATAACTTTCCTAAACGTTTTCGCGATGGCCTCTCACAATTAAAAAAAGATGGGGAGCTCCATATTACTAAAGCAGACAAGGCTAACACCATAGTTATTATGGTCAAAGTGGACTACATCGGAAAGATGAACGAGCTTCTCCAGGACCCCGCCACATACAGCAAACTTAGGAAGAACCCGCAGGATGACGTCATCAAATCATTTAATAGTGGCTTGAAACGCATTCTCAAAGATCATAAGGACTTAATTCCGCTTTTCATGTCCACTTCACCTTCTCTGCCCTACCTTTACGGTCTTATTAAAACCCACAAACCTGGCAACCCTATGCGCCCTATTATTAGCTCGGTGGGCTCTATTACTTATAAACTCTCCAAATGGCTTGTCAAAGTCTTGTCCCCATTCTCGGAACTATCTCTGATTCACATGTAAAAAATTCCATGGATCTTACTGAAAAATTGAATAATGCACGTACTGAAACTAACGATAGATTGATCAGTTTTGACGTTTGTTCATTGTTTACAAAAGTGCCGATTGATGATATGCTTTACTTTCTCTCCCAAGAATTACATGAGTATGACCTGCCACTACCTTCACACATTGTTTTGGAACTTATTAAGCTTTGCATCAAAGACTAAATTCACTTTCAATAACGAGTATTATCAACAAGTGTTTGGGATGGCCATGGGCAACCCCTTATCGCCCCTCCTCTCCAATATTTATATGGAGTTTTTCGAAATTACTTACATTCCGAGAATCCTGGGGGTTGGCATCCCTTGGTTGCGGTACGTCGACGATATTTTGTGTATCTGGCCCATGAATCGTGACCTGGATAACTTCCTCCTGCAGTTAAATGATCAAGTCCCCTCCATTAAGTTTACTTTAGAAGTGGAACAAGACAATTCAATCCCATTTTTGGATGTGCGTGTACATAGGGAAAGCCCAGGTTTTAAGTTTAGTATCTATCGGAAAACAACAAACAATTTGTCCTACGTACACTTTTACTCGGGACATGACGACCCCACTAAGAAGGCCATTTTTTCTTCAATGTTTCTGCGCGCCCTTAGGATCGCCAGTCCGGAATACATCGATGCCGAATTGGAAAAAATCAACGGTATTGGAAGTGATCTGTGTTACCCATCTGCGTTTATGGAATCTTGTCTCAACAAGGCAAAACGAACTTTCTATCGTGTCAATAATAACACTCGTACTTTGTCAAAAAATATTTTAGTATTTCCATTTTTCCCAGGCTTTTTAGGCATTGCTAATGTACTTAAACTTTTGGATATTAATGTAGTATTTTCATAACAATATTGTGAAAAATATCATAGTAAAAAATAGCCCTACCAATAATTCATGCATTACACTAGGCAACAAATTTCAACTTTTTTTTTGTTACAGACACGTGAACTACTGATTCCTACTAAAGCGCTGATGCTGATTTCAGATCTGATATCAAAATTTCTCTATCACGTCCAGATTTTGTGTAACCGAAAACCCCTATTTTTCATTTTTTTTCTCACCCGCTTCTATTACGAAAGCCGTCTAAGCTACTTTTCCGTGCCACGTTTTATGTTAAGCATACTTAAATAATTAGTGAACAGGGATGTCTTTCCTCCTTTATTCTGGCTTAAGACAGACAGTGGAATTCCGCTGGCGGAGTTACCACCCCTGCGCCCAACCATCCACCCAAAGCGCGTTAGTATTTTGTTGTTACTACTGAAAGGCAAATTCCTGTTCTTAAGTGAAACTTTGGTGTGTCCTCTTCCTTTGTCGCTTGTAGGATGACAAGCTCTCCTTCTGCAGGAACCAACAATAATCTCCCATCATATTTGGGTTGAAATTACCTTGGTATCTGTTTTTCATAACTGACATCTGTTGGTGGAAGCGCTCACCATGCTCGTCACTTACTGCCCCAAGGTTGGCCGGGAAGAGTCAAGATGAGAATGTAAAAATGAATTTTCAAAGACATTCTGCATCCCATTATTTCATAAGATTTAAGCATGTTTTCTACGAGTTTACGGTGGTTTTCAGCTTTGTGGTTTCCAAGAAAATTTTTGACAACTTCAACGAAAGATGTCCATGCTCCTAGTTCATTCTCATTTAGGTTAGATGGAAACGATGAGTCGTGGATGACACTGCGGAGCTGTGGTCCAGTGAAAACTCCAGCTTCTAGCTTAGCATCTGTCAATATTCCTTTGAATTTATCCTTTAAATATGGAAACCACTACCTTGATGATCCATACCCTTCACGAAATTTTTCATAAGGCCAAGTTTAATGTGAAGTGGTGGAAGATGTACTTTCTGAGGGTCAATAAGTGCTGGGTGTTTCACATTGTATTTACCAACAACATGTTCAGTTCTAGATGGCCAATCATGTTTTTTGTAGTGGTTCTTGTCATCTCTGCTGTTCCATAGACACAAAAAGCACATATGCTTTGTGTAGCCCAACTGTAACCCAAGAAGTAATGATACAACTTTAAGGTCGCCACAAATATTCCATGTGTGGTCCTTATATTTGATGAGTCTTAGCAGCAGTTTCATCGATTCATAAGTCTCATTAAGGCCAGTGGCATGTGCTACAGGTATTGAAGGTTTTTCATTGCCGTTGTGCAGTAATACAGCTTTAAGGCTAGCTTTACTAGAGTCAATGAACAGTCTCCATTCTTTTGGATCATAGCGACAGCCAATCCCTTGCATCAGACCACTGATATCGTGGCAGAAACAAACGTTTTCTTCCTGTAAGTAAAATGATGAAACTGCAAATGGCGATGGCGGAAATGGGAAACTTTGGTGTTTGGTTGGAGAAGATTAAATTCTTGAAGTCTTGAACCAAGCAACTCTGCCTTTTCTTTTGGTAATTCCAAATCGCGCACTAAGTCATTTAACTCCGCTTGACTTAACAAATGTGGGGAAATATTTGCATCTGGAACATATATGCCATCTTTCCTGTTTCTATATCACTAGCAGAATCTTCAGATGAACTGCTGTCTGTTATCGTTGCTGGTGGAACTGGTGGTGGATTTGTTTCATCATGTGGTACTGGTTTCATTGCTGATTCGCAGTTTGGGTACGTGATCTTTGATTTGTTTTTCTTTGTGAAACCAGCAATCTTTGTCAAACAAAAATAACAATCATTGAAGTGATTTTTCGGCTCACGCCAAACCATGGGGACTGAGAACGGCATAGCTTTTCTTTTACCATTCATCCAAGCTATTAACATTGCATTGCACTGTGCACAGCAAATATTGGTGCCCAGTACCTCTGTTGGTCTCCTAACTTACAGTCCAAATAACACTTGTAGGCAAGTTTAATCTTTGTTGTTATGTTTCTACGTTGTGGCTTAGGTGTATATTGTTCACAGACAAAGCAGAAGTTGTCTGGGTGATTTACACAAGCACGTCTATTTGATGCCATTTTGAATTACCATACAATATCTGAAAAAACGTAGAAAGTAATTATTACGATGTGCAAAATAAAAAGAAACACACCGTAGTACAAAACAAATGCTATAAAAACACACAAGTCACCACAACCTGTCACTTGCTCATCAGCAGAGAGCTTCAACAACCATCCTGCTTGACTGTCACGTAGCGACTGACTGTTGGGCCGTTGCCCGTTACTATGCTTTTGACTCAGTGTTGCCAACTCGGGATAAATTTTATTTATCAAAATTGTTCGAATTTGTATATAGTTGGCAAAAAAAATTGCTTTAACCTTGAAAAGCAAGTTTCATATTACTGGCATTAAGCCGATTAAAACCAAAATCTGGACGTGGTAGAAAATTTTACTAAAAGTGATTTGCATTTTACACAAAATCTAGACGTGATAGAAAAAATCTAATTATAGATTTGAAATCAGCATACCGAAAGTAGTTAGGAGCACCTATTTGGTCTTCTGTAACAAAATCTTTGTTGCCTAGTGATCTAGAAAATTGGGTGTAAACAATGTGATTCTTTTTACATAGGTCAGACGGGAAAGGATTTGCACACACGTATAAAACAGCATCAATATTCCGTTAGAACAGGACAGTTGTCAGTGTCTTTTTGTCCATTTGTCAGAGTTATCCCACTGTATTGATTGGAATAATGCTTCAGTTTTATTTCATTCTAGCGACATTGTTAATAGAAATATTCTTGAGTCTGCCATTATCCAACTTTCAAATAACTTCAACATAAGCAAAGGTCTTTTTCAACTCGATCCTGTTGTTTTGAATTCCTTCAAAACAAATTTAGATAAAAAGGGTAGGACGGTAAATCTTTGGTAAACTTGTATGCTACTTTATTAACTTTTAATCTTCATTTTATTTTTATATATATCGAAACTTGACTCTAAAAGGCAAAGTGTTAAAACCCGGGCAGATTTCCAGTATAAATTTGTATTTTTATAATTCATTTGATCTTGTGCTAAAAATCGATATTTTTCCTTACAAATCTGTATGCCTCTTTGTTAATGCTCTAATTTTTAATTTTTATTTTTTATTTTTACTTCTCCGTTTATTGCATATATATATATATATATATATGTTTGTGTGTATGTATGTTATTTATTTTTTTTTTTTCTTTCTGTAACCTATATATAGGCCGTAACCTTTTATGTACTTCAGTGTTCCTGAGGATGTCATTAGACGAAAGCGCTTGAGCTCCTTTTTGTGTTTCCTTTCCTTCGTGGTTTTATTTATCATATATATATATATATATATATATATATGGGTGGTCCTCCCTTATAGAGGAGATTTTTTTTTTTGGTAATTTACATGCTCCCACCCAATAATTTGTTCCACTTAAGAAAATAATTCTGCTTCAATTTGAGCTCGATCGGATAATAATTAGAGGTGGCTGTCGAATCTTGAAGTTACCACAAAACTGCAAGGCGGGGGTTTTCTATTGACCACCTGAACAATCTCAGTTGGCCTCAGGGATCCATGGATCACCACTTGGGTACCACTGATATAATGTGTAGTTAAAAGATTTTTATTTTGCATATATATTTTAAATTATAAGCGTTATACATAACACTGATGTACTATTTTGAATCGTCATGGCTGGCAAGACCACTCACTGTAGCTCACTGTTTAAGATCATCTTAGTAGGTTCAGGATATTTCTTCCTGTGTTGCTCCACGACTTTCAATAGGTATTGAAGTTGTTCTTCATTCTTAGTGTGTTTTCCACTATAATCCTGGATAAGTGCAATCCCGCGTTCGGCATTGTCGTTCACGACCTTGATGTTTTCAACTTTCCGAAGAGCCTCTTGAAACTCATCATCTGAGTCCCATGTTGACGGGTCTTTTTGCATAAATGCAGTATTGATATTGAGGGCCCGTATAAGCTTGAAAGAGTTTCTCGTGCTCAAGGAATCTAATGTTGGGAGATGATCTTGACGAAGGCTCACACGTTTAGGACATTTTATGCTGCCTTCTGTCTCATTAATTCCCTTTACAATTAATCTTTTTGTGTCTACTGATACAGAAGCATCAAACAGTGCCAATCCCACCATTTCCTCAGATAGGTACCACAAGTGGCCAGCAAGTTTAGAT
>JAJOZX010005397.1:0-102500 GCA_023014485.1 Bathynomus jamesi | reverse complement strand
ACGGAGGAGTGTCCGCCTTTCCGCGCCCCATGTAGTATGCGACAGATGTCCCAGCAAATCCAGGGTACGTCTTGCAGACTCGCGCAGCCGGCGAAGGTGGGGAACCCAGCTCAAACGGCTGTCGAAAACTATACCCAGGAAACGCACTGACTGAACGAGGGCCAGAGGCTGACCCCCGAGTGTAAGATTAAAGGTCGGGACGGCGCCGGATCCCCGTCTCGACGGAAGGAAGGCCACACATGAAGTCTTCGGGGAAGACAGCGTAAGGCCCACCGATGACGCCCACCGTTCAACCCGATTGACCGCGAGTTGGACTTGCCTCTCCACGAGGGGGGGACTCGTCCCCGCGGCATAGACAGCCAGATCGTCGGCATAGATGGAACATCGCACCGAGGGCGGAAGGGCTCCCGGTAGCGCAGACATGACCAGATTGAAGCAGGAGACGCTCAAGACACCCCTGGGCACCCCCTCCTCCTGAACATACAGGTCAGATAGGGCCGCCCCATTACGGACGCGGAAAGTGCGACGGCAGAGGAAGTTACGAAGAAATGTGGGCAAAAAGCCCACAAAACCAAGAGACTTCAAACGGTCCATGACAACTCCCCGACGGGTCGTGTCATAGGCCTTTTGGACCGAAAAAGACGGCCAGAACAAGATTCCGGCGGGAAAAGGCCTCCCGTACATCATGACCAAGGAGGAGAAGGGGGTCCAGAGTACCCCGCAATCGACGAAAGCCATACGGGTCGGGGGGTATAACCCAAGCGACTCCAGTGTAAAGGAAAGTCGGACGGCCACCATCTTTCAAGGAGCTTGCATAAGCAGCTCGTCAAGGCAATAGGCCGATAGCCCGCCACCTCCGCCGGATCCTTCCCCGGCTTAGGTATCGGGACCACAATCGCCTCCCTCCAACGGGAAGGGAACGACCCCTCAACCCACACCCGGTTGAAAAGATCCAGCAAGAAGTGTAGGGCCATCGGGTGCAGATTCCAAAGAAAGTCATACGGAATGTCATCAGGGCCAGGGGCGGAAGAACGACGGGTTGCCAAGGCAGCCCGAAGTTCCCGCATCGTAAAGAGACGGTTATAGGGCTCGTTCCCAGGCGGCGGGAACGTAACATTCGACAAAGGACGATCCGCAGCTGAAGGCGAACGGGAAACCACAGCAAAAGCCCCAGCTAGCCGATCGGCCACAGCAGCAGGATCCGAAAGGAAGCCGTCCCAGTCCCGAAGGACAGGGCGACTAGCAGGGACCGGCTTCCCCTCGATACTACGTACCTTCCGCCACACAGCAGCAGAAGGGGTAGACGAGGAAATGCCGGACACAAAAGCACGCCAAGAGGCCCGCATCTCAATCAAGTGGTCCGCGCGCCGGGTGCGGTGGAAGCGGCGCGTCGCCCTCTTCCTCTCGCACACCGCCCGGTGACATGCTGGAGTCCACCACGGGACGCTACGCGTCCGCGGGTTACCGGAAGATCGAGGAATACAGTCCTCCGCGACGCCCATCAATACCCGCTCGAAGAACTCCAAGCTCTCATCCACAGAGCCAAAGCTCAACACCGAACGGGCAATGACGGAACGAGCTCTGAAGGATGGCCAGTCAGCCCGCGCAAGGCACCACCTCGGTCGAGACGAGACACCCGGCTGCGGTCCGACCGGCTCAAGACAGACTGGGTAATGATCACTGCCATAAAAGCCCCCCAACACCCACGAAAAATCGAGTAAGGCATCGAGGGACACCAAGGAGAGATCAATACAGGTAAATGAACCCGTGGGTTCGTGGAAGTAGGTTCACCGGAATTGAGGCACGCAAAGGAAAGTTCCTCCATTAAGGAGAGCAACATACCAGCAACAATAGTCGACCGGACATCTCCCCAAGCCGGGTCGCGACTGTTAAAGTCCCCGAGGAGGAGAAACCGTCGAGGTAGTTGCAACACCAACTCGCGAACCACGTCGCGAGAAGGAGGGTCATGAGGAGGAATATAAATCGAGCAGGCAGTGTACTGGCGATCTAAAAAGAGCCGCACAGCCACAGCCTGCAAGGAAGTGCGAAGAGGCACACCTCGCGATGGTAACGAATGATGCACATAAATCGCCGCACCCCGCCGGGCAGGATAGTCTCCTGGAGACAAACACAGGAAGGCCGCTCGCTCTTCAGCACGGAGGCAAGGTTCTCCCAGTTAGCTAAAAGCCCCCTACAGTTCCAATGCAAAATGGAACTGTAAGGGGAAGTGGCATTATAAGAGGCAGAGAAAACAGAGAAATAGCCACGGACCAAGCTGAGCAGCAAACTCAACGGTCCGCAACCAGAGATGGAATCGGCTTCCCCGACTCACCCCGAACGGGGGGGTAGGGGCCACCAACCCCGCAGCTGCTTCACCCGTAGTAGAACGAGAGGTGGAGAGTGGAACAGGGAGTTCAGAGGGGGGCTCCCCTGGGGGGGAGACGACGAGACGGGCCCAGCCGAAACCCCCGATTCCCCACCAGAGGGGGGATGGGGAGAACCAGATGTTCGAGGGCTCGTCAAACCAGACAAGCACTGACGAGGGGGGGGGAAAGGTCCACCACAGGTGGGAGAGGTAGATCCAGGAGAGAGACCCGACCCCACTCAGCAGGAGCCGAAGGGAAAGAGACTCCATGAAGAAGGGCCAGGCTCCTCTCGACCGGGTCCACCATGGGAACAGAGTCAGTAATCGAGGGTGTCATGGGGCGGTGTACCTCAACCGACACCCGGACACTGGTCGGGGCACCGGGAGGTGACGCCTCACCATCCCTCCGTATAGGGGGGGGGGAGTCCCGAGCGAATCAGGAGCGGCGTTCCGCTTCTCTGGTGAAGAAGGGGAAGCAGGGCGAGCAGCGGTCATGATCGGGTCTGGAGGACTCCGACCACGGCGACGCTTCCTCCTCCCCTTCGGGGCATCACCTTCCCCACCCGAGAGACGAGTAGGCAAGGATCCAGACCTCAAGGCCGGAGAGGGAGAAGGGGCACTTGTAGGCAGGGAATCAGATGGGATGTCTGAAAGTGAGGCAGAGGAAAAAGAAGGACCCGCGGCGCCAGGAGGACCACCAACCCCCGGAACTTCCAGGGGGGGCACCACTCCGGTGGACGCCGGGGTAGCACGGGAGGGGCCCGAGGATCCGCCAGGGCCAAGAGCCGCAGCATAGGACAACCCCCGCCGCGGCTCCCGGTCACGGACCCTATCGCGCGCCTCCCGCGCACTAAGGAATTCAGTAGTCCTTAAGGACCGCACCTCGAATTCAAATTTGAAAACGGGGCAGTCCCGAGAGGAGGAAGGGTGGGCCCCCGAGCAGTTCGAGCACCGCGGGGGCTTCGTACACGGGGTAGGGTGCGCAGGCCCACCGCAGCGGACACATAGCTTACCCTCACGGCGGCACGCAGAGCTAACATGGCCGAACCGGGTCAGGCACATATGGTCGCACCGAAAACTCACACGACCGGCGTTCACCCACGCCCCAGAACACCTGGGCCGGAGGCACAAGGGAGTCAAAGGTCAGGAGCAGACGAGCGGACGGGGTAAGAGCACCATCCCGGCGCGACGAAAAGCGGAAGACCTTCGTTACCCCTTGGGGGGCAAGATCCTCCTGCAACTCGCCAACCGGGATTGACAGCAGACGGGAAGCGAAAATGGTGCCCTGACAGCTATTCAATTGCGGATGGGGAGTCAGAAACTCTGCAACCCAAAACATCCTGCAACTGTAGAAGGGACTCAGTCACCCCCGAAGAACGGGACTTCAAAAGAAGAGACCCATCCCTCATAGGGCGGATATCATAACGACAGGGAACCCCCACCGTCTTAAGCGCTGAAACACCCGTTCCGAGTTGCCCGGAAGGGAGCCAGCGGAAGGGCGGAGAACAAAGAACAGCCACGCGACGAGTTTTGGGCATCGCATTCGAACTCAACACAGTTCCCCCTGCCCCCTCTCGTTTCCTCCGTTTGCTCCTCATTTGTTCCGCATTCCTGCAGTACCCCCAATCCCATCCGTGACACCAATTTATAGTTATCAATTTATAATTATTTTTAATGGCCAGTTTGTAGCCATGTTTGGTGCGTAGATCGGTACTATAAGGAATGATGGTAATTACCGTTATTTGATAATGGTTATAAATTATTGTTATTAATGGATGCTTGGCCGAGGTCGATCTTTCAGATCAAAGTTGTTATTAATTAAGTAATTAATTAGGTTGATTGATAGATTGAGTTTTCTTCCTTTAACACAAAATAAATTGAATTATAAATGAAACAATATGCGGATTGTTTATATTGGAAATAATGCATTCAATATATGATGGTTTGACAATTAATAACGCGCGAGGTGACGAATAGTCTTTATATAAAGATAGGTGAATGACACAAAAAGCCCAAGTGGGGCTTGCACAAATGATGTTTACATGATCATGGTCTACGTGTCACTAAAGGTAAGAACACAAAGAAAGCAGGCTACCCGCTTGCCGGTTTCCAGCGCCAGCAGTCAGCGCTGGTAGGCGGACACAGAAGACGCAGGTTTACCTGCGAGTTGTGGTCTAGCTCGTCGTCTGACGAAGATTTTCTTTTTTTTGCCTCAACAACTGTTATGAAAAGGCCAATGAATTCAACGTTTAGAGGCTTTATTCAACTAATTCAAACATAATTCATAATCGAGATTACATCTGAAACAGAACAGAAATAATAATTAAACACAATGAAAACATAATAGCAGTTAGCAAAAGTAAGTAAAGTTAAATTTACAACATTCACCCCTCCCAAAAGGCAAAACATAAATTTTCTCAAAAATTAATATGAGACGAATTACATTACAGTACACATCTTACAAATCTAAAATATGAGACGAATTACATTACAGTACATATCTTACAAATCTAAAATATCCGGCGCTTTCCTGCGGCGCTGAGATCGACGTAACGGGATGTCTCCAGCATTGACTGGAACATCAATTGATGGACTACTGTTTTTGGTGATGTGTCGTTGCTCATCTTCCATACCTTTCTCCACATCCATGTGTACAGGGGAGTTCGGGCTTTTAGTTGACGGTAGATCCGGGGGATCGTTCTTTGTCAAAGTTTCTTGCCTTTGTTCATTGGATGTAGAGATCACAGGTTCTGCATCTGCATCCAAACGGACATTTTCTTGCGGGGCTGGTGCTAAATGCCTGACGGAAACCGTGGTTTCCCGTCCATCCTGTAGACGTACGTGCGCATATTGTGGATTAGCATCTAATATCTCTACTTCGTCGACCAATGGGTCGTCTTTATGATGACGTACGTGTCTTTTGAGGAGAGCCCTCCCCGGTGAGACCAACCATGTTGGTATAGCACTGCCATAGGATGATCGACGAGGAAATCCAAAGAATCGTTCGTGAGGTGTCATATTAGTGGCAGTTGAGAGCAAGGATCGAACAGAATGTAAGGCGTCCGGGAGTACAGCTTCCCATTGAGAGCTATCCAAATCTCGGGATTTCACAGCTAAAGATACGGCCTTCCAAATAATGCTATTATAGCGCTCGACTTGACCATTACCCTGTGGGTTGTATGGAGTGGTACGGCTGGTAGCCACTCTCCTCTCATGGAGGAATTTCCGTAGTTCATGTGACATAAAGGAAGACCCCCGGTCACTATGCACGAATGCTGGCATGCCAAAAATGGAGAACAATTGGCATAAGGACTTGATGACCGAAGATGAAGATAGATCGGGGGAAGGGAAAGCAAAAGGAAACCGTGAGAATTCGTCAATGATTACGAGAAGGTACTTGTTACCAGTTGAAGAAGGCAGAGGACCTTTGAAATCAATATTGAGCCTCTCGAATGGTTGAGTTGCTTTAATTAGATGATCTGCTGGTGGTTTATAAAATCGAGGCTTGAGTTGCGCACATAGAGAGCAAGAAGCTGTCATTTTCTTTATATCATCCATTGAGTAAGGAAGATTGCGGCAACGGATGAAATGGGCCATCCTAGTTACTCCAGGGTGACAGAGAGAATCGTGCAATTGATATAATAGATCAGTTCCCGTAGCCGAACAATGACTGCGTGACAGTGCATCCGCGGCTACATTATCTCTACCAGGTCGGTAAACGATGTCGTAGCAGTAGGATGACAGTTCCAAGCGCCATCTCATTATCTTTTCATTCTTTATCTTTCCAGTCTCTCTGTTGTTGAACATAAATGCCACTGATTTTTGATCTGTAACGAGCTGAAAGTGATGCCCAAGGAGATAGTGCTTCCATTTCCGCAATGCCTCAACAATGGCATAAGCTTCTTTTTCTATGGCAGAGTGATGTTGCTCTGATTTTGAGAGCGTTCTGGAGAAGAATGCGACAGGCCGTCCCATTTGATTTAGAGTAGCGGCTATCGCATGTTCAGACGCATCAGTCTCAACAACGAATGGAGAAGTAGAGTCTATAGCCATCACCACTGCATTCTGTATGTCTTGCTTCAATGACTGAAATGCAGCATTTGCATCACTGGAAAGAGGGAATTCTGTAGATCGAGTGAGAGGATGAATCTTTTCCGAGAAATGAGGGATCCACTGTGAGTAGTAAGAGAACATGCCTAATGCTCGACGGAGCGACGGAAGGTCTGATGGGAGCGGTAGCTCCAGCAATGGTTTTATTCGTTCAGGATCTGGCTTCATAGTGCCCTTGCTAACACAATAACCAAGAAGATTGATTGATTGGGCAGAGAACACGCTTTTATCTGTATTAAATGTAAGGTTGTATTTCTTGGAAGCAGCGAGAAAACAATCAAGATTCCTGTCGTGCTCCTGCTGAGTACGGCCACAAATAGTGACGTTATCAATATAGGCATAGGTAGCTCTTAGGTTTTCCTTAGCAATAACGTCATCAATAACACGCTGAAAACTCGCAACGCCATTGGTGACTCCAAAAGGTATTCTACGAAACTGGTACAGTCTTTGATTCGCTTCAAATGCAGTGTATATTCTCTCTTCTTCTTTGAGAGCTATCTGATGGTACGCACTTTTCAGGTCTAGAGTGCTGTAGAATCCATATTGAGAGATCTCTTTAACCATCTCATCAATGCGGGGCAATGGATAGGCATCGAGAAGAGTAAATCTGTTTATCGTCCGAGAATAATCGACAACCATTCTCTTTTTGTGTCGTTCGTTCGTTGTGACGAGAACCTGGGAACGCCATGGAGAAATGCTGGGTTCGATGATACCCTCCTTGAGAAGACGAGAGATTTCAGAATCTATGAATTTTGAATCTGATAGCGAATATCGTCGAGATTTATCTGCGATTGGTCGGCAGTCAGGCGTGAGGTAGGAAAATAGAGAGGGTGGAGGCACCGACGCGGCAGCAAGACTACATAATTTGAGTGGAGGATGTGCACCATTGAACGCTATTTCCACTCGTTCATGCTCACCCAAAACATCATGCCCCAGTATTACATTAGCGCATAGATGCTTTAAAGCAGTGAATTTGACGTCTTGAAAAACATGAGTATCGTACTCAAGTTGTGCATGACACACACCAGCGGCCCTCGCTGAAAATGCTGTAGAAGCCATGGAAATGCTACTGGAGCAGGGAAGCAATTGCAAAGAATTGTGCAAACAAAACTCTGTGCAAATGAAACTTTCCGAGCTTCCAGTGTCGACGAGAGCGTCGGCCGTTATGCCATTAATCTTTACTCGTAGGAGAGCTTTCGATAAACTGCCAGGAACTGATGCAGAAATGGTAGCCAAATATGGAGCTGCCGCAGAGGTAGGTTTAGCAGCAGCAGATCGGCAGACTTTAGCGAAGTGTCCTTTTTTAGTGCACCGGCCACAAACAGCCTCTCGAGCAGGGCATTTGTTCCGAGGGTGTCGAGGAAATCCGCAGAAGTAGCACTTCTGCACTACAGCAGCTGACATGGCAGAATCTTCAGGAGCGTCCGACTCAATTGGACTGTATTCTGATCGGTTAGATAAAGGCGTTTTTGGCTTGTTTTCTGATTCGGCCATGGCAACAACAGATGAATGATAAGTGGGGTATGATTCGGCCTGTAGCTGTGCAGCGTCCAAGGCCCGAGCCTGATCGTAGGCAGTTTGAAGATCTAAAGTTCTGTTTTCCAACAATCGCTGGCGAATCGCTGAGGATCGAAGTCCACTGATGAAGGAGTCACGAATGGAGTCATCACGACATTGCACTGCAGTACTGTCGCGAAAGTTGCAGTCACGACTGAGTTGTTTCAGTGCTTGGAGAAATGTATCGAGTGACTCCCCAGTCTCCTGTTTGCGGACTGCAAGCAAATGTCTAGCATAGATTTCATTCTGAGGCTTTACGTAAATTCCTTCGAGGATAGCTATAGCGTCTTCATAGGTATTGCAGTCACCTATAAATTCATAGACAGTAGGTGTAACATAGTTCACCAGAAGAGCCAATTTGTCCACAGTATTGTCAGCTAATGATGAGAGGAAGTTATTGAATGTGCGGAACCAGTGATTCCATTCCTTAGCTGCGTTAGCACAGTTGGAGTCTGTATTAAATCTTTCAGGCCTCAGAAATTTTTCCATGATATGAATGAGTTGAATAAATTGTTATGAAAAGGCCAATGAATTCAACGTTTAGAGGCTTTATTCAACTAATTCAAACATAATTCATAATCGAGATTACATCTGAAACAGAACAGAAATAATAATTAAACACAATGAAAACATAATAGCAGTTAGCAAAAGTAAGTAAAGTTAAATTTACAACAACAACACGTCTACACGAGTGGGCAAGCGAGAAAAGAATGTTTTGTTCATTCTGGTAAACTTGTCAGCGCGGGCAACCAGCGCCGACAAGTTTGAACATGCTTCTTGTGATAGCGTGGGGTAGACACCCCAGTTAGGTTACTTAGGTTCTAGCAAACAATCAAAAGCACTTACCAATGCGTTGAATTAGATATTCCTTTGAGAGCCTACCTTTTGATTCCTGTGTCCCACAAACAGCCTACCTAACTCTCTCTTACATTACCAATTTAGAGCTATAGACATTACCCCTAACTATACTTAAGTACGGACAACTTTCTACCCTATTTGTCACCTTAGAAACACCACCTAATTACACTCAGCACCAACGATTAGGTCCAGGGCCGGATTAAGACCTTTAGAGGCCCTAAGCACTTAAAAGATTTTGGTGCCCCATATATATGTAATTCAAAATATAAACAAAAATAAACCATAAAATAAAATTTTATTTTTTGAAATGAAACAAAACTTACAGTAAGATGGAAAATAATGTTTATTTTTGTATACTTCCACTTCATTTATATTTGAAAAGTTTTCTCCTACTTTTTTTCATTGCAAAGTCTTTGATCAGATCCTCAAAACTAATCTTACGTAACACATCTGCTTCTATACTTAGTAGAGATAAGGCATCCAGCCTGCCTTGTTGCATAGTTGTTCTGTTGGTATTTTTAATATACTTCAACTGAGAAAATGAACGCTCAGCTGAACAATTTGTGACCATTAATGTTAAAAATATACGAAAGGCAATTTCTACATTTGGGAAGGCACACTCAATATTGTCTTCTACAATTATTTTATAAAGTTCAGCATGACTGAATCTTGTTTTTACATTTACTATAGCACACGAAAATATTTAATCTACAGGGTGTGCCGTAAGTTTCCATACATAGGAAAAATTAAACGTTTGTTTTTATGTTTCAGATACCCTAAGAATATGCGTTTGACGTAAGATCTTGTTTACTGATGAAGCAAATTTTTACGTCAATGGAGAGGTTAATCGGCAAAACATACGTTATTGGAGTAATGCTAACCCTAACTGGCTGAGTCCGACGAAGATGCAAGGTGCCGGTAAAGTGATGGTGTGGGCCGGGATATGGGGTGACAGAATTATTGGACCAATTTTTGTCAGTGGAAATCTTAATGCCGAAAGGTATCTTAACATGTTGCAAGAAGAGATTTTCCCATCCCTGCTAAACGAGGAAGGTAACTTCCCAGTTTACTTCCAGCAAGATGGAGCTCCACCTCATTATGGTCTTCACGTGCGTCGGTATTTGGATCAGCAGTTTCCGGATGCTTGGATTGGTCGGCGTGGTCCTGTGCAGTGGCCTCCCAGATCCCTAGATCTCACCCCCCTTGATTTCTATCTTTGGGGGCACTTGAAGGCCATGGTGTATCAGGAAAAGATACGAGACATAAATCATCTAAAGGAACGTATCACCAATGCCATTACAAGCATAACGTCAACTGTGCTAATGCGTGTTCATCAACAGTGGGGAACACGTATTGAAATGTGTTTTCAAAACAATGGCAACCATGTAGAGCATATATAAATAAAAATGGTTGTCCATAAAAAAATGTTTAGTTTTCCTATGTATGGAAACTTACGGCCCACCCTGTATATGTATTTTTAATATGGCGCTCAAAGATTTGTTATAAACAAAATAATAACGCAAAGCGTAAAGTGTGTGATTACAACGAAATATATTTATTCTCTCAAAAGGGTTGTTGTTCACTACAAATTCAAACAATGAAAAAAAATAAATACTATATATGAATATATATAATTCAGTTTTCAACAGCTTATAGGCTATAAGCCGCGATTATAATAGTATAATAAATCCATGGTAAATCCGACAATGGAAAATTTCTGTGGTGCCCCCCTTCCCTTGATGCCCTAAGCACGGGCTTATTTTGCTTAATGGTTAATCCGGCCCTGATTAGGTCAGATAGGAAAAAACATCTCTCGGCTAGCCCAAAACAATACGAACAGCCGCGTTGGTTCGTTTATGACTTGCTCTTGCCATTCAGCTTAGATTTAGTGATATTTCCCCTTTAGTGACTTTTAGACTATATACATATATATACACACACGTCACCTCACTTCTACTGTGCGGCTGCGCTCGATAGCATGGTCACATTCATGACGCTTGTCAGGTAACCCGCAAGCGGATAGCCTGTTTTCTTTGTGTTCTTACCCTAATGTTGGATTTCGGAGAGCGAAGGGGCTGCGACGCTTGTCTTGAGGTTCCCGCGCTGTGACGTCATCTTAACTGTGCTTGGTATTATGGAAAAAATAGGTCCTGCTCCAACTAGAGTAGCCTAAACACAGCCTAGGCTACGTTGAAGATGGAAGACCTAGGCTAAAGATGAACCAGCCTAGCTATGTGTCCATAAACAGGACTTCCATACTTTATTGTTAAACAATTACAGCTGAAATGTCAGCTTATTTAACCTAAATTTAATAACCGAAGGGAAATTTATGAACTTCTTACCTTGAAATGATATATAAATTTAATTTTTTGACACCAATAATGAACTTTTTTATTCCGGCTTCTTTGTCTCTAGCCCCTCCTTGTTGTTCTCCTTTGTCTCTCCTCCTTTGTTCTTATTGCGATCTTTTCTTCTCAAAACCATGTTGCCATTTCTAGCCATGGGATCTTTTTTCTTTTCATCCCATATTTGTTTCTTCGTTGGTGTCTTTAATTTTTCTCAGCAAGAGTTCAAGTTCTCCTTCTGATTTACTTTTATTATTATTATTTTTGAATGTCAATGTGGCTTATCCAAGATTAGGTGGGTCTTCCATTTCGGTACTCCCAAATTTTCCACACATTGGGGCCGGCCAGAAAGGAAAAATTGCATGTGAAACCCAATTTTTTTCTTTAATATTTGTTAACCCATCTTAGATTACCTATAATTTACGTTGTATTTGTTATTCCATTTTTGTTTTTCCTCACTTTTTAATATAAAAGGTGTAGCATTTTATAAAGTCCTCACTCTTTCCAAAATGAAATAGTGTTGCATTTTATAAAGTCCTCACTCTTTCCAAAATGAAAGGGTGTTGCATTTTAATTTATTTTCCATAGGAAATATTACAATACTCCAGCCCTTATCTTTTGTTGTAACATCTGCCTAGCTTGTAGGGCAGTTGAACGTTGTGGTCTACTGTTTGTGGTATAGGTTATTGTAGTAGTAGGACTAGTTACATCATTTATTGAACAGGTTAGGTTTGGTATAGTTTGGGTCAAATTTTGATTATCATCAGAATCTATTATAGATTCATCTTCATGATCATTTTTGTTAACAGTAGTTGGTCCTACTGCTAGGGGGTATAAGAGTGATACATTTTTTATAGTTTCACCCGAAGCGGTTTTAAATTTTACAACCCTGGTTAATCCATCTTCCCCAGTTTTTAGTTCTAAAACCCTACCCAATGGCCAACACTGTCTTGGTGTATTTTGTCTAATTGGAACTACATCTCCTCCCCTTGAGGTGACGTGTGTGTGTATATATATATGTAGTCTAAAGTCACTAAAAGGGAAATATCACTAAATCTAAGCTGAATGGCAACACGAAGGCATAAACGGACCAACGCGGCTGTTCGTATTGTTTTGGGTTAGCCTAGAGATGCTCTTTCCTATCTGACTTAATCGTTGGTGCTAAGTGTTTATTTGGTGGTGTTTCTAAGGTGACAAATGGGGTAGAAAGTTGTCAGTACTTAAGTATAGTTAGGTTAGGGGTAATGTCTATAGCTTCTAAGTTAGTAAAGTAAGAGAGAGTTAGGTAGGCTGTTTGTGGGACGCAGGAATCTATGGTAAGCCCAAAAGGAATATCTAATTCAACGCACCGGCAGAGATGGGCAGTATTTAAATATGTATTTAAATACATTCGTGTATTTACCAATGTATTTTTAAATCCATTAATTTTCAAGTATTTAAATACAAATAGTAAATAGATGTGAATAAATTTGCTCTTTCTGCCGATTTTACCGATGCACAGCAGCACAATGCATACCGATCACATCATTGCAGTTCTCAACATGCAATGATATGATCAGTATAAGTGATATGTAGATCACGTAATGGTGCACACCCTCTGCCTCAGCGATATCCTTTTGTGTGTGGTAGTGGTTATGTTATAGTCTTTCAAGCTACAAGTACCTGGTACTACAGGTAGTTATCCGAAACTATGGCGTCGACGTCGTTCAGTGGCTCTAGCTCTAGTATTAATACAGGTGAATCATCAGAAAAGAACACATTGCACCTACTTTTTTTATGGTAAATATTTTAAAATAAAAAGTAAAGACGGGACTAAAGTTAAGTGTACATGCATGTTGTGTAATCACGTGGTTTCTGCTGCTGCTTCTCATTAACCATAAATCTAAGCTGAATGACGTGATGATGGCTCTAAGTTTGCCTGCTTTCAAGTCACACGAGATAGAGTTTCTGGAAGAATATGTCGCTGTTCTTTCCCCCATTGCCATAGCCATTGACCGCCTCCAAGGTAACCATTGTTTTTATGGCGAACTCCTCCCAACTCTTCTCTCAGTTCAAAATAAACTAAATCAGCTTCAATCTAAAACTTTGAAACACCGTCCAGCACTGCTTGCAGTAATCATCCAAGGGTTTCAAAAAAGGTACAAAAAGTATCTGACCCTAGAAGCTGACCCAGAAGTTCATGACGCAATTCTAGCAACAACAACTCACCCATATTTCAAACTGCGATGGGTCGACATAAACAAAGCATGGAACAATGAGACCCAGCGAGCTTCCGTAAAGAACATTTTGATGATGGCAGCGACAACAGTTTACACGGACTCCGAAAGCCCTCAAGCAGATGACAATCTGTCAAGTTACTCTAAAGGAGATGAGTATTTTGGATTTGTAAAGAAATCATCCTCTGATGAACCAACTGTAGATATGAAAGTGCTGGCATATTTGAACGACCCCGATCACTCCATCGAAAGTCTAACTAAACATCCGCTAATACAGACCATGTTCTTGCGTTACAACACCACAATACCATCATCTGCACCTGTAGAACGCCTGTTTTCCTTTGCAGGGATAACACTCCCCCCTACAAGAAACAGACTTAGTGACAGCACTCTGGAGCGACTGATATTATTACGTGGCAACAAAAATGTGTTCCGAGTGTAGTGAACTAGTGATTAGATAGCATTTCGATGCTACCGAAATGCTATCCAATCAGTCAATCACTATACCAAAATGCTATCTAATCACTATAATTATGTAATCGGAATTTGTTGTAATACAATTTACAGTATAAAGGAATGAAGTATATAATCGGAAGTTACTTTGAGTTTAATATTAATCCTAATTATATTAAAATCATTCGGATGTGTGAATTTTGTTGTATTTAAAATGTATTTAGAAATGCATTTAAATACCTTTTGTGTATTTAGTATTTAGTATTTAAATACATTTAAAAAATGTATTTAATATTTGGTATTTAAATACATTTTGGTGATGTATTTAGTATTTAGTATCTAAATACTTTCAGTGTATTTAGTGCCCATCTCTGCGCACCGGTAAGTGCCTTTGTTTGTTGTTTCGGAACCTAATAACCTAACGGGGTGTCTAACCCAAGTTATCACATTTGGCGACGAGAATGGGATTGGATTCAATTTGGCTCATTGGAATAAGTTTGGTTCATTGGATTAAATTAGGCTCATTGGATTTAATTTGGCTCATTGGGTTCAAGTGGTTGTTTGGAAAATTGGATGTAGCGTAGTGAGTCGTCCGATTTGGGTTGTTTGTGTGGGTAAACTACTGTACTATAGCTTAGGTCCCGCCGGCCTAACTCTAAAACTAATTCCTACTCAGCCCTAACTCTAAAACTAATTCCTACTCAGCCCTAACTCTAAAACTAATTCCTACTCAGCCCTAACTCTAAAACTAATTCCTACTCAGCCCTAACCCTAATACAATTTACTATTCAGCCCTAACTGGGGAGTAACTAGATCAAATCTAACCTACTTCACCTTATTTGGCCTAATTCGGTTTTGCTCTAGCATGTCGGTGATTGGCCATATAAGCCCCTACGAAGACTCTGGGGAGGACTTCAAAGCTTATGCCACTAGGGTGAGGTTGTTTTTCGAGGCAAATTCCATCCCTGAGGCTAAGAAAGTACCTACCTTTTTAATTAATTATCATAGGCCCTAAAACGTTTGGCTTAGTTACGGACCTAGTTTCTCCTAAAGCACCGGAAACTTGCACCTATAGTCAGAGATGGGCAGTATCTTAAGATACGTATCTAAGATACATTTTTTTAAATATCTTAATATTAAGATACATTTTCTATATAGGCCTACATTATTTTTTATGATTATTTCTGACGTCTTTATAAGTGAAGCCGTAATATATCTCTACCCTTTTTATGCTAACTAATGGTCCTAACTAATACATTACAAATTACACCAGTGTCAAGTCAGTCAAGATATCATTAGTTATAAACTAGCTTAGCCTGTACATATAGGGTGGCCCACTTTTCAATTTTTTTTTAAAAGTATAGGTTATCGTAGTTTTTCCCATTATTTGGCACTATACTAGCACATTGGTACCATTTTTACAAAAATTGATCAATATTTAGGGGTCTCGCATCGACTTTGAAATTACGAGTTTTTTTTTTAAAATGCGTACTTTTTAACTTTTTACTGAATCAAGATAAATCATTAAGTATGGATGTTTTCTGAATCCTCTTGATGAGAGAAGTCGTTTGGTGTGCCTTCCAATGTCATACGACTAACGGTTTAAAAGTTGTGCCTGTATACAGGTAATACCAATGTGCTAGTATAGTGCCAAATAATGGGAAAAACCACGATCACCTATACTTTTCAAAAAAATCAGCAAATAGCAGACAAATAAGGAAGAAAGAAACAATAACTTAAACAATCACTTTTGCATTGTATTGACCACTATCACACGTCACTGGCTGCAACGTTGTCCCTCTGTGCTATGTCATCGTGGCGAGTGATGACTTCTTGAAGTCGCCGAGCTCTTTCCGATTCTTTTCCACCACTTGCAGAAGATCCTGCAGCTGTGCCTCGTCCTTTGTGACCGTGTTCGCATAGTCTTGTATCAGTTGGACTCCTCTTTCAGCGACGTCATTGGTGACCTGGAGATTAGAGATCACATCCTTCAGACGACAAAAGCCCTCGTTCTCGTCCCACTTATCAGTTGGCAGGGTGAGCCACGAAGACCCATACATCTTCAGACCTGCAAATAAGAACCAGGAGGACTCGTCGATCAGGTCGGGGAGTAGCGTCATCTCGTCGACTGAGACGTTCTCGTATGTGAAGTCTTTGGGTACAGGGAGGTGGGACAGCTTCTCTGCCATATGTTGCTTCACAGTGCCGTCCACCTTGTTGCTGCATAGAGCGAAGATGACGGTCTGAGGCCTCAGATACCAGAAGTGCCGCCTCATCACTGCCAGTGACGCTTCTGCCACCTCGTGGTCCACTGCCCTATACCTCAGAAAACGCTTGTATAGTACCAGGTCATTCAACGGCGCATCAGCTGCTACAGGGGCCGCCAACCAAGCTGGTACGTACAGAAGAGCGATGAACATCACGATCCTGTGCAGTTTGTCGACCAGCTCGGCGTCGAGCTCTAGCTGCCTACTGAACATCAGCAGTTTTGTGTAGTAAGTAAGACAGGTTTATTGTTACCAATTACTTTGTTTGCGTTATAATGAAATGTTTATCTTTGAATAACATTTAAACTTATCTCTAGATTATTTTTGTTTGAAAATACTAACTTTAGCCATCCATCTTGCGTGGTGGTAGGCTCCTGGGCGCATGAGGTGAATGCCACGGCGTGGTTGTGTCCCGAGTACCAGGAGCGTGATCTCTGCCACTTCCCGGTAATCGTCTCTGACGAAACCAGAAGCTGTGCTCAGGAAGCTGACCGCCGCGTCCCGGAGTTCTATTAGCCACGTACTCTCCGCCAGCTTCTCGACCTGCAGCTTGCAGTAGGTCGAGAGATCGAGCTCGTCCCATCTTCAAAAATAATAAACAAGAAAATTGTGTGAGAAAACTCTGAAGTTCCGGTTTGGCTTGCTGTTTTATAAACTAGTGGAATATCATGCGTGTCCTAACTTTACCTTGCACAAAAAATGAACTAACCTTCTCTTCAACTGCTGAAACAAAGGATCAGTTGGTGCTGTAGTCCTTCCGAGCAGGGTGACGGCTACTGCCCCCACGATAAGCTCTAGGACGTGATGACGGCATCCCAGCTGGAGTAGCGGTCGCCCGAGCATGTTTTCCAGCCGGACAACTGCACCCTGCACCCTAGGGTGGCCCACTTTTCAATTTTTTTTTGAAAGTGTAGGTGATCGTGGTTTTTCACATTATTTGGCACGATACTAGCACATTGGTATTACCTGTATACAGGCACAACCTTTAAACCGTTAGTCGTATGACATTGGCAGGCACACCAAACGACTTCTCTCATTAAGAGGATTCAGAAAACATCCCTACTTAATGATTTATCTTGATTCAGTAAAAAGTTAAAAAGTATGCATTTAAAAAAAAAAACGTAATTTCAAGGTCGATGCGAGACCCCTAAATATTGATCAATTTTTGTAAACATGGTACCAATGTGCTAGTATAGTGCCAAATAATGGGAAAAACCACGATCACCTATACTTTTAAAAAAAAATTGAAAAGTGGGCCACCCTACAAGTGTACAAGTTATGTAGCCTTGCACACAATAAATAATGTTAAAAATAGGCCCTATGTATTTTCACTACACATTTGCTAGAATTATAGTTTTTAAAAATTATTAATATGGTACATTCATTATGTACATAAATATGGTGTATATATATATATATATATATATATATATATATAGTAAGGGATTTATAGGACTCGGGTGAAGAAAAATATTGTCCTCAAAGTATCTTGTATTTTAAAAATGTATCTTTGAAATGTATCTTGTATCTGTATCTTTAAGATACATTTTTTAATGTACCTTGTATCTGTGTATCTTAGATACATTTTATAAAGTATCTTGTATCTTAGATACATTTCTAAGTATCTTTGCCCATCTCTGCCTATAGTGAATTGGTACAGGCCCTAACCGATCACTACAAACCCCGAGTAGTTCTCATTTATGAACGTTTCAAA
Organism: Bathynomus jamesi; assembly: GCA_023014485.1. NCBI lineage: Eukaryota > Metazoa > Arthropoda > Malacostraca > Isopoda > Cirolanidae > Bathynomus > Bathynomus jamesi. The sequence continues at coordinate 84,615 of JAJOZX010005397.1, read as the reverse complement.
TTTTATTCGAGGCATCAGACGGTAAATGAAACCATTGCAGAGTTTGTTGCAGGAATAAAACGCCATAGCCGTACGTGTAAATTTGGGGACAAATTAGACGAAATGCTAAGAGATAGGTTTGTAATGGGTCTCAAAGAGGAGTCTACCCAGAGAGCCCTATTAGCTATACAGGATCTAACTTTGTCAGGCTGTAGAAATAGCTACGGCTAGAGAAGCAGCTGCTAAAAATGTTAGAGCTTCTGGCAGTCACAGTAGTAAAACCCAACATGTAAAATAGCTTTAAATCTTCTAGGCCTGGCAGACCTAATGAGCCTACTAGACAGGCAAATAAAAGGTATGCGGCAAATACGACTAAACCTACTAATTCAAATGCTAAACAGGAGGGAAAGCCTTCCAGGCCATGTACTGGGTGTGGGAAACACCATTGGAAAGGACTGTCCTTTTAAAGAAGCAGTTTGCCGAAACTGTAATAAAATAGGCCACATAGCTAAAGTTTGTTTTTCAAAGAAAACAAAGGGGGAAAATTCTAATTATAATATTTCTAGTGTAAATCCTAAAAAGGGAAATGCTTCGAACATTGGAGTGAAGTACCTATTTTATGAGCAGCAAAGTGGTAATAATACAGGCCCATATATTGTAGAGGTAGGCCTAAATGGAATTACAGTTCCTCTAGAACTAGATACAGGTGCTGCCAGAACTGTCATGTCCAAAACAGTTTTTGACAAAACTTTCAAAAATACACCTAAACTACATGCATCTAAAACCATATTAAAAAAAATAAGGGGACATACAAATACCTATTTGTGGAGAAGCATCCGTCACAGTTACACTCAACCAGAAAACTTTTTCATCCCTTAACTCTTTTAGTGGTGGATGAGCAAGGGCCTACTCTACTAGGCCGTGATTGGATTGATGCTTTGAAAATGCCGATTGACAAAATCTTGCCAAAGGGTCAGGCAGATGTGCATACACTCTCATATCCGTCTGACATAGACTCATTGTTAAGGGAGTTTTCTTCTGTTTTTGGACCTGAAGTAGGCAACCTAAAAGGCCATCAGGTCTGTAAAGAAGTAAATCCTAATGTAATTCCGAAATTTTGTAAAGCTCGTTCTATGGAAAAACTATACGCGCTCACAACATGGTATCATATGTGGTGCCTTTATTTCATAATTAAATATAAATTATTAATTAATTGAATTAAATATCTATACAAAATTGCCTCTGGATTGGCGACATAGCCTATTGGGAATGAAATAATTGCCATACGTCCAAAGAACCTGTATGTATGCATCGAGCCTCACATAGCAACAAGAAAACCCAATTTATTGTTTAGTTGTTATTTTATTTATTTGTCGGGTTCGAAATCCCAGCTGAGCCGTGAACGGCCAAATTCTAAAGGGCAAGTTCTACCTAAAGCCCAAGTTAAGCTAAATTAAACTTACGGATTTGAGATCCTATTAGGTCCTACCTCAGGGTAACCTCAGGGTTGCTGACTCGATGCGGGCCTACCTTAGACCTTAAATTACATGAACTTAAAAGGTAAACAAAAGGGTACTATTTGTGGTCTTCTTTATGAACCTTGCAACAACAACGCAACCTGGACTATTGCACGATGCAACAATCATGTATCTAAACAACCAAACTGAATTGCAAGAGAGCTCTCTATCAAACCACACCTTTACGTACGACCTTCCACAAACGAGTAGAAAAGACGCGCAGCGTCCCAAAATGATGCCAACAGTGTGACAAACAATGATGCCACAAGAGCTAAAAATGCTAGCTCTAAATTAAGTTAATTTTTCACTAACTTTACAATTATGAGATGGATATATATACACACCTTAACTTAATATATATACAAGCAATGCTGCATCAATCAGCTTAGTCATCGTATCGCCTTGGGACAACAATGGTTCTTCCTCTTCTAGATTTTCTAACACTCCCCACCGAAGAGGCATTGTTGTCATTACCTTCTGCAAGATTAGCCAAGCCTTCTTCATGAGGCTGTAACTCAAATGTTTCATCTTGACTATCTGTGTTTTTGCTGATTTCTAAAGCATAGAGTTTTTGTATAGGTCTCTTTAACTTTCCTCCTGAAGTCTTTACCAGTGCAGACCTAACTAAATTGTCTTTGCCAACAAACAACTCTTCAATTATGCCAAGCTTCCAGCATTGCCTTGGTCTTTCATCCCCAATCATTACCACCTCTCCCACCTTGATACAATTTGCATTGGAGCCTTTTACCTTGCCTGATGGGTAATAATTGAGTTCTGGCAAGTATTCCATCTGCCACCTCTTCCATAACTGATCTTGTAGCTCTTCAAGGTACCTGAACCGTCTGGTTAACTCTCCTTGAGTGCTCTGGATAGGCTGCAAGTCTTCTGGCACACTGGGGTTTGATGTTAATCGTTTACCACAAAGAAAATGATTTGGTGTCAATGGCTCTGCATCCTGCCTACTGTTGTAAACAAAAGTGATAGGCCTACTGTTCACCATTGCTTCTACTTCACATAAAACAGTAGAGAATTCTTCTTTGCTCAAATGAGCATTAGCTAAAAGTTTCTTTAATGACACTTTACACTTCTCACTAGCCTTTCCCAAAATCCTCCCCACCATGGTGCTCTCTCAACAATAAACTCCCACTGTACCACTTGGTGTGAAAAGTAGGATTGGAATCCTTCCTCTTTTAGCAAGGACCAAATTTCTTGGAGTTCCTTTGCAGCCTTTTTGAAGGTTTTTGCATTATCCGATATGATTTTATTTGGGAAACCCCTTCTGTTCACAAACCTTTTAAAGGCCAAAAGAAATACATCACTACTTAAGTTGCTTACCAACTCCAAATGGATTGCTCTGGTGGTAGCACAGGTGAAAAGACATATATAACCTTTGTTAGACTCCCCTCGCTCATACACATAGACTGGCCCTGCAAAGTCTACTCCCACTACATCAAATGGGGCAGTATAGACACACCGTTCTCTTGGAAGTGGAGCCACCTTTTCATAATAAGGCTTTGCACTCCAACGCTTGCAAACCACACATTTATGCAAGACCTTTTTCACTACTTGTCTAATTTTGAGAATCCAAAATTGTTGTCTAATCTCTATTATCACTTCTCTAACTCCAGCATGTAACAGCTTATGATGAGTATCCAGGATCAAAAGGTCACACAAGTGCCCCCAGAAGGTAGCAAAATTGGATGTCTTTTCTCCTCTGGAAGCCCAGAAAACTGTAGTCTACCTCCTACTCTCAATAAATCCTGATCCAAAAACACATCCAAACCCTTGAGCGCAGAATGTGTTGGTAGAACTTGTAATGGATGGCTGGTGAGCAATTCCCGCTCTTCACCAAATTTTTCCTTCTGCGCATATACCACCCAGTATTTCCTGCTTGCTGAATCTCATTACTGTTCAGAATTCCTTCCCTTCTTGTTTCTCCCTTAATGTTGTTGGTAAATCTATATATCCATGCTGTCACTCTTAACAATCTTTCAGACTGCTAATGTCCTCAAGCCTCAATATGGGGTCCTGCTGCATAACTTGACAACTGTTCACAGCGCATTTTCTCACCTCACTCACCCATGCTTCTTCAGCCTGGCATTCTCCTACAACAGGCTGATTAGAAGGCCAGTTTTCACTTCCAAGTTTTAGCCACTCTGGCCCATTCCACCACAAACTTGATTGTGAAAGATCTTTCACCGAAATTCCTCGTGTTGGTAAATCAGCAGGGTTTTGGATGCCTGGACAATGCTTCCATTGCTCGGGATCTGTGTGCGCTTGAATTTCCTCCACCCTATTGGCAACAAATGGTTTCCATTTCCTTGCCTGACTTCTTAACCAGTGCCAAACTATAGTGGAGTCTGTCCAATAATAGCTTGGAATTTCATAGAGGGCCAAAGACTTTCGCACTGTAATTGCAAGCCGACTAGCAATAACGGCACCCATCAATTCCAACCTTGGAACAGAAAGCCTTTTCAAAGGTGCTACTCTACTCTTTGCAGCAACCAACCTGCAACTTACTACTACTTGCAATGCGCCTCTTATATAAATACAAGTTGCATAGGCTTCCTCACTTGCATCACAAAAGATGTGCAGCTCCAAATTGTCTGGACTATTGTTCAACTCTCCAAAGTACCATCTTGGGATTTCAATGTCTCCAAGATGTGCCAATTCTTTGAACCAATATTTCCACCTTACCACCATATGATCAGGTAACTCTTGGTCCCAACCAAGTCCAATTTCCCAGAGGCTCTGAAACCAAATTTTGTTTATCACAAATGGAGCCAGGAATCCAAGAGGATCAAAGACCTTCGAAGCCAAACTAAGAGCTGTACGTTTTGTCCACCTTGTCTCATTCTCAGCCAGCTCTACTAAAGATTTCCCATTGAAGGTAAACAAATCATCATCTTGCTGCCAAACGATGCCTAGCACCTTTGCGTCTATTGCCCACAACTCCTTAATACCAGAATCCTCAATACTTTCTGCTGCATCAGGTACTACGAGGAATGACTCATAAACTCTTGTAATTGCGAATGATTGGTCTGCCATTTTCTGAGCTCCATGCCAGCCTCCCTCATTATAGCTCTAGCCTCCATGAATATCTGTTTAGCCATTTCTGTATTATCCACGGAACATAGCAAATCATCAACATAAAAAATTTTCCTTATGTGTTCAATAGTGTTAGGATAGACTTCAGAATATTTCTTAAAATGGTACTGCATAGTAGCTGCCAACAGAAATGGACTAGAGCTGAGGCCAAACAACACTGACTTCATTCTATATGCTTGAACCTTAGGTTCATTTTCCAACAAGTCTTTCGTATCCACCCACAGATACCTTACTGCATCTCTGTCCTCTGGTTTTAACTTTATCCGCAAAAAGGCTTGCTTCACATCTGCAGTCAATGCTACTCTACCAAACCTGAATCTCAGTAACAAGGAAAATAAATCTGCATTTAAATTTGGCCCAGCATCCAAACAGTCATTCAAGGACACACCACCTTTGTCCTTGGCTGAGCCATCAAAAACTACCCTCAGTTTGGTGGTAGTTTTGTCTCGCCGTACCACTGCATGGTGTGGCAGATAATGTGCCTCCTGGCTCACCAGCTCACCTTGCACCCTTTCAGCATAGCCCTCCCTTACATAACTTAGGATGGCCTCATCGTATTCAATTAACAACTCATTTTTTCTTAGCTTGTACAATGAAGTCTCCAACCTCCGATTAGCTAGCTGAAGGTTTGAACCGGGTTTGCAAGAATCCTTCCATGGTAGGCCAACTTCATAGCAACCATCTCTAAACCCAATCCCTTTTTCAAATTGCTCTAAAACATCATTGTTCACTGTACTTGCCTGGTTGTCCTTTATACCAATAGATTCAAGTTCCCAAAACGCTTTCAAATGCCTTTCCAGACCATGGCTGTTCTCCTCAATCTTAACAAAAAGAGCCTTAACTTCCATTTCATTGCAATAACTACCATGTAGCATCCAGCCTAGCTTACTTTCAATAGCTACTGGGCCTTGAGATGTATGGACAATATTACCAGTGATGAAGTCCCAATAATAGTCAGCTCCAATCAAAAGACTAATATCTTCTGTTCCCTCAAACTTATTATTGCCCAAATTAATTCCTTTAACTTGCAATTCTTGGACACATGCCATATCTAAACAAGTAGTGACTGGAGCACAAAGTTCCTCAATCTCTACAGCTTGGACCTTGATAGTGGGACTTTGCGGTAACAACCCTTTAACCAGAACTTCTACCTTCTTAAATTTGGTTCGGTTTTGAACGGAACCCCCAAACCCAGAAATTCTTAAATTTTCCCTCTTAAGTTCTTTAAACTTCAATTTTCTGGAAATTCTGGTCTTAATGAAACTACACTGGCTACCACTATCAAACAACACTCTTACAGTAGCTTCTCCCTCATTCCCAATTAATAAGGCTGCAGTTGTTTGCAATAATCCCCCTTTACTTTTACTCCCTTGCATAGCAGTGGCATGTGCCACTGATGTCTCTACTTCTGGGGTAGGCCTACTAAGAGTGTTTTCACACAATAATGGCTGATGCCTACCATGACATTTTTTGCACAAAATTTTAAACTTACAAAACCTTGCTCTATGACCTTTCAAAAAACATTTAAAACATGCTGTGGACTTAGTTACCCTGTCCTTTCTCTCCTCAAAGGGTAAGGCCTCAGCCACCTCACATTTATATGACTTGTGGTTGCCTTCGCAAAATATACATTCCTTGATTCCCTTTAATTTATTCTCAGAGGAGGCATGTAGAGCTGACACTGTACCTGGGCTATTCCTTTTGTGGAAACTTTGGTGCTGTGCCTGCCTTTGTCCCCTTGTTTACCATCCCACTGTGCAAACTCAACTCCCTCTCGTCTTGCTAATTCTGTGCCTAAAAGACTTAACATCTGCTGAAGGGGGATGTACACATGTTCTGCAGAGTGTCCCCTACTTAATTCAAGCAAAATTGAGCTAGGCAATTTAGACTCCAGTGTAGGAACCAACATTATACCATACTTTTCCATTCCTACACCCAAGTTGTCCAGGGACCTAGTTCTAATTTCAAATTCATCATATAACTGCCGTAACTCCTTGACACTATTAGGATTATTAACAGGAGGTATAGCTAAAAGTGCACGGAGGTGGCTTTTAATTAAGATCTCTGGCTTACCAAACCGTTTCTTTAATATATCCCAAGCCACATTATAATTAGCCTCTGTTAATGCTAATCCTGCTATAGTCTTTGCTGCCTCCCCTTCCAAGAGGGACCGCAAATAATTAAACTTCTCCACGGCACTTAACACGACTAGAATGAACTGCTGATTGAAAACTGTCTGCCCATCCTTGCCATTCCTGAATACTCCCAGAAAATGTTTTGAGTACAAGCCTCGGTAATTGAACTACAGATCTGTTAACCTTAACTTCACAAGCATCATTTGTTGAGTGTTGTGTTTCATTATTAGACCTGGTCTCTAACTGTACTGAGCTGCTAAACTCTTTTGCTCGGAGGCCTACGTTAATCATATCATCAATAATCTCTTCAAAGTAAATTATGTTATTTTCTATTTCATCCTCTTCTATAAGAGCCTCAATTTTAACATTTACCTCACTTAGAGCAACCTTTTTAGTTTCTAATATGGCAAGCTTCGCAGTCACTAAGCGTAAATCCTCTTGCTCTATGGCAGAATCTATAGTGGCAATGACCTTTGTAATTAGACCTTTGTAGGCACTTCTCCTTTTTATAAATTTGTTCAATTCAGATGCACTCATCTTCAATGTAAACAACCCTTGGGCTCAATACCAAATGAGCTGAATTGGCAGAAATACTTAACCAAACTGATCAAACGCAAATTTTACTTTCAAATAAACTGAATTGCTGGGTGGGGTACTAACCAAACACCAGTATGGAATACCAAATTTTCCACCCCAGGACCTTAATTCAATAATGACCCAAAATTAACCAAACCGGAAAAAATGTAGGCCAAAAAACGACAGACGACTGGCCAAGTTTCGCAATTGGGCGACCAAACTTTACCCTGGGACCTTAATTCAATAATAACCCAAAATTAACCAAACCGGAAAAAAAGTAGGCCAAAAAACGACAGACGACTGGCCAAGTTTCGCAATTGGGCGACCAAACTTTACCCTGGGACCTTAACTCAATAATACTCAACCCGTCTAGGCCTAACTTGGGATACAATTTGCACAATCAGAACTTTGCCGAAAAATGGTCACTGACTCAGTCTTGGGGTAGAAATCCGGTTCTGAAGGACCATGTTATTTTATTTATTTGTCGGGTTCGAAATCCCAGCTGAGCCGTGAACGGCCAAATTCTAAAGGGCAAGTTCTACCTAAAGCCCAAGTTAAGCTAAATTAAACTTACGGATTTGAGATCCTATTAGGTCCTACCTCAGGGTAACCTCAGGGTTGCTGACTCGATGCGGGCCTACCTTAGACCTTAAATTACATGAACTTAAAGTAAACAAAAGGGTACTATTTGTGGTCTTCTTTCTGAACCTTGCAACAACAACGCAACCTGGACTATTGCACGATGCAACAATCATGTATCTAAACAACCAAACTGAATTGCAAGAGAGCTCTCTATCAAACCACACCTTTACGTACGACCTTCCACAAACGAGTAGAAAAGACGCGCAGCGTCCCAAAATGATGCCAACAGTGTGACCAAACAATGATGCCACAAGAGCTCAAAAATGCTAGCTCTAAATTAAGTTAATTTTTCACTAACCTTACAATTATGAGATGGATATATATACACACCTTAACTTAATATATATACAAGCAATGCTGCATCAATCAGCTTAGTCATCGTATCGCCTTGGGACAACAATGGTTCTTCCTCTTCTAGATTTTCTAACATTAGTCTACCACAGAGAAGTAGACCAAACAAAATTTTGCCAGATCGGCAAATAATGAAAAATACAACGCGAAGGAACGGCTCTCGCGAAGGAACGGCTCTCGGAGCTGTTTAATGTACAGCGAACACTTTAAACAGGGAGGATGTGCTTTTGTCTTCCCTAAAGTTCTGAGTGAATTCCTTATAATAAACTTAATACTTACAGAAAGGATAGGCCTATACCTATAAGTGTTTATATTGTGACTGCCTATATTAATTACATCAAGTTAATTCATCGCGTAACTCCATCGTGGCGGCCCTACACCGAAAAAGATCGTAACGCCCTACATCGAAGCAAACTAAGGACCCAGCAAAAAAATAAGGTGGGACAATTTCTTTTCGTTCACATATAGGCATCTAAAATCCCGACGCTAAAATTACCGTAATCAATTAAATATAAAGAGGTCCTTTTAAAGACCTACATATTCATAACTCTCTAACGAAAAAACATAGGGCTTTTGTCGTTTAACTCTCCACTGCTGGAGATTTCCAACGGATGAGGGTATCAGGCAATCAACCCATAGCCCTATATAGTTTTTTCAAACGTTCAATTGCGCATGCACTGCGGGAGAAGGTAGATTTAGAAATTGACAGGCTGCTCAAAGATAAAATTATCGAACCAGTCACACACGCTAAGTGGGCTGCCCCAGTAGTTCCTGTACTAAAACCTGACAAGTCCGTGCGGTTATGTGGGGATTACCGTTCAACAGCAAATAGAGCAATCCTTCTACAGGGTGGGCCGTAAGTTTCCATACATAGGAAAATTTAAATTATGGTCTTCACGTGCGTCGGTATTTGGATCAGCAGTTTCCGGATGCTTGGATTGGTCGGCGTGGTCCTGTGGAGTGGCCTCCCAGATCCCCAGATCTCACCCCCCTTGATTTCTATCTTTGGGGGCACTTGAAGGCCATGGTGTATCAGGAAAAGATACGAGACATAAATCATCTAAAGGAACGTATCACCAACGCCATTACAAGCATAACGTCAACTGTGCTAATGCGTGTTCATCAACAGTGGGGAACGCGTATTGAAATGTGTTTTCAAAACAATGGCAACCATGTAGAGCATATTATATAAATAAAAATGGTTGTCCATAAAAAAATGTTTATTTTTCCTATGTATGGAAACTTACGGCCCACCCTGTAGATTGCTACCCTATACCCAAGCCTGACGAATTATTTAGCTCTCTTGCTGGGGGTAAATATTTCACAAAACTAGATATGTCCCAAGCCTATGCTCAACTAAGTTTAGATGAAAATTCTAAAGAGCGAACTATCATAAATACGCACCGAGGCCTATATAAGTACAATAGGCTATGCTATGGAATAGCATCGGCTCCGGGTATTTTTCAGAGGACAATGGACCAAGTTCTAGGTCACATTCCGGGGGTACTTTGCTTTCTAGATGTCCTCATTTCAGGTTCGTCTAAAAAACAACACCTAACTAGATTAACCACAGTTCTAAAAAGACTCCGAGATGCCGGACTTAAGCTAAAGAGAGAAAAGTGTTCGTGGGTCACTAACGAGGTTTCATATTTAGGGTTCCGCATAGATGCCTCAGGCATTCATCCAACAGTGGATAAACTAGAAGCAATAAAAAATGCACCACCTCCACAAAACATCACACAGTTACAAGCTTATTTAGGTCTCCTAAACTTTTAAAGGAAATTTTTGCCTAATGCATCGACTTTCCTTGAACCCCTAAATAAGCTATTACGATCTGGGGAACAGCGGAGATGGGAGAAAACCCAAAAGGAAGCATTTGAGGCTTCCAAGGACGTACTACTAAAGTCCACGCTCCTAGTGCATTATGATCCTAAACTTCCTCTCGTAGTTTCAGCAGATAGCAGTTCTTATGAATTGGAGCAGTGTTATCTCACCACATTGATGGTGTAGATAGGCCTATCTGTTTTGCTTCTAGAACACTAACTGAGACTGAAAGACGATATGCACAACTGGAACGTAAAGCCTTAGCCTTAGTATTTGCAGTAAAAAATTTTCATTTCTATCTATGGGGTCATGAATTTAAACTAATTACTGACCATAAGCCTCTTTTAGGTTTATTTTCACCTAATAAAAATATTCCAGTTATGGCCTCAGGTAGGATTCAACGATGGGCACTGATTCTACAAGCCTATAAATTTGATTTAGTACATCGGTCAAGCAAACTTCTAGGTACGGCTGATGCGCTAAGTAGGTTGCCTTTAGAAAATCCAAATGATTGTGTACCTATACCTACAGAATGGGTTCACTTGGTGGAGCTTTTGGAATCCACTCCAGTATCTGCGGTACAAATAGATCAGTGGACAAAATCAGACCCTATTCTGTCTAGGGTCATCCATTACTGCTCAGTTGGTTGGCCTACTAAGGTTGAGAGGGAATTACAGCCTTTTTATCAACGTCAGTCTGGCCTCTCGATTCAAAATGGCTCTCTTATGGGGCCACAGAGTGATAATTCCGAATGAAGGCAGGTCGAATTTAGTGAAGGAACTTCATGCTGAACACATGGGGGGTAACAAAAATGAAAGAGCTGGCGAGAGCTTATTTCTGGTGGCCTGGTTTAGATGGAGAACTTGAATCATTGGTTCGTTCCTGTCAAAGCTGCCTAGAGAACAGAGATCTCCCAAGGAAAAGTCCACTTCATCCTTGGGAATGGCCTACTATACCGTGGCATAGGATCCATGTTGACTATGCAGGTCCTATAAATAATACCTATTTCCTAGTCATTGTAGACGCCTACTCTAAGTGGGTGGAAATTTTTCCAACCACTTCCACGACTTCGGGTGTTACTATTCGCTTACTCCGTGCGTGTTTCGCTCGATGGGGTTTACCCGTAGTCCTTCCTGGTTTCCGACAATGGTACTTGTTTTACCAGTGAGGAATTTCGTTTTGTCCACCTAAATTGCATTAGACATGTCCGGTCTAGTGTTTTCCACCCGTCTACTAACGGTCTCGCGGAAAACATGGTCCGTACTTTCAAGTCGGCCTTGCGTCACTCTCGTGGGGAGGAAATGCAAGTGGTATTGGATAAATTTTTGTTTAAATATCGAATAACGCCTCACACAACGACGGGGGTGTCTCCATCAAACTTATGATTGCCCTGGGAATTTGTTCAGTTTTCGATTTGTTACGTCCAAACGAAACGTTACAACGAGTTTTACGCCAGCAGGAAAAACAGAAGTTGTACCACGATACTAAAAAAGGGAGAGTTATAGAAGCGCAACCTAATGATCCAGTTATGATTCGCAACTATAGGGCTGGACCAAAATGGGTTCCTGCAACTGTGCAGGAGAGAACGGGCCCTGTTTCCTTCAAGTGCCAACTAGAAGATGGTCGTTCTATTAAACGCCATCAGGACCAGATATGAGAACGTGAATTGCAGAATGACCAGAGTCTTCCGGAAGAGAGAACCGATCCTCCAGAAAATGGTTCAATTCGCCCGCCTATGCAGGTTGCACCTAATCCTACTACATCAACCCCGCTCCGCAGGTCGTCTATGGTCCCTCATCCCCCTGACAGACTAAACTTGTAGGGGAGGAGTGAGGTGACGTGTATATATATATATATTATATATATATATATATATGTATATAGTCTAAAGTCACTAAAAGGGAAATATCACTGAATCTAAGCTGAATGGCAACACGAAGGCATAAACGGACCAACGCGGCTGTTCATATTGTTTTGAGCTAGCCTAGAGATGCTCTTTCCTATCTGACCTAATCGTTGGTGCTAATGTTTATTTGGTGGTGTTTCAAAGGTGACAAATGGGGTAGAAAGTTATCAGTACTTAAGTATAGTTCCGGATAATGTCTATAGTTTCTAAATTAGTAAAGTAAAAGAGAGTTAGGTAGGCTGTTTGTGGGACGCAGGAATCTATGGTAGGCCCAAAAGGAATATCTAATTCAACGCACCGGTAAGTGCCTTTGTTTGTTGTTTAGGAACCTAATAACCTAACGGGGTGTCTAACCCTAAGTTATCACATTTGATTTCATTAACCCAGTCTTTGTTTTGTATATATTTATGCCTTTCTCTCAACCCAACAAGGTATTCATCACTCCATTGCTTTTTAAACTTTGTTTTTATATTTGTTATTTGTGATAATCTATTTTGCAAATCATGATTATTATCACTCCAAGGTGGATCATCCAAGAAGATATTGTAATCAGGTAGAGCAGAGCTTTCCAAACTTTTCACGTTGGCGACACACTAATTATTTTTTGTTATCAAATATCAAATATCAGATAATTTTTCAGTAGGTGGTTTATCTTGTAACCGATTTTGTTGATACAAAAATCAAAATTTTCAAAATACAAAAAAATTGAAAATAATTAATAAAATTACAATAGTTTATAACAGAGCTTTCCAAACTGTGTGTCGCGACACACAGTTTGGAAAGCTCTGAGGTAGAGGGTTAATGACCTCCCTTAATCAAATGATTTGGGGTGAGAGGCTCTACATCATTAATATTATCCCCTACATAAGTAAGAGGTCTGTTATTGACAACATTCTCAATTTCACTAATGAGAGTGAGAAGTTCAAAGAATTCAATTTGTTTTTTACCTATTGATTTCTGTAGCCTAGGAAATAATTACCGAGGTCCGGACCTCGGTGACCTCATAGGTAGTTACGGCCATGTCTGTAGGCAATTCTTTATTGTTTGGATATTCCTTTCCCAGATTGCTCCATACCATGATGCAACAGGGATGTATTTCCATTTTATTTTGTTATTTTGTAGATATGTTATGGTATGTGAATTTTGTAATATGTCATTTTTTTGGTTTTCACCAGCCTTGAAATATGTTGCATTATCTGTCCAAACAATTTTGGGTACAGAATGCTTAGCACAAAATCTTCTAAAGATATAGACAAATGATTCTGCAGAGAGATCACTCACTATGTCTAAGCTGACTGCTCTAGAAGATGAACATGTGTAAAGTATGATGTACATTTTTTGTTCTGTTGTTCCCAGACCAACAGTCAAACTTTCTGTATAGTCTATGCCAACTGTTTCAAAAGGCCTATTAAAGTGACTCTCTCTGTTGGCATATCAGCAGGATTGGTCTTCCTGAAAGATCTGGAATGAATCCTTTTGCAGGTGACACAGTTATTCAAAACTGTCTTTACAGTCATTCTGCCTTTGGGTATCCAATACAACTTTCTAATGGCATTTAATGTTTGTGGAACACCCATGTGATAAACTTCATTGTGTTTCTCTCTAATAATTAGGGTTGTAATGTGATGGAACCTAGGAGGAAGAAGGGGTTGTTTACTGTTATATGTGATTTGTTTAATCTACCGTTACATCTTAATAAGCCATCTTTGTCAATGTAGAGATTCAAGTTTATTACCACAGAGGGTACTTTGTTCATTTGTTTACCAATTGCAGTGGTGGGCACCGTTAACCAAAAAGTTAACTTCGTTAACCGCTAATCCGTTAACCAAAAAGTTAACTTCGTTAACCGTTAATCCGTTAATTCGTTAAACATGTAACGGAAGTTACCGATAAACCGTTAACGTTAACTTTTATTATAAAAAAAATGAAAAACAATATTATATAATTTAATTTTCCCTCTTCTTCTCGTTCTCCATTTTGTCCATGAGATGCATGTTGCCCTTCATGAAAATTAGCATATCAAAGTTTTCATCAGACAGGGATGATCTCTTGGCCCTCAGGATGTCCTTGCCCATAGAGAACAAACGCTCCACTGCAGCACTGGAGGGGATGGCAGAGATACTAAAGAGTAAACAGCCTCTGGCGCCACACGCTCACATTTACTTCTCAACGCCATCTATTATCTCATAAAGAAACTAATTCACATTGGGACTTGAAAGTACCGGCAGGATCAACCGGGTAGAAAAATAATTATGGAGATTTTAAAGATGTGGTACCTAGAAGTACCGCCAGGACATAAAGGGTTAAGGTGAAAACGCTCCCATTGTAAGACATCAATTGACTTAATTTATGTCATCAAAGTGACATGAGAATTGAAATCTTACCTGATCAGTTTTATGGTTCTTGAAATGTATCAAGGAGACTACTAATAAGGTACTCACAGACATATTATAAATATACATGACTTACTTGACAACGATTATTTTTAAATATTCACTAGCACAAACATGTTGCGCAAGAGACAGACTGCAAATGAAACGAATGTAGTTATTTGTTGTAATTGTTACATATATAATATTGAAAGTGCCTTAAAATGCTCGTGATATTTCTTGAAAGAAGTTGAAACATTCAACTCAAATGGCAAATCTTTCCGCCTGATTTTACAGTCGACCATGTTTTGCTCAAACCAATGCCATAAATAACTACCATATTTGGTAAGACAAATTGTGGCGACGGAAACAAATATATCGCCTGATTTTGCACTGCGGAAATGGAAATTCGTTCATCACTATTAACGGTGGCGGATTAATTGCGCACCTGCTCAGCACTGAAAATAATAGAAACTTTTAAACGTTTATTTATGAATTTTTGGGGTTAACGGACTTGAGTTAACGGAAGTTAAATGTAACGGAAGTTAATTAGTCCGATAATGATTTTCAAAGTTAACTTCAAAGTTAAATCGTTAACGAAAAAGTTAATTTCGTTAATTAACGATTAACGGATTAACGGTTTGGTGCCCAGCTTTGACCAATTGTTAGAAAATCTATTTCATTTTTGTATTCTGTTTGTTGTATGTGGCTAATCCAATATTTGGTAGCTAGACTTGTATACATTTCATTATCATTATTTCTTTATTTTCTTTAAACAGTTGTGAATGAATTTGAGACAGTAAGATGTTACCCTTACAAGTTTGCCAAAGTCAGAATAATTGTTATAATCTAATAGTGGCTCAACTTTATTTGTGGTTATCATATTAAGCTTTGCATTGATTTGTCCTGCTGGCCACATTGTTTCAATGTTTCATCCTGAATCAACTCAGGTCCATGAAACCAATTTTTGTTCGATTTTAGTAATTTACAGGATAATTCTCTTGTAAGAAAGTCTGCAGGATTTTGTTTTGTTGGAATGTATCTGAAGGTCATGTCCAAATTTTGTCAAGCTTCTTTTATGTCTCTTAATCTGTTACGGACAAAGATGTTTTTTGAGTTTAACTCACCAGAGTTGATCCATGCCAAGCAGATTTGACTGTCAAGCCAAATATATGTATTTGTGATGTTTACATCATGGTAGACTTCATAGAGAAATCCTGTTATTTTTACAGCTAGATAACCTGCAAGTAGTTCAAGCTGAGGAATAGTTTTATTTTGTTTTAAAGGTGTTACTTTCCCCTTGGCATAGATCAAATGACTGCCATCCTCACCTACAAGGTAAGCGCAACAGCCACACACATTTTCACTGGCATCGCCAAATACATGCAAGGTTTGAGGTGTATCTCTGTGTCCACAAACTCTGGGAATATTTAAGTTTTGTAGTTTATTGAGATCTTTAGCTAACCTTTTCCAGCTATCTTGTTGTTTATTGGTTATAGGATCATCCCAGTCTACTTTCTGTTTCCAAAATTCTTGTAAAGGAACCCTGGATCTGATAGTAGAAGGAAGGAGTAAACCCATAGGATCAAATATTTTTGAACTTTCGGATAAGATCTTTCTTTTTGTGTTAGCTGTTGTATCTAAGGCTAAGTAATTTCTAAGGTGTAGCCTTTTGTGCAGAGTGAGTCATGAACTTTAGAATCTGAGTTCAAATACCAGATCATACCTAATGTTTTCATCCTGTTTGTTGGTTCTGTCAATCCTTTGTCTTATTTTATTTTTTTATTTAGTCTCTCATTATTTGTGATCCACTCTCTTAATTCAAAATTACCTTCTTTCATTATTTTATCTGCTTTTATGTAAACTTCATTTAATTCTGACTTTGTTTTGGTTGATCCTACAAGGTTATCTACAGAGAAGTGATCTTTCAAGAACTGAACAGTTAAATCATTTTTATCATACAAATTTAAGTGATGTTTGATGGTTAAAGTCATTAAACTAGGACTTGCATTTGCCCCAAACAAAACCACATTAAATTTAAATGTTTTAAACTCTTTATTTAAGTCATATGGATCATTAAACCACAAGAATCTTAGTTGATCTTTGTCACAGTCATTTTTCAGATGAATTCTCAAAAAAGCTTTGCTTATATCACTTTGAACTGCATAGTCATCTAATCTAGATCTTAGAAGGATTTTTACAAGGTCTGAAATAAGAGTAGGCCCCTCAATGAGACAGTCATTCAAGCTATGTTTATTGCCATCTTTAAGACTACAGTTATACACAACCTAAGTTTTGTTGTGGGTGCATCCTTTCTATAGACTCCTGTGTGAGTAAGATAATGGCAGTTGTCTTTTTAAAGGAGTGATCTTTAACCTCCCCAATGAAGCCTTTTTCCAACTGGACCTTGAAAACATCATCATACATTTTAATTCTATTGTCATTTTTTAATCTTTTAATATTTTCATCAAATTATAGAGATGACCTTTAGCTACCTTTAGATTATCATTTAATTTTGGACTATTGATCTTCCAAGGTAGTTCAATTGAATAATGGCCATTTTCATACATGATGGTATTTTCAAAATTTTCAACCATTAATTGATTTTCGTTTGTATGATCACCATCTTGCACCCCCACTGACTCTAATAGCCAGAGCTGTTGTACACCTTTATCTAATTCTTCAGTTGTTAATGATTTATTTAATATTTCAGTATTTATGTCATTATTTGAGTTGTGTAAGACCTTGTCATAATAGGTCGAGTTTGTTAGTCATATATTTTTATTTTTCATTGTTATTTTATATTTATCTGTGTCCCAGTGGAGCTATACCCCAATGAGTATCTAGAGCTATCCCATCTTCTATTCTGACTATGCACTTCTGAATTAAGTGAATATAATCAGCTCCAATTAACATTTGAACATTATCTTTTGTATCATCATTTAAATTTCTATCTGCAATTTTGTATTGCGTTTTAAGCTGTTGTATTACTTGTTTTAAATTTGATATTTTAAATTTTTGTTGACCAACTTGTTTAATGACTACTGCTTCTATGTTTGTTGTTTTATTCTCTGTGGGTATATCCAGATCTAAATTGACTGTACTATATTTTTCTTTCTGTTCGTTCATTTTCTTTGACAAAGGATGTTATACACAATTCTTGTTCATTGTTATGAGTTTGGAGGCCTAATTGATTAACTAATGAGTGATCTACAAATGTTTGTTGGGAACAAGAATCTATTAGACATCTTATAGGAGTTGTCCCACCTTTTTTATTTTTTTAAATCTAAAGTTATTGTAGGTAGAAGTACACTAGAATTTTTATTGACATTATTTATTGATACATGTCCATTAAATGTTTTTTCATTTTTCTTCGTGTTTTGTTTATTTGAATTTTTAAATGAATCACAAAGACAAGAGACATGATTTAAACTTTCACAATTAACACATTTGAATCTTATTTTTGTTTTGCAGTCTTTGTTAGTACCGTATGTCCTGCACCTGTGCATTTAGTACAAAGGTTTAACTGAGAACACCTGTTTATCCGGGATTCTAAGTCTACATATTTAGTACATCGTGTGCTATTGTGATCATCAGCCGAACAAAATTTACACTTACGTACAAATTCTGTCGTAACATTAAAATTTTGTAGTGTAGGAGTTAGACCTATCACTTTTTGTTCTGATTTGTCTTTTGTTGTTGTTGTTGTTGTGGCTTTTGTTTTGTTTGAATTTTCTTTGTTTGGTTTATTTGTGAATCAATCTTTGTTTGTGAATCAATCTTTGAAGATTTGCACATTGACAAAACATTTGGAAATTCATTCCTTATTTCACCAAGGGTAGGGTATGTATTTCCCGTTATTCTTTGGAAAATATCCCCAATTT
Source organism: Bathynomus jamesi (assembly GCA_023014485.1). Lineage (NCBI taxonomy): Eukaryota > Metazoa > Arthropoda > Malacostraca > Isopoda > Cirolanidae > Bathynomus > Bathynomus jamesi. The sequence continues at coordinate 66,324 of JAJOZX010005397.1, read as the reverse complement.
GGGTAGGTAAACAATCAAATATTATGGCTTGGATAAACCATGCTGATTTTTCTAGATCTATGTCATTATTTTGTAGATGACCTAACATGAATTCAATTTCCCAATAGAAATTGTACAAATCCTGATGGTTATCCTTGGCTGGTTTTATATTTTTTAATTTTATTGCTAAATCATTTACTATTTCTTTTTTATTTAGGAAATTTCTTTCTAGTAATTTGAGAGCTATTTTATATGAGCTGCCTATTGCTGGTAAGGCATCAACCAGTTTTAGGGCAGGGCCCTTTAAATAATTAAGCAGATAACTGAATTTGTCAACATCAGATATGTAATCTTTGTTGCCAATTAAACTATCAAACTTTTCCAGAAAAGACTGAAATTTTGTTCGATCACCCTCAAATATTGTTACTTGTAATGTTGGAACTTGGCTTTTAGTTGTTTATTGTCATCATTAGAAATGGATGCATTTCTTAAGGCATCAATCAAACTTTGATTTGCATCCTCTAAACTATTTGGTAGATTATATCTAAAGCAGCGTATAATTCATTTATATGCGAATCTATTTCAAAAATATTCGGTTCTTATTCACACAAAAGTGCTGTATATATCTCTTCGCCAACATCTAATCCATCAGTTTCTGTAACAATTTCCTCGTCTATAATTATTTCCTGTTTAATTCTATTTAAACCACCCAAAATATTATCATAATCCCTTTTATTTGGATTTTCTTTGCTATTGAAGCTAGTTAAAAGCCTGGTAATGACTCCCTTCCTTGCTGATTTCTTCCTTTTTAATGATTTAATCTTTGCCTCAATTGCTTCATTTTCAGCCATATTTTGTTTATTTTGTTTTTTCCAAAAATAAGTCCCCAAAATCCTAAAAACCCTTTCAACTCTATAAATAAGCTTTATTGTATATTATGTATACAATACTTAAGCTTTATTTTGGTTAAATAGGCTAGGCTTCGGATTACCCTTATTCTAGAATTTTACCACATTTATGGCCAAATGATAAATTTTGAAGTATTTGAATTATTTCTTATTTTTATTTTTAGTTAGGGCTTCGTAATTTATTATTATTTATATGTAGTAAATATCTGAAAAAGCCAAACATGGAATAAATTCTGTTCAGATGTCAAAATGTTTGATTAGGCGTAATTTTTTTGTCTTTTTTTTTTGTTTGTTTGTTTGTTTTAATTCTGTTTTGTTATTTTATTCAAGGTTAAGGTTTTCACAGCAAATAACCGTTCCCCAACACGGGCCACCATTTTAGTTATGGAAAAAATAGGTCCTGCTCAGGGCCGGATTAAGACCTTTAGAGGCCCTAAGCACTTAAAAGATTTTGGTGCCCCATATATATGTAATTCAAAATATAAACAAAAATAAACCATAAAATAAAATTTTATTTTTTGAAATGAAACAAAACTTACAGTAAGATGGAAAATAATGTTTATTTTTGTATACTTCCACTTCATTTATATTTGAAAAGTTTTCTCCTACTTTTTTTAATTGCAAAGTCTTTGATCAGATCCTCAAAACTAATCTTACGTAACACATCTGCTTCTATACTTAGTAGAGATAAGGCATCCAGCCTGCCTTGTTGCATAGTTGTTCTGTTGGTATTTTTAATATACTTCAACTGAGAAAATGAATGCTCAGCTGAGCAATTTGTGACCATTAATGTTAAAAATATACGAAAGGCAATTTCTACATTTGGGAAGGCACACTCAATATTGTCTTCTACAATTATTTTATAAAGTTCAGCATGACTGAATCTTGTTTTTACATTTACTATACCACACGAAAATATTTAATCTATATGTATTTTTAATATGGCGCTCAAAGATTTGATATAAACAAAATAATAACGCAAAGCGTAAAGTGTGTGATTACAACGAAATATATTTATTCTCTCAAAAGGGTTGTTGTTCACTACAAATTCAAACAATGAAAAAAAAAAAATACTATATATGAATATATATAATTCAGTTTTCAACAGCTTATAGGCTATAAGCCGCGATTATAATAGTATAATAAATCCATGGTAAATCCGACAATGGAAAATTTCTGTGGTGCCCCCCTTCCCTTGATGCCCTAAGCACGGGCTTATTTTGCTTAATGGTTAATCCGGCCCTGGTCCTGCTCCAACTTGAGTAGCCTAAACACAGCTGGAAGATGGAACAACAAGACCTTGGCTAAAGATGAACCAGCCTAGCTATGTATCCATAAACAGGACTTCCATACTTTATTGTTAAACAATTACAGCTGAAATGTCAGCTTATTTAACCTACATTTAATAACCGAAGGGAAATTTATGAACTTCTTACCTTGAAGTGATATATAAATTTAATTTTTTGACACCAATAATGAACTTTTTTATTCCGGCTTCGGTTAATGTTTACTATAACACCATCTGCACCCCAAGTAAAATGAAATATTTCCAGTAGTAAATCATAATTTACTAAGAAAAATGGTGTATGTCTTTATTTAGGGAAATTCGTATTTACGAAGATATTTGCTTCTGAAATTTTAATTAACGATATCGATTTGACGTGACGTCACGTCAAATGCGCTTTTATAATAACGACATTCATTTGTTTTCATTTTCATCTAGTTTAGTGATTGACGCCATTTTTCCTTTAAATAAATTTAGATATGGCATGTGAAGGCTATAATGTACTTTTTTCATAAAATATTTTTCCTGATTGGGCTATTTTTTCGCTACTCTGTGACTTAATTAGTTGGTTGGGTTTTGTTCTGGCTATTTTTTTTTTTCAAATTGGATTCAGTTTAGTGGTGTTTGTGATAGAATTATGACGTGCCATTCGTGTGATTTTGACTTTGAGAACTTGATTCGTCATGTGCCCTAGATGAAGACAAAGGATTGGATGATTTATCAATTACGGCGTTATTCTCTCATTTTAACGCCCATTCTAACTTAATATTTTTAGTCAGATATACCTGTAAAGCAGTTCAAATGCTTTACAATGACGGTATTTTTATGTTTGGGAACTTAATAATAATAATTTGTATAATTTAGGTCTCGAGGGTACGGCGTAAAGATCACGCATCACAAATTGATCGGTCCTAATGTTTTGCGGTAAGGTTAGGTTGGGTTTTTTGCAAAATACATTTTTTAGTAGTTTTTCGTGTGTTTTGTTCTGATTTGCTATTTATTTGTTGTGGAAATGACCCATGCTTATGCCCAAAATTCCCTATATTTACTTAGTAAACTTCAATGTCTCGTAACTTTTAATTGGGTCATTTCCACAACAAATGAATAGCAGATCTGAACAGAACATACCAAAAACTACTAAAAAATGTATTTTGCAAAAAAATTGGAGGAGGCGGTGTTATAGTAAACATTTACCCCCGGTTTCTTTGTCTCTAGGGCTAGCCCCTCCTTGTTGTTCTCCTTTGTCTCTCCTTCTTCTTTGTTCTTATTGCGATCTTTTCTTCTTCTTCCCAAAACCATGTTGCCATTTCTAGCTATGGGATCTTTTTTCTTTTCATCCCATATTTGTTTCTTCGGTGGTGTCTTTTTAATTTTTCTCAGCAAGAGTTCAAGTTCTCCTTCTGATTTACTTTTATTGTTATTATTTTTTAATGTCAATGTGGCTTATCCAAGATTAGGTTGGTCTTCCATTTCGGTACTCCCAAATTTTCCACAGTATGACGTCATCTTTGTCGAGTTTGATTTGATGAGATATATCGCTTTGTTGATGGCATGTTGCTAAGGTGTTTTGGAATACGTCTCTGTCAGGTCCAGTTGGCCTCTACACATACATAGAACACAATATGGAGGCATTGGGCCCACCCAACCACAAGAAAAATTTATTTCGTGTTCAAAATTTTCCACTGCTGACTCATGAAAATTACTTCGAGAGAAGAGTCAACGAACTTTGCAAAATCAGCAACTAATAAAAGACGAAAATTTATATTATATTAGCGGCTCGCTCGGAGCTTGCTTATGTTACAGCGATGCTTTAAGCAAGGAAGATGTACTTTATCTTCCTATAAGTTCTAAGTGAAATCCTCATAATATAAAACGTAATAACTATAAAAAGGATAGGCCTATTCCTTCAGGTATTTAAGTGTAGTGAATGCCTATAGCAAATAAACCGAAAGAGATCGTCGGGCCCTACGAACAAAAGCGAGGCCCGACGAAATAATAAGCGGAGGTAATTTCTTTGTTTACCATTAGGCAGCGCAAATACCGAAGGCAAATAAACATAGAGGTCCTTTGAAGACCTACATTATACATAACTCTCTAACGAAAAAACGTAGGGTTTTGTCGTTAACTCTCCACTGTAATCTGTTGGAAATTTCCAACGGATGAGAGGTAACAGGCAATCAACCTATAGTCCTATATAGTTTTTTCACACTCAACTTCCCACAATTCATCAGGATTTTTATTAAACTCTTTTATTTTCATAAGTTTTCTGATTTTTTCATTTAGCTGCAATTATTTTCTACGTATACAAATGATCTTTTTCAGTTAATGATGTCTCGTGTAATAACAATATACATAAAAATGTCAGATAATTAATCAAACAGTATGCTAGGTTAAGTGGCTATGTTGGCCTTATTTTTGTATTAAGTTCAGTGTATAATACGTAAGATTGTACTTGTATGTTAGGTAAAGTGGCTATGGATTGTGAATGATCCGCAATAAAGATGTTTTGTTTGTTTGTATACATTCTTGTGAAAAATGCTCTGTATGAATTGGTCCCCAATTAACCCACCTCTAATATCTCCAGTCTAACTGTAGAGTAGGTTAAGCCTAGCCTTGTCGGGGTCAGCCTAAAAATTCCAGAAATGGTCCAGAACGGGCAGAGTAAATTGAGGTCTACAGTAGGATTCCTCACCAAATTAGGTTAGGGTAATTTACCTTAGCCTTTATTGAGCTATAAGTTGATGCTAGGTCTTAGACCACAATGTAGGCCTAATTTAACTGGACCTAATTTATGTTATGACTAAACTGGGGTCCAGAAATACAATTGTTCACTTACGGAGTGTTATTAGACAATGGTGCTAATTTCTTCCCGGAGTCCCCCTTCGATTTGCTTAATTTTTCAGAGCGTACTTGCTGGTGGAGTTCTTTTATTGTCTTCAAGCCCCTTCGTCCGCCATGCCGTTCTTCCTTCCAAGTTCCTCGTTTTTCGGCTTTTTCCACCAGCTTTCTTTTTGTTTGTTGGTTGATTGATAGTGTGTATCAATACTACCAAGCACGCTCTATCACACAGTATATAAATACTAGTGTGGAGAATAACTCTGGTGAGCAACCAATTGGTTTCCTTCACCCAGTTATTGACATAAAAGGAGTTTAATAATTGTTAGATTAACTACATACCTACGAGAGATGGAACCCGGTTTTTAACCGGTAATGAAAATTTTTAATCATCACCGAAACCGACGATAAGAACCGGTTTTCACATTTTTTCGCAAGTCTCCGATCACTTTCGTCCATTTTGTATGAAACAAACGTTTCCAAACGTTTAAAAACATAGTAATTACGTTTTGCATCGTTTCGTATCGTTTTTTGTTTGTTTATAAGTGTAAATAATTGATGCTTCAGTCTTGAATGTTATGTAGATGATTGCACATTGATCAGTTAAGATTCTAAGATTTAATACTCCATCATGTCAAAGAAATCAAATGCTTGGTATCATTTCACTCGTAAGAATAAAGAAGAAGCAGAGTGTATGACATGTCACAAAGTTTTAAAGTGTTGTGGAGGTTCTACTTCAAGTTTATCATCCCACATGAAAAATATTCATGGCATAAACATCGACCAGATTAATCAGCCATTGATGAAACAAGGAACAGTGGAAGAACTTGTGCAAAAAAAGTCCATAGAAAAGGAAATTTCGAAACTTGCGTGTGTAGATGGACTGAGTTTCCAATCAATTGCTAAAAGTGAATTCATTCAAGAAAGCCTAAGAAAGATAAAATACGACAAATCTCATCCAACTTCCCATAATGGTGTTAGAAAAATGGTGCTTAGTTTTTATGAGAAATTAAATTTCGAATTAGCAAACGATACAGCAACACAACTACCACGTCAAAGAAACAAATCGGCACTGCTCTGTCCACAGTGCTTTGGATCCTCTTAAACCCGCGATTCTGACTCGCTCTTCGTACGTCCGCCACCGAGGTTTCAAGCGTTTCGAACAAAATCTGGAACTGTTAAGTACGCAGTTCCACGGGAAGGCTGAAGCTACTTTCGTGATTCATTCGTTCAGCATTGAAATAGTTTAAGGAAAAAAGGATATAATCTGATTTAAAAACTCAAAGTTCATTGAAAAAAACAATCAGAGAGGCTATTTTAAATATTTAAATATAAAAATCATAAGATCATGGGGGTGCTGCAGTTCCACAGTGCCTACCTGCGAGCCGCTCCTGTCAATTACTTCAAGAATCAGGTGAGACAAGGAATCCACTATTCATTAACTATGGATGAGTATACATCTTTGCAAAACCAAAGATATATTAATGTTCATGATGAAAATCAACATTGGCCTCTTGGTCTCATGAAAATAAATGGTTCTCTCGATAGCACCAAAACTATTGCAATCGTTAGGAAAAGATTGGAAGACTTTGGCTTGGACCTAGATAAGCATATCGTGGGTTGCACCACCGACGGTGCCTCTAATGGTCAAATTTGGAAGAGAAATAGTACCTGATCACCAGCAATGCATTGCATATGCTATACATCTCGCGGTTTCGGATATCTTGTATTCAAAAACTGCTGAAAATTCAGTTGAAGGGGAAAGTGACCCTACCCCTGAAGGGGGAGATGGTCCCAGAGAAGTACGTCAAATTGATTCAGGAAATGTATAGAGGGGTTACGACGAAAGTGAGGTGTAGTGTTGGTGTGACGGAGAGTTTTGGAGTTGGGGTTGGTCTGCATCAGGGGTCAGCACTGAGTCCATTCCTATTGAACGTGGTGTTGGATGTGTTGACTGAGGAGGTTAGAGGGGTTGATCCTTGGTGCATGATGTATGCCGATGATGTAGTGTTGTGCGCAGAGACAAGACAGCAGGTAGAACAACAGCTAGAACATTGGAGGGAGGCATTGGAAAGTAGAGGTATGAAAGTTAGTTGGAAGAAGACTGAATATCTGAGATGTAATGTACAACCGGATGAAGGAGGGGGAGTGATGTTAAACGGTGAACTGATCAAACGGGTAGATCGTTTTAAATACTTGGGATCAACAATCGAGGCAGAGGGAGAGGTGAATCGTAGGATACAGTCGGGATGGAGGAGCTGGAGAGAGGTGCCGGGAGTTCTCTGTGACCGTAGGATGCCGGTGAAGCTGAAAGGGAAGGTCTTCAAAGTAGTGGTTAGGCCAGCCATGTTGTACGGAATGGAGACGGTGCCAATGAAGAAGACTAGTGACAGAAAGATGGATGTGGCTGAAATGAAAATGTTGCGATGGATGTGCGGTGTAACTAGAAGGGATCGAATCAGAAACGAACGCATTAGAGGAACGGTGAAAGTAGCAGAGGCGTCAAGAAAAGTCCAAGAAGCCAGACTGAGATGGTATGGGCACATGATGAGAAGAGAAGAGGATTACGTGGGATGGAGGTGCTGGGACGGAGAAGAAGAGGTAGACCGAAGACGAGGTGGAGGGATTGCGTGGCGGCAGATATCCGGGAGAAAAATTTGGACGAGGACATGGTGCGTGACAGAAGTGAATGGAGGAAACTCATCAAGAACAGCGACCCCATATAGAGATGGGATTTAAGCTGCAGAAGAAGAAGAAGCAGGATTTTGTCAAAGATGAATTTAATGAAAAGGAAATGAAGCTTATCTTTGACTGTAGAACGAGGTGGAACAGTCTTTTGGCCATGATAGAAAGATTTTTGAAACTCAAAAATTGCATTCCAAAGGCCCTCAGAGTGATACGTTCAACAGAGACGATTTCAGATGAAGAATGGAATGCTCTAAAGAGCCTCTTTGACACGCTTCGTCCACTGGAAATTGTTTTGAAGGGACTCTGTTCCGAAGATGCAAATTTGCTCAAAGCTGAATCTTTCATGAAGTTCATTTTGGATAAATTTGAAAGCAAAAACAATCATTTAGCTTTTGAGCTACGTCAGTGTCTCATTGATCGCTACTTATCGAGAAGACAAAAAGAAGCTGTCGCCTTGCTGAGTTTTCTCCACAATCCCGAGGTCTTGAAAAATGAATCATCACCACCGTTCCTCTTTCCTTCAAGACAAGCACTTAAGAAGTATGCGGATCATACATTTAAGAGGCTTTTTCCAGAAGCTTGCCAGATTTCAGAAACAGTCGACCAAGTCCAATCAATTGCTTCGAAACTCAAAGATTCACAATGCAGCTCAGGTCGTGAAGTAAATGATGACGATCAACTTATGAACGAGTACATGTGTGAGATGAACAAACTGAAAATGAAACCCAAGAAAGATTCTTCTGAGACCTTTGATGTAAACAATGAATTCAAATATTTTGAAGCTACTTTGAACAGAAGTGAAAATTTCGATCGAATGTACGAGGCGTTGCTTACAATAAAAGCAACCAGCGTAGAGTCCGAGAGTGTTTTCAGCTGCTGGTTTATTCGTCACAAAGATTCGATCAAGAATGTCAGATCAGACACTTAATGCTCTTTGTTTTCTCAAGTGTTATTTCAAAAATCAAATTCGATAATAAACTTTTTAATTCAAATGTTACACATACTTGTTGAATCAATTAAAACCTTATTTCTGTTTAATATTTTGTTCATTTACCTCCCTAAAACGCATACAGAATCCCATCGGTGAAAACCTGTAAAAACCGGCTTTAAGAATATAGCGATGGTGAAAACCGGTTTTACACTTTTCGGTTATTTTCCATCCCTACTACCTACTCAGTGGACCTTGTCTCTTTGACTGGGTGAAGAACATTTTTAGCAGAAAGAACAGATATGTTTCTTAAATTTTTAAATTTTCTGGCAGCCTTTGCTTCAGCTGTTCGAACAACTGCAAAATAAATTTTTGGAATCGTTGTCTTAAACATTTCTTCCTCTTTAGTAATTTCACTCTTTTTTTGCAACTCTTCCAATTTATTTTCAAACCTACAACCTAAATAGGACTTTAGGTCTAAAACTTTTTCAATATTGCAGGTTAGTAAGTCAACTTTTGAAGTTGGAACTATCAGCTTATTACCACTTGATTTTATAAGTAGTATTAGATCATCTAATAATTAATTTGGCCTTATCAACAATGTTTGATTCAAATGTTTTATTTACTTACTGAATCTCAGAAACACTTGGCTGTAAAAATAATAAATAAGCCAAGTTCTTTTCATCTGAATACATTTCATACAGAATTTCAGCAGTATAGCATTTTTCAGTGTTTCTCATAATCTGAAAATGAGTTTTTAATTCAAGCCATTGAGTAAGAATTTTTTTAATTGCTGGTCCAATAGACAACCATCTAGTTTTACAATCATTAGAGATTTTCAAAGGCTTTTCCCCATCATTTATTGCTTCGTATAAGTTCTTGTAAGATAGCTGCCTTGATGATGATAGAGAAAACCATTTGTATGTTTCTGCTATTAAAAATTCTATATTTCTGGGAAGACATTCAGAAGAAGCATGTGAAACTGCTAACTGAAGTGATTGGCATACACATCTAAATAAAATAAGTGAAGGAATTTCTGCTTTAAGCTTTTGATACACCCCATTGTTAACTCCAACCATAACACTAGCATTATCTGTTCCAATTGCAATAAGTTTTTTATGTTTAGTTTTTTACTCATTAATTCATTTTTTACTGCTTGCACAATGCTACTAGCATCACATTTCTCTAATTGTACTAGATTAAGATATGTAGAAACAACTCTATTATATTTCTTACTATAGTATATTATAACAATTTCAAGCATTTTTATGACAGTTATGTCATTTGATTCATCTAACAATAAATTGAACTTGCCATCTCCAATATCACTAATTAAATCATTCACAAAGTGAACACTCATGACATTCTTGATAACCGGAGCATTTTGTGCGATGCATTTTGAATTCTGAAGTAATCTTACTGTCAATAATAGTGTTTTTACATATATCAACTAAATGATCACAATTCATTATAGCACAATGACAACTCATAAACATGGCAATATTTCCTTCAAGTCTAGCAGTTTCATTGCATTTAATCTTACAAAATTGAGTCAATGGCGTAGCTTTAAAAGGCATGGCACTTACATGTTTTTTTACTTTTTGAATGCTGTATCAAATCTGTATACTTGGCATTAATGTCACACTTACAAAACTTACAATGTGCTTTGCTAGGATCACTGTCTACTTCAGGGTTTCTTAACCTTTTCATGCACCTTAACTTTTCATGCACATTAAACAGTCATTGCTACGTTTGATAAAATAAATTGCTTTTTATGAGGCAGGAGGGGTCAAGGGCTTCACTATAGTGCTCGCGAGCAAAGTTTTAGATGATGGTGGAGAGCACTGTACACAACTTAAAGAGCACTCTGGTGCTCGCGAGTACCAGGTTAAGAATCCCTGGACTCTACTTCAATCAACCATTTTTTAAAAGATTCATTTTTAAGCCACTCTTTTCGAAATTTCTGCTTATATTTTCTCTGCTTTGGCATTGTGACTTGAGGGATTAAAATCTTTGAAATAAATCCCTAAGATAAATTACACCAATTCATTAACTGTTATTACACGATGCACAAACGCAACATTCACGAACAAGAGTGGGAGTGGGACTGATTGATTATGATTTATATCCAGTCCCTGTATGTGATCAGAGATGGGCAAGATCACCAACTTTGGTGATCTTGAAGATCAAGATCAGATCACCAGAAAAATGTGATCTTGAAGATCAAGATCAGATCACCAGAAAAATGTGATCTTGAAGATCCAGATCAAGATCGTGATCTTGAAGATCACTTTTCAAGATCACTTTTTAAGATCACTTTTATATGAATTGAAAAAAGTTGTACTCTTGTAGAGTAAACAAAAACAAATTATTTTGTTAATCACTCCTGAAAGTATCAGTCCTAATACTCCCCTGAGGGCTGAGGCAATACAAGCATCGCATCCTACCCATGTCACCTGATCTAAACCACGGGGATTGACGATTCCCCTTTCAGTTTTTCAGGTGGTAAACTTAAAACTTAGTATTATCATAACTTATCAGCAAAGAAAAACTATTAAATGACCTACATATAGTTTTTAGTTCTATTTTTCTCAATTCTCATTTCACCAGGTCCATAACCCATATCAATGAATGGTCAGCATATATAAGTAAACATTTTTTACATAGAATTTAATTTTACAGTTTTACTGCAGTACGCAATTACTGACAATATAAGGGTAAAAACCGCAAGTTAAGAGTGTTAATTTAATGTTCAACCGCTGTAAACATTTGCTTTCAGCAAAACCAATTGTTCAAAGTTACCATCCGAGAGACGACTTCGTTTGGGGCTATGAACCATGCCAGCAAACGAAAACAACCGTTCCACTGGTGCAGAGGAAGGTAGCGTGGTGTTATACCTCTTGAAGATCTTCTTTATAGCAGGATACCTATCTAAAGAGTCGAGTGCCTTACTGGTGTCCTGCAAATAATTGAGGACTTCCAAGTCTTCCTTGTTGTTAGGAGCAGAGAATGAGCCGTCGATAGTTCTGAAGAAATCGTCTTCAGATGATGAGTCTGAGTTCACCGAACTATTACCACTGCTGTCAGAATTACAATTTCTTACAGCCATTTGCAGCTTGTCTTTTACTTGAGACTTGATTGCTTCATGATCGCCGAAATTAGGCCCTTGCAACAATGATATCCATCTAAGTTTGAAATACGGATGAGATACTGAGGCCAAAACGGCATCAGTTACCTCGGGGCTCAACGACAAAAAATGACCAAATCTGGCATTGAAGCCAGAGACGACTGCTGCCAGTAATGGCATGCAGTGTCTCAAGCGCAGGTCGTTTGGTTGGATAGGCTCCAATCTTGCGAGGGCATCTTGAGTCACTAGGACTGTTGGAAGAAGACAACCGTAGTAGCATTCTTTCTCTGCCTGTAATTTGTTGAGGGCTGCTGCAATTGGTTTTAGAACAGACAAATATTCTGAAATAAATTCCAATTCATTGTCTTTGAGGATGGGTAGATTCAGTTCTTCAAGAGCTACATTCACGTCGTTCTTATGTTTATATATTTGGCTTAATGAGTCGTACATTGAGTTCCATCGGGTGACGCATGGGTACCTAAATTGGACGCCAGTTATTTCCTGTATTTTTTCTGCTGACTTGGGTTTACCAGCAGCATTCCACAGCGCCGAACATTTTCCCATTGCAGAATGCTTTATCTTCTTTAGTCCAGGTGAATTCAGTCCTTTATCTGCATCAGTTGTTGCTACCAAGTTCAATGTGTGGGAGGCACATCGAATATGGGATGATAGTTTCACTGACTCCTCTCCATGCTCTCCTGAATGTCCAGGAAAGTTGCTGATGATAACCTCTTCATCTGAATCTTTTTCATCATCATCTTCATCTGCATCATCTTCATCAATGTCGTCAGTACGATTCTGAACACGAACACCGAACTCTTTAAAGCATTTCACCATGTTCGATGCATTGTCGGTGACTGTAGATACAACTTTTTTTATATAAGATAAACCATGCTCCGAGTTGATCCTGTCCAATATTCCAGCAATTTTATCAAAGCTATGTGTTCCACGAAATCTTCGGCATGCCAGTGCAGCTGATCCTCGCGACAAGTCATCATTGATCTGTAATGTAAGAATATAAAATCAATGTTTGTATGAACATTTTTTTAAGCTTAATTTAATAATATTGGTTAGACACGCACCAGCTAAACTGCGCCACCAAACATTGAAGAGAAGAACTATGTGATATAAAGGAGGCAATTCAGCGATGAGTCGCCTACCATACCACCACATCAGTGACCCATCCCATAAGAGCAAAATGTGGAAGAGTCCATATTCACAGCCTGTGAATATGGACTCTTCCACATTTTGCTGTGAATCAGACACAATGACAGATGACAGAATCAGTGAATTAGTGTGAAATTACTGTGAATCACAGCAAAATGAAGACTCACCAAATTAATGAATGAGGAACACATGTCGAATAATTGAAAAGATTATACTATAAGTCTATCAGACTATCAGTCTATCACCAATCGTCAATTTATCAATTATATAAAAATAATACACTAAATCAATAGCATACCCAATGCGCAGTGACTCCCATGAAACTGCGGTGATTAGTTGACCATATGTCGCATGTAACACACACATGGTCAACTGCTGCCAGTTTTGCTTGTATGTCCCTTCATTGTACTGGTTGTTGTTGCAAGAGATCTAGCCAGGGTGCGTCTAGATGGCACCTGAACAGCCGGGTTGACGTCTGAAAAAAATATTTAAAAATTAAAACAAATACAATAGATTAGCTATGGAAAAAATATCAAAATATTTAGCTAGGCTAGCGATAGTCTAATGTTCATACAAATAATATGATTAATTATTTTAATCAGATATTAGCTATGGAAAAAATAGCAAAATATTTGAGTTATACTAACATGAAAGAAGATCCTTAAATTCATGTAGTTCAACTAGGCTCAATGGTAGGAGCCCATTAGCCACAAGCGAGAGAATCTTCTTTTCAAGGATATCCTTGCATATTGGTGGTCCTGGTTTTTGCTTGGAAATGTGGAACATGCTTAGTGTTGACTGCTTGGCAATTTTGGCAGGGCCAGCATTGCTGCCGCTGGCATCTTCTTCTTTAGCTGGACGCTTGCGAGATTTCTTCTCCGATTCATATTCACCCAAAAGATCCGAATGTAGTTTCAACACAAGAAAATAAATTATTATCATGCGGAGAGACTTCTTGAACACCCTGTATAATATTTATCAGAGTATCAAACTTCTAGTTGAAATTAATACTTAACAAGATTCTAAAATTTTGTTATCTTTAACTAAACTTATTTTCACCATGATCAGTGCATTTTTATCCTATGTTAAATTGAAAGCCGAATTTCGTCCTTCAGTAACTAAATAGGAGAAATTACAGACATGGATCAGACAGAGAGAAAGACAGATACACCTGGCGTTTTATTATAGTTGGATATCGGCAGTTTTTAATGTAGATACTAGTCCATAATCTATTAATATCTGAAGTGCACAATATATTCAAATGGACGTCTATGTAAATGTAGCATTAGTCTTGTATGGCACCAGTCACTTAAAATATGACTTGAACCATTATGTTAATGTTGCTACTTACTACTTAGTTACTAAGTAGTACTAACCCTGAGGTGCCTCAGAAGATTGCTTGTTGAGTCGAGGCCAGCAGACAGAATTGTAGTTTTCTTTGTACACTGCCTACAAATAACTTTGATACTGTTTCCAGTTTTTTCGACAATTTGAAAATATTTTCCGTTCAATAGCACAGATTGATCCTTATTACCAACATTGTTATCTAAATATATTGAATACTGTTCTGGTGACAACCTAGAATATTTGGTTCCCTTGGGAGCCTGTTGAAGTTGTAAAATTGCACTCATTATTAAAAAATTCAATCTGTAAATAAAATATGTTTAGAATTAATTTATTATGAATACGGACCTATAGGCTATATTTTATGCCTATATATAATAATATATTAATAGAACACTTTTAACATAATTGCACAGTAAATTACACTTTTTACGAGCCTAAATTCCACAGCAACTACACCTTCCATGAGTCCACGCATGACGCAAGTCACCCAACTAACAGAAAACATAAACAGTCGGTGTTGAACAAAGTTGCCACCAGATGTCGCTTGGACAAAAAACAAATGACATTCGCATAGCGGCATATTTAAGAATCTGAAATTAAAAGTGATCTTGAAGTCTAAAGTGATCTTCAAGATCACAAGAAATAAAGTGATCTTAGATCAAGATCAAGATCACCATAATAAAAGTGATCTTCAAGATCAAGATCAGATCACGATCTTGATCTTCAAGATCACGATCTGATCTTGAAGATCAAGATCGTGCCCATCTCTGTATGTGATTGATATCAATCAGTCTCTCAAGACACCAATCATTGAGTGATATTATTACTGAAATAATGACATTTTATTCTTTAATGTAATATATAAAGCAAAAAGAAACAAGCTATAATGATTAAGTTTAGTCCATATATATATTAAAATAATTTGAAACGTTTTTATACGGAACTGTGACTCGCCAGTGAATTATGGTCCAGTAACATGTTTCAAACATGACGCAAAACGGTCGAGATAGAAAATGTTACTCCTATTAGCAAATTTTTTTTTATGTAGGAAATGTTTCTAATCGTTTGATATGCAGTTGAGCAAAGTTTAAAATCAGCTAGAAATCCGCTAAATTATTTTTAAAATAAGTCAGATTTATAGCTATCCGCTTGGAGTACTTTTTATAAGCTCGATTGAGTTAAAATCCGGTAGATCTAGCTTAAAATAAGCTAAATTGACAACCCTGCAATACAGACCAGACCACCAAGATCATCAAAAACATTAAGAATTCGAAGGCTACTGGACCAGACAACATATCTAACATACACCTTAAACACTTGAGCCCACAGGGAATACTAGCTCTCACAAATATCAGCACATATTCATACCAACACTGTATTATTCCTGACATATGGAAACAAGGTAAAATTATTACACTACTCAAACCAAACAAAAATCCAACAAACCAGCTTCCTATAGACCCATTACTTTACTATGCACACCTTCCAAAGTAACAAAGACTAATCTTACAAATCACCAACCCACACACACCACTATCGCCTATTTTTGTTTAGTTAACATATTATTTATTTTAATTGTATATAGCATTCTGCATTTTTTTAATTTAATTAAGTCTTCAGTGAATTTATACCTGCTGTAATAGGAGTCCAGACTTTTGAAACTTGCTCGACGGGCGTTTGCCGCTTGAAAATCTGTCCCCCAATTGTCAAATACACAACATTCAATTTGCAGTAACCTCGTTCCGCCTCTTGCAGAAATGATATGCCACTGCCAGACGTAAGATGAAAACTATTAATTTAACTTACGTTACTCCCCTTTTTTCCCAAATCCATGTAAATAAGATTCAGATCAATCTAATATGCTGTGGAAAGCATTCTGATGCTAGAATGTCCCCTCAATAATATTTGTTGTTATCACCGAGTAGAATTCATTTTGCTAGAGATTTGGACAACGTAAGCACAGCGTTCTCCCGGGTGCCCCTCCCCTACAGTCGCTGCCGGCTGCACCGAAGCATTACCAGTTCAGTCATAAATTCATAACCGTAAATAATAATTATCTAACCTTTTTGTTCTGTTTCACAGTTTCGTAGACTACTAGACTCATAGTACTTGAATAATGTCAATAACATTTTGGAATAATATAATATGGTATAATTTAAAGATCGATCACAAACTAAAATTAGAAACTAAAATACGCTAATTAAGTTCATCAAAAATGTTTCGTTTTTTATTAAAAACGAAAGAAGACGTTAATTATGGAATGACTATAAAAGAGAAAGTTAACGAGAATTTTTAACTAGAGAATGAAAAATTTGTGGTTTCCTACAAGAAATAGTAATATGTCATATGTATATATATTGGTGGTGTAGTGTTAGCGTTGCTGACTACGAATCCATCGGCCCCGGGTTTGAGACCCGGTGACGGCAGTCGGCGCGCAGCAAAACTCAGCTGTTCATCCTTCCACACAATAAAAAAAAAGTGGTTGGTAGATAAATGGGTACCCTGGAGGCTGGGTGACCTAGTGGTTAAGACGCTGGGCTGCTGGTGGGGCGTGGTTCGGATTCCACGTTAAATTGTAGGTCTAAGGTGGAGTGAAAAGCTTGACCTTCGTCAGAATGAACAATTCGGGCGGAAGCTAACCAAAAGTTATATATATATACATATATATATACACAGTGGTGGGCACCGTTAACCAAAAAGTTAACTTCGATAACGATAATCCGTTAACCCCAATTTTTAACTCCGATAACGATAATCCGATAATTTTACTACAAAGTTAACGGAAGTTAACGATAATCCGTTAACGATAACTATTTCTTTACTAACATTTAAAAAAATCAAGGAAAAAAGCTTTAAAACCCATAGAAAATGTTTATTTATGCAAAATCCAACAATAAATAGGTATTTAACTGTATTTTTATCAAGTTTTGCAACTTTTTTGCTTAACTTTTTTTTTTATTTTTAATAAAAAATGTACTGATTACATGTTTTGAAACCCGTTACCATTGTAACTATTAACTAAATTTTAATTTACCAGAGAATTATTATGGCGGGAACTGAAAGGTAAAATTAAATTTTAGGCACATTTATTAAAGACTATGACACAATGTGCTGGTTGCCCTTCAGAAAGACCAACTTCTCAAAGTTAACGTGTTAACGGACTTTAACGGACTAAATATCGAGTTATCGGAAGTTAACTGGTCCGATAACGATAAATGGAAATTAACTTCCGTTAATAGTCCGTTAAAAAAAGTTAACTTCGTTAATTAACTGTTATCGGATTAACGCTTTAGTGCCCAACACTGTATATATATATACACACGAGCTTAAATTAATATTTTATGTTACTACTTCCTATTTTATATGTTAAATGGATCAATAAAAAAAAAAATTAATATTCATACTTCAGCTTTATCAAAAATCTTAACAGTGTCATTTGCTTACCCAAGCATTTCTTTTCACGACACGCCACTGCTGTTCAACTTATACATGCATGACATCCCAACACCCATAGATAACAAGCTTACCTTATCATCATATGCAGATGACATCACTCTAACATCCACCCACAACAACATAGACACCGCTACAAATAGCCTACAAACATATATAAACAGTATACAAGACTGGCTCACACACAATAGACTCAAAGTAGCGCCCACAAAATCAACCATCACCTTGCTTACAAGCAATACAAAAGAACACCAGGTAACTCTACAGCTTACACTAAACAACACCAACATTCCACATACTCACAGGACCAAAATACTTTGGGTCACATACAAGTTACAACACATCATTATCTTTTGCAAACCACATTCAGGACATTAAAAACAAATGTACGTCAAGACTTAACACGCTTAGGGTACTTACAGGCACAAACTTTGGACACGAGCAGGAAACAACATCACTCATATACAAACAATATATTCGCTCAGTTATGGACTATGCTAGCCCATGCTGGGCACCCATTATCTCAAACACACACATAAACACCTTACAGACAATACACAACAACGCACTTCGTATCATTACAGGATGCACTCAAACAACACCAATAGAACAGCTGCACAAAGAAACAAAAATACTGAAAGTTAGGGAACATTTAGACATGAGGGGAACACAATTCATGGCAGCAGCGACAACTAACCCACAACACCCTTGCCACTACATGTACAATCATGCATCGCCACTCCGGAGAGGGCGATCGATTACCTCCGTGCGTCGGCTTGCTCGATCAGGGTGGGCTGATCGGTTAAACAACAATAATAACAACAACAACCACCATGCATGTAACGAACAAGTGTTTTACAATATTTTTAGTTAGGAGCCACATCACAAAAACTTAATGGGGATTGGTTGATTCCGAAGGTGTGTTTAAAGTGAGTGTGTTTATTGGCTTATCCGAAGATATGCTGGAAATTGCCAAATTGGTGAGATTGCCTGTTGGGCGATTGGGGTATTATAAACCGTCACTATTATTTGCACTTCGCAGCCTGATCTTAATTAATAGTATTTTAATTAAGAGAAGTGGCGTGTGTGCCATTCGAAGTTTTAATCAAGTTTATATTAATACTGGAATCAACATATCGCCCTATTGAGCATAATATTATGAAATTGTTTTGAGTATACCTAAAGGTACTGTTACCGTCAATTTTGTAAAATAAAATGCCTAAAGTGGGCTTTGGTTTTGTGGACCTAACTATATATAGGCCTAGGTATGTTTATATTCTGTGAAACTTAATAATATCTTGTAAACGACGCATTACCACAGGAAATGTGCAGCTAATTATTCGTTTTTTTTACAAAGCTAATGCAATAGCCTACTTAGCTTGGTAAATTTATAGTATTACACCCGTCTCCCTAATTGTAACCTTGTAGTGATCGGACGTGTTGGCTGTGCTCTAGCGAATTGACTTTTGCACTTCTTTATTAATATCATTACCTTTTTTGCACGTTGGTAACAAGTGAGTTGTTGAAAATTTTTTCCAGGGCTGCAGTTGAGAATGATCCTGCATTTTGGAATTGTTTTTTGAATGGTATGAGATCACTCTGGTGTTACCTGTACTTGTTTGTACAGGCCTAGCTTAGCTTATTCTGATAGCCTAGCCTAACCACAAGGTAAGACTCCCACTTGACCTAACCTGAGTAACTATTTTGATATAACTTGATAGTATCAAAGTTGGTGAGTCAACAAAAATTTTTAAGCCTAGGACCTAACTTAGGAACATAGTCTACCCTATAAAAATGGGTTTTGACAGTGACTGTAGAGTTTGTAAAAAGGAAGTTAAGAGTAAAGATTGCATGTGATAGCTGTGATGACTGGTATCACGTAAGCTGCAAAGGCCTTACAAATGATATATATAAAGGTATAAATGCTGCTTCTAAGCTTAATGTCAACTTGATGTGGTTTTGTGACAAGTGTAGTACTGTAATAAAAAATTTTGGTAATTATTCGTTTTAGTGCTTTTTCTCCTTTCTGAACCAAAACACATTTTTCTGGTGTTTTTTGGTGTGATTTGTTCAAATCTGAACTTCGTTTCTTTGGGAAATGAGCCATTTTTGAGAAATTTTAAAATTGAAAATTTCTCAAAAATGGCTCATTTCCCAAAGAAACGAAGGTAATTATTCGTTTTTTGACCGTCTCTTTTTATAATGAGAGCAAACTTTTCTGGTCAATTTTGAGGTGCTCTGCACGAATCGGCCATCCGTTTCCTGTGCAAATGCGTAGTTTTTGAGATATCATCATCTTGAAAACTACGCATTTGCACAGGAAACGGATGGCAGTTTCGTACAAAACACCTCAAAATTAACCAGAAAAGTTTGCACTCGTCATTTTCGTTTAAACTAATGAATTTAAACGAAAATAATCATGACTTAACCTAACCAATCATCAAGGGCGTACAGTTGACCTAACTGGTGTAACGTACTGAACTGTCCGCAAAACATTAGGACTGATCAATTTGTGATGCGTGATCTTTACGGGGGCTCTGCCCCTGTACCCCCGAGACCTAAATTATACAAATGATATGTAATAACATGTGCCAACCTTGCATGGGTAGTCCGCTAAATTTCGCGTGCCCTTAAACTGAAATGACACACGGTTACTTTTAAGATTTTTTTACGGCACTTAAAGACCTGGTCTTTTGTTAAAATACAAGCACTATTGCATTTAGGGCAGGTCACAGATGTCTTAATTATTCTGTGATTGAAAAAAAAAGTCTAAACTCTTGTCTTCATCGAGGGCAATATGGTGGATCACGTTTTAAAAATCAAATATGCATAACTGACACGTCATACTTCTAGTCACAAAAAAACCAAACTGAACAGATGAAAAATTGCTAAAAATGATTTACTTGTAAAACAGGACAAATTGAATTACGAAGAAGTAGCCAGAATCACCAAATATACCAAAAAAGGTAGCCAAAATAAACAAATTAACCGAAATTTATATACATACATATTAGAAGGTAGAAAATATTTTTTTTACAAAAAAGTACATTTTATAAAAATTTGCACAAGATAATATATATATTTTCTTGTTCAGTTTTGATTGGTTATTCAATATATATTGCTGTTATAGCTGGGTGTGACTGGGTCAAAAACGAATATTAACTGAAACGAAGTTGAGATTTGAGCAAATCACACCAAAAAACACCAGAAAAATGTGTTTTGGTTCAGACCTAACTTAACTTAACTTAACTTAACCTAACCCACATTTTTTCGCAATTTCTAACCTTCAATAGCAGGGTTGGGGTGTTTATACAAATGAGCGGCGACCAACAGGAATAAATAGCCAATTTCGCCAGGCCCACAAATTTGAACTCGTTGGCCTAGGCTGCCCTAGCCAATGCTCACAGATGTCGAAGCAAAAACTCCTCCAATTAACTGCACTTTCGGAAGCCAATGCTAAATAGAGCTGTGCATCTAGCTTTGTCAAGAATAACCCAACGTACAATAAGTTTTGCCACAGTTTGAGGTGGGTAGGTATTAATTGATAGTAATCCAAATCACAACCTCCGCAAACCATAATGAAAACCAGACTGAAAAAACATTTTTTTCGAATTAGTATCCATTATGAGAGATTCAAAATGTACGTCTCTGATTGGTCGGATAAGGTCACGTGAAACAAAAACCAGATTTAATTGGCTGTTTTGACCTATGTTTCCTAACTGCAATGAGATGTCTCCCCATAAAACTGGAGAGGGCGAGGTTCGTTAAAATTTTAATAGCATTAAGAGCTAAATACTCGGTCAATGGCCTATAATGGCTGCTTTTTACGTCTAAATTTTTTTTTTTCCATAAAAAATAATTATTACATTTCCTTGATTTTTATCAGTTTCCCTGAGGTTTCAAGGTGTCCTGAATACAAATTTATATGTTAAATTGTCATAGAATGTCTCCTATCGAAAATGAACAAAGCATTAAAACGAATATTAACCAAAATTATAATAAGTCCAGTGGGTCTATTAGTGAGGGAGAGGCCAGACCAACTTATAGAGATACTGCAGTTGAGCCTAAATCTAGTGAAGTAGCAGTTCAAGTAAACTTAAATGTCCCTATACCTCATAGTGAGCCCAGGCCTAGATATCCTCAGACAATTCCTGAAAATGATGAGTGGACTAAACCTAGGAAAACCTGGAAAACTAGAATTCAAGAGCCAAGGAAAAGTGTCCTTTATAGAACTAACCAATCAGTTTCATACTTTCTCACTGGTCCAGGATCAAGATGAGAAAGCTGAAGAAAGTAGGCCTATAAAACAAAATGTTAGCAATAATAATCCAGACTCGTATAAACCCAGGCACTCTAAAGCTATAGGTGTGTTTGAACCAGCATCCATTATAGGTGACTCAAGTGAGGGGCCTAGGATCTAAATTACCTAGAGGTAGCATAGCTTACTGTTATCCAGGTGCAGGGATAAATAGAATTAGTAATAAAATTATAGAAAAAGGATCTGGTATTGACCTAACTGTACCAAAGAATATGGTTATACATGTAGGTGGAAATGATACAAAGGGTAAGCACTCCGAAGAAATCATGGAGTCATATAAACAGCTATTAACAAAGTTAAAGGAACGGAGACCTAACCTTAAAACATCTATCACAGGTATAATTCCCAGGATACATGAGAATAATAAGTGGTACTCACAAGCATTATATATAAATAGTAGGCTTAAGACACTATGTCAGAGCATGGAAATTACATATATCGAACTGTGGAATAAATTTTACAAAAAAAGAGTTCTATAACAGAGATGGAATTCACCTTAATAGTAAAGGAACTGATTTACTATCAAAGATTGTATCATATAACTGACTAAAAACTAAAGGAATAGGCCAAATTAGTACAAATACCAATACTCTTGATGATGATAAACTAATAAAAAATATAATCAAAACTCAAAAGAAAAAGGTCAACAAAGAAAGTAAAAGAGATGCAAATAATGTACCATCACAGAACAAGAACCAGACTAAATTACAAGCAAAATATTCCAAGGGTTCTTTGTCATTTTTCTATGTCAATGCAAGAGGTATCCGAGATAAAATAAATGAATTCAAGGCATACATAGGTATTGAAAATCCTGATGTTATGATTGTCACTGAAACTTGGACAAAATTCAGTACGATACCAAATAGTCTATTTAGTGAGAGATAATACCATTACTTATGAAATTGATGGCTATGAACTTTTTTATTATGAACGTAAATATTCAGAGGGTGGTGGAGTATTTATTTATGACAAGATGAATCTGAATCCAGTTGAAGTTACCTCCATTAAAGAGGAAATAGTTGAATCTGTATGGATAGATGTTGGGCATAAAAATGCCAGGAAAATCAGGATAGGGGGTATTTATAGACCACCTGAGGGATGTTCAGTTGGAGGAATCCCCAAAAGTAGAGAAGAAAATAAGTATGTAGAAAATCAACTTATTGATGAAATAAATAAAGCAATGACAAGCAATATTATTATTGTTGGATATTTCGATTATAGGCATATAGACTGGGAAATATTACAAACACCAGAAAGTAATGAGAGATTCTTAGACTGTATAATTGAGAATGGTTTAACCCAGTTAGTAAAGGAGCCAACCAGGGCCAATGCCATTCTAGATTTAATTCTAACAAATAATCCAGATACCTTCCAGGATATCTCGGTTTCAGAAACACTAGGTTCAGGTGATCATTGTATCCTTCGGTTTAATATTGTTTGTAATTCAAGACCTAGTGAAAATAAAGTAGAAGTTCCAGATTTTAAAAGAGGAAATATAAATGGACTAGTAAATGATCTGTGTCTAATAAATTGGACAGATATTCTACAGCCTGAACAGACAGTAACTAGTATGTGGGAAAAATTAAAAAGTATAATAATGAACATACAAAGGAAGCATATCCTACAGTGTAAAATCAGAACTGGAAAAAATAAAAAACAACCTTGGATAAGCTGCAATGTAAAAAGAGCAATCAGAGAAAAAACAAAAGCATTTCATAAATTCAAAAGAACTGAAAATGGCATAGACTCCGAAATATATAGTAAAAGTAAAAGAAGCATTTGCAAGAAAGTAATCAGAGATAGCAAACGAGACCTGGAAAAAAGCCTAGCCAAGAATTCAAAAACAATCCTAAGAAGTTTTTCAGTCACTTCAATTTGAAAAGTAGTGAAAAAGAAAATTGGCCCCCTCCATATAGATGATAAATCTGTAGATGATGATCTTGAAATAACTGAAGAACTAAACAAATACTTCTCATCAGTATTCACAAATGAAAATTTAAATAATATTCCTGATCTTATACTACCAGGACAAGATAGAGAAATAAATGAATTAAGGGTAACAAAACTAGATATCTTAAAAGCAATAGATAAATTAAAAATGGAAAAATCTCCAGGGCCAGATGAAATGCATCCAATAGTCATAAAAGCTGCCAAAAAGAATATAGCACAGACACTAGAAATTATTTTTAATAAATCATTGATATGTACTGAAATTCCAGAGGATTGGAAGAAAGCAAATGTGGCTCCAATCTTTAAAAAAGGAAATAGAAACTTAGCAAAAAACTAAAGACCCATCAGCCTCACCTCCATTATTTGCAAATTGCTCAAAAGTATCATTAGAGGTAAAGTTACTGAGTTCCTTGAAGAGTGCAACCTTATAAATGATAGCCAGCATGGCTTTCGAAATGGAAGGTCCTGTCTAACCAACTTGATTGAATTTTATGATGGAGTCCTATTGCATTTGGACAATAAAGAGCCAGTGGATATAGTATACTTAGATTTTGCAAAGGCATTTGATACTGTTCCTCATGCAAGATTGTTGGTAAAAGTTAGAGCCCATGGTATAAGAGGTCATATAGCTGATTGGATAGAAGAATGGCTGAGAAATAGAAAACAGAGTTCATCTAAATGGAAATAAGTCTACTTGGAGACCCGTATTGAGTGGAGTCCCACAGGGGTCTGTGCTGGGACTTCTGCTTTTTGTTGTCTATATAAATGATCTAGAGAAGGGCCTATCATGTAAAACCTCAAAATTTGCTGATGATACAAAATTAGGCCATAATGTTAAGTCAGTAGCAGGAGCAATGACAATACAAAAAGACTTAGACAGAGTAACAGCCTGGGCAGATAAGTGGGAGATGAAATTTAATGTTGATAAGTGTAAGGTTATGCATATTGGGCCAAAAAATCCAGAATTTGAATACAATATGAATGGAATTTGGATTAAAAATGATGATAAAGAGAAAGACTTGGGTGTCACTGTGACAAATGAACTTAAACCCTCAAATCACTGTATGGTAATCAGAAATAAAGCAAATGCTAGACTCAATCTCATGCAGACACACATTGAATACAAATCACCCAATATTATAAAGCAACTATACATTTCATATGTGAGACCCCTCCTCGAATACTGCATTCAATTTAATAGTCCCTATTTGATACAAGATATTGAAAAACTGGAAAAAGTACAGAAATGAGCAACAAGAATGATCCCATCTCTAAGACAATTGACATATAAGGAAAGACTGGCGTATCTAAGCATGTTCTCATTAAAAAGGAGGAGGTTAAGGGGTGATATGATAGAGGTGTATAAAATGATAAAAGGGTTGGATAAGATAGATTTTGAGTCTCTCTTCATTAAAGATCACAATAATCAGACTAGAGGTCATAGTATGAAATTATTTAAGCCAAGATGTAGAACAAATTTAAGAAAACATAGTTTTACAAACAGAGTAATTAAGTTTTGGAACAGTCTGACAGAAGAAGTGGTGACTTCAGATATACTTGATTCTTTCAAAAGAAGGTTGGATAGTTTGATGTCTGCAAGGGACATCTGGTGATGGTGTTTAAGCCCATTTTTATTGCATGAATGGTACTAGTTTATTTCATATATATTATGTGCATTTGGGTGATAGATCACACAGCTCAACACAGGTGTTGTGGGATATAGGGAGGCAGCATCTTGGGTTAGGGGATACTCTCTGTCCTTACACACCCTATTTAAAGAGATTCCTCTGCCGAGTGGTGCCCCCCATAGTACTGTGAAGTATTGAAAAACTCATGATCTTCACTTGCCCCACAAACACCTTTAAATGGGAGACCCAAAATGGATGCACACACATTTCTACATTACTGTACAGTCTTTACAGCCACACCTACACTTTTCCTCTTAAGTATATATATTGTAATGTATATGGATGTAAATTGTGACTTGGTCCACAATTGATATGGACCACGACTTATTTTTGGTTGGCATGGTACAATTTAAATTGTACTAAATTTTGCCTGCCCTTAAACTGAAATGACACCTGTTTATTTTTAGGATTTTTTTTATGGCACCTAAAGACCTTTGGTCTTTTCTTAAAATATAAGCACTATTGCATTTAGGGCAGGTCACGGATGTCTTAATTATTCCGTGATTGAAAAAAAAGGACTAAACTCTTGTCTTCATTAAGGGCAATATGGTGGATCACGTCTTCAAAATCAAATACGGTAAACCCTCAATTTAACGGACCCCGATGTAACGAATTTCGGATTTAATGGACTGGACAAATAATAATACAATACATTAATTAATAATAATTTAAAAAAATTAAAAATTAAAAAAAAAATTAAAAAATTTTAAATGCCGCACTGTGCAGTCAGGTTGTATACAGTGTGTTTCTGTGATTTCTGAATTGTGACTTTATTTATTAAATAATTTTGCAATCCTTACAATTCAAAATGGCATCAAGTGATAGAGGAGTTAAAAGAAAGCGTGTGAACTACAAACATGAACACAGCACTCCTGGTCGCAAGTTAAGTAAGGAGCGAATTTCTGCCTTACTTTGTGCAAATGCTGATGGCTTGCTTCGCCTGAAGCCCATGGTGGTAGGGAAATCAAAGAAACCACGCACTCTTAAAGACATTATGAATCAGTTGCCTGTTATTTACACCAGCTCAAAGAATGCGTGGTTTACTTCAGAGATTTTTTCTGACTGGTTCTTCAACCACTTTGTCCCTGATGTGAGGTGCTTCCAGACAGATGTTCTGAAGATTTCCCCCAATAATGTAAAGGCATTGTTGCTTCTTGACAATGCCCCTGCTCACCCTAATGCTGCTTGTACATCACAACTGTCTACAAGCAAACAGACAACACCAGTGCCTCCATTTGTGCACATTTTCGATTTAACGGACTTTCAGCATTAATGGACACCCCTCCCCCCCCTATTAGTCCGTTAAATTGAGGGTTTACTGTATGCATAACTGACACGTCATAAGAACATAAGAAATTTTTATAGTGGGCACACTAGGGACCACTTCGGCCCATCGAGGTGGCTCTACTATGTAAAAACTGCCTGTACATTGGCAACAACCAACTTCTATAAAACTAACCAAGTATCAATTTAAAACTAATTAATTATCAATTTAAAACTAAAGATAGAATCTCTGGATCCAGAGGATCAGTCATAATAGGCTACTCTCCACAAATATGTTACACACTACGGTATATCTATAACTGACATGCAAATATATCAGATCCAAAGAATCCAGTCAATTTCATTATGGTACCCATCAATACCAGTACTGTGCCAATCAAAAATAAGTCACGGTCCATATCAATTGCGGACAAGTCACAATTTATATCCATATACATTACAATATATACTGGTCAAAAAAAGAAACGCAATTAGCTTCCATATGGTGTAAAATTTAAGTTGTTAGTGGTATTATCACAGTTTCAAGATTATGGTTAAATGTTTGTTCAAATCTTTTAAAGCCACTTAGTGCATGTTTTTAAACCCGACTAATCCCGGCTAAGACGCTGTTGCGGTGGGGTTATCCAATAAACCAATGAAGTTCTGAGTCAATGTGAACCACCCGACAACATTTTTATTTCATGCAATTATTTTCTACCGGTACGGGGAGAAGACTTACTTCAAAACCAAACACCCGAAGGTGGCTCGTTGGCTGAGGGAGGACGGGCTTCTAATAATCCCTGATGCGGTAAACTTTCCCGGAGTCTCGTTGAACCCGACGCGACCCTCCAGGCGTGATCTCGTTATCCTCAGAACAGAGAAACAATGCGATTAGTTAAGTGTCCCAATGCCCACCGGACTGACCCAACCTCAGGACCTCCTAATATTCCTCGAAAAAGGAAACAAAAATGCTCACCACATTCCCGATGACAATGCCGTAGCCAATCAAACTGTAACCTCAACGGGTTGGAAAAACACACTAGAGGAAAAACCATGAAAATTTTTTATTGATGGGAAAGGGGAGGTTACATTCTATACAACACATGAAAGGGAGGAAAAAGTCAGAGAAGCGGGGGTTAGGCAGGGTGAAGCAAAGACATTAGGGTAAGTGGGCAGACAAGCAATAAGGTATATCTTTTACAAGTGTACACGCAGTGTCAATCGCCAGAGCACATTTTCATATATATGTTAACACATGGTCACAGACAACTGGACTTAGGCAAAGCAAGTGATCTATCTTCGCATTACAATGGTCAAGAGAGGCTCCTTCGGGTTACAATAAAGATGAATCAAGAAACAATGATGAGTTGCTTCCTGATTCCTTATCTTGAAACTTAAATGTCCTTCTTTTAGTTGTTTTTGTTCACATACAATAATTATACCCTAAATAACCCTGACTAGGCTAAATGGAAAGGAGGGCAAGGTGTTATTGATACCTGGCCTTAACTGATGTGCAGGTACCACCACTTAAACTTTCAGAAGGTTCTGGGATGATTGTTCGAGTTCAAGAAGTCAAATGCATTAGATGAATGTCATTTAATTTCTGTCTTAACTTCTAGCTTCAGCAAAAACTGAAGTCAAAATAAGTTAAGCAAATGGTTTAGGACTTCTTAAACAAAAACCCCTTTTTGTGTTTTGTTTGATCTTTTTATAACATTAAGCCACAATTCTGATGTTAGATTCTATGGGTCTAGATTTTATGGGGGTTATGGCATTCAAACCTGTATGGGAGAGAGAATGAAGGTTAAACACACAACTACCATGATTTGTAATCAGTGGTCCCTACTACATTCCCCCCTTCGAGCGGCAGAGCCACTCAAAAAGACCAATCCACCAGGGAACCACTCTCGTCCCAACAGATCCAAATACCATCCCTAGCAAAATCTCTCCTTCCATTTAGCAATGCCTTACAATAATCTATTTACATTAATTCACAAAAATCCTTAGAATTTCCTTTCCATTTTACATAGATTCTAACTAGCTAACTTTATTAACATGGAACTACTGATTTTGAACTGGCAATTCTAAAAAGTTTAAACATAAATAACCCAAACACATTCACATGATAATATTCCGGAATCTACCGATGCAAGTCATGGTCATACTCAACTGGTTTCTTCGGGACGTGGGAAAGATCCATGACTGGTCCGCGGGAGCGGGTTTGTGGAGGAGAACTGCCGTTAATGCCGGGAGCACCTCCCCCAGCCGTCTTCGGGTGGCACCAATCGCTCTCGAGATCTCCTTTTTCCTGAATCAGGGCACGTCCCTCTAAAACCAGCTCTCTCATGGGTGACAGACTCAATCTAATCGGGCGCCCATCCTCATGACCAGCATCAAGACCCTGTTCACACAAACTTATCTGGCCTTCCAATAACTGGTATATCTCCTCCCTATCCTCCTGTATGAACTCTAGAGTTACCTCTAACGATTTCACTAGGGAGGAAGAGTCTGGAGAAGATAAACCACTTGACCCAGCGACACTACAAGGGGAACTATGGTGAGGTGGACTATCACAACTACCCAATTTATCATCCACGGGCGGTTCCCGTGCCTGGCCAGTCACATGGGGAATCGGCGACATCTCACCAATCGCATTATCCAAATCACTACTGGGCAGTTCAGGACAATCTCGGAATGTGACTTTTCCCACTCGCGACTCCGGTCTGAGAATGGGCCTAACAATAGAGGCATCGGGGAAGCCTGAGAAATCCGGAGGATTGTCAGGAAACCCCAAGAAATCTCGACGACTATCAGGAGACTCTGACAACCTTGGAGAAGTGCCAGGAAAACCTGAGAAATCCGGTTCAGTTGAACCAAGTGAACTCTCCGATGATTCACTGGAAGACTCCCCAGAAGAGTCCAGCGCTACAGAAATCCAAGGATGCACCAAGGGTACCCCCTGCTTTCCCGATTCATCATGAGAATCACTAGAAGAATCCCACAAACTTTCTTCAGATGAATTTTCGAACAGATAGGCATAGTTTGGGACTTCATTCGGACAAGAATATTCCTGATCAGGTACATCAGGCTGATCTTCTGGGATAACCCAGGGAAGTTTTACCAATCGGGAGTAGCTTGGATGGTTCCTGAGAAAAATAGGAGCCTCCTTCCAAGCGCGTAACTGTGTGTGATGGGCACGTGATGATGTTAAGAATGGTTGGTCATTTGGGTAGGCTGGAGAAATCACATAAGTGACTCCATTTGACTCTACCCGATCAATACAAAATGGGCCACAATATTTGGGGAGAAGCTTGTTCATGACAAGGTGCCCCTTTTGGACTACCTTCCTGATCACCAGCTGTCCTCTAGAGAAGGAACAAAAACTAGGGTGACCAGGAACCCATTGTTCTTGAATCTGAGCCGAGATAAGGGCTGGAATTGGGTCTGGATGCGAGTTAGCCAATAAAAATTGCGCTGGAGACATCGTTAACTCCGTATGCACAGTACCATTGTATGATATGATGGCTCTGGGAAGATGTAAATCCCACGAGCTAGGACCTTGAACAAGGTTTCTAAGAAACTCGCCAATGGTACGGTTGACTCTCTCGACTGCCCCATTCCCTTCAGGACGATTTGGTGTCGTAAAAACATGAACGATGCCATACTGAGCTAACATTTGCTCAAATTCTTGACCCCTGAATTCAGGCCCATTATCGGTTAATAACCGACATGGCCTCCTCAACAAAGTAGGCAGGACACGGGTCTCGAACAATCTTGCATGGTGCGGGAAGTCTTATTCATGATTGGGATGGCTACCACCCACTTTGAATGGTGGTCTACGACTACCAGACAACCAATGTTCCCTCGAGACGTCTTTGGGAACACTACCAAGTCGGCAGCCACCAATTCAAAAGGTGACCTGGTCATGATCTTTAAGGTAGGTGGACCCTTAATTTGACTTGAGACTTTGTTCAGTTGGCACTGTGAACATGACGTGACCACTTCCTGTACAACCTGATACAATCGAGGATGAAATACGTCTCGAGAAAGAACTTCCAGGACTTTATTACGGCCAACATGGGCCATTTCAAGATGGACACTGATGGCAAGTTCAATCAGGAAGTTAAATGAGATCAAGTTCTGTGGATACAGTTCAAGATCTAACGAGTCGTATTTAACTAGAATCCCATTTTCTATATAGATGTCTTTAAGATAGCGGTTGTACCGAGATAAGTTTCTCGGGCAACGGGCATTCGCATTCCTTCTCCCTAGATAATTCCTAAGCCTGCGCAAGTCTAGATCGTTTCTCTGCAATGTTTCAACATTAACCCGTTCGAGAAGAGAATACGGCCTAACGTTTCCGATAATGATCACTTCAGGACCCTCTGATGGGTCTACTGCCGTTGCCAAGAAGGTAGCGACCACTTCTCCCTCCTTCAGGACGCTATCATTGGATAGATCTAGCACTAGTCCTGAAGTAGTCATGAAATTTGCTCCAAGCAAAAAGCATGATGGGAGAGAACCATCATCCATGATAGCAAATGGATGGTCTTTTGCTTTCACTTGCGTTCTCAATGATACATCCAAATTTACGAATTTGGTCACCATGACCCGACGTTCAGCCATCCCTTGTATATTTACAATTATGTCTTTTGAGTAATCTTCCTGCTCACCTAATATGGTTTTCCAGGTAGTCTCAGACACCAAACTAATCTCAGCTCCGGAATCCACGAGAGCACAATAAGTCTGGCCATTACATTCAAGAGGAACAATTGCTCTAGATCGAGATGAATGAGCACATACGATATCCACTTGATACTCAGGAAAATGCAGGTTAACCTCCTGCCCCTGAGGATCAGGGTTTTCATGGCTATCCATAATTGGGTTCACTGGATCCGGATCTGAGTCAGTGGCGTCATAAGAATTAATGGTGTTTATGAGCGACAGGTTATTAGCGTGGAATGTGTTCGTTTCCTGCAACAAGTTAAAGTGTATCCCACCCAAGCACTGAAGGTGTACCCTTTCTCTGCTATCATCCCCACTCCTGCGGGGACTTGAAACACGAGGGGATGAGTTGAACCAAAATGCAGGACAATATCCAGATTGTATAAATGACTGCAAACCAGCAAAACTTCAAGAGTCATGGCTGACCAGCCAACGTCATCAACCGAAGACTTTGCTTTTTCTTTGCATTCAATTGGATCTTATATCGTGAGGGTTTCGTCATCAGTTCACCCACGAGCTGCTTCCTGAGCGAGGTGACACTGTCCGGACATTCCTTTTCCAAAACTTGAGTCAAGACATGCAAGAGACATTCGATTAATGAGTCACCCCTCCTCTGGTTTAAAAAGCACCATTAATCCCTTTGGAAAATCAGTGGGGTCACTTCTGTCCCATCTTCCTGGGGTGTCTGGAAATGGCGTGATAAAGTGTCAGCAGCTTGATTTTCTTTTCCTGGTATGTAATGGAGTTCAAAATCAAACTCGGCCAGGTCTTCTAGCGTCCGAGCAATTCTATCGTTTACCAGTTTCATGTTGTGGAGGTAAAATAAAGCCTGATGGTCCGTATTCAAGACAAAAGGGATGCCATATAAGAAGGCGCGAAAAGTTTTCACACCCCATCGCATTGCGGCTAGTTCGCGTTCAGTCACGGAATATTTACGTTGGGGTTTCGAGAAGGTCATGGAGGCATGTGCGATAATCCTAACCCTCCCATCTTGAACTTGAGTTAAGCATGCTCCGGCGCCGATAGCAGAGGCATCCACCCATAGGTTTATCTTTTCGGCAGTTTCCGATAATCTGGAAATGCAAGCTCTATCTCCCTCTGCATCTCAGTCTTGAGTGCATCAAAAGAAGACTCCATTTCAGATGTCCATTGAAGATTAGTCGAAGCGGATTTACCAGTGAGCTCTGACAAGGGTTTTGCGAGAGGGGAACATTGCGGTAGGAATTTTCGTTGGAAGTTGATGAGTCCAAGAAATTCCCTCAATTCACGAATGGTGGTAGGTTTCGGGAAGTTACTAACCTTTTCCATATATTCTGGAGACTTTGATAATCCACTAGAGCTAACTGTGTGTCCCTAAGAAGGGTACTTTTGACTTGAACCATCTGCACTTTGGAGGCTTGATCTTAATCCCATGATCTTCCAGGACTTTCAAAACACTGCCTACTAACTTCAGGTGAGCTGCAAAGTCTTTTCCATAATCAAGATGTCATCAATATAAACAAGCACGTTCTTTCTGGAAAAACTCTTCAGGACTTCCTGCATTTCACGTTGAAAAGCTGATGGAGCATTCCTCAAGCCGAAACTGAGTTTTCTGAACCGCCAATGGCCATGAGGTGTTGAGAATGCGGTATAGTCACGACTATCCTCTTCAATGGGCATTTGATAGTAGCCGCGGACAAGGTCTAGGGTCGTGAAGTACCTTACTCCATGGAGACTATATACCGAATCTGTAAGGTTGGCCATCGGGAACCTATCTGGCTTGGTAATTTTATTCAACTTGCGATAGTCAACGCATAACCGGATGGAACCATCCGGCTTTCTAATCGGGACTACCGGAGCACTCCATGGTGAAGTAGTAGGTTCAATAATACCCAGTTCATGAAGTTCTTGACACTGATCTTCAATTACCTGTGTGATAGGTTCTGGGAATCTCCTTGGACGTTGAAAAATTGGGGTTTCATCGTAGAGTTCGATGCGGTGTGGGGTCATTCTTGCTGCACCAACATCGGCATCTCCACGACTCAATACTTCCTTTCGGGATTCCAACAGGCGATGAACACTTTCCTTCTGGTCTGGGGTTAACCCATCCAGGCTTATTCCTGACTGTATACGCTCTGGAGTCCAATCTTGAAGAGTTGGAGACACTTGACTCGGGCCTACATCTCCCTGCGTCGCAGTTCTACACTGGAGCACATTACTTTCATGTTCAGGTATAACGATTGTGTACATGTATCCTATTAGGTCTCCCTTTTTAATCTTTCCCAATGACTTCCCCCTTGTATACAATAAAACTGACGGTTGCTCAACATTCATGATACCTGGCACTCCGATTACCTTATCCCTAAATGAGCATTCACTGCACTACCATCATAAAACCACATGCTTGCCCCTTGTGAACATGCGCAAGGACCATTCAATTCACTTTCTCTCTCCTCCCACTCTACTGGCACTCGAACAGGTCCACAATCATTTCTTTGCACACTTTCAGCTGCCCAACATTTAGCTTGGTATCTAAGCTTCGTACACTCTGTCCCACCTGAACCCAAATACACATCCCATTTAGATCCATCCTCACAAGTTCCAGATATTCTTCGACGGACAAATTTACTTGCAAGCCATTCTTTCTTAGAAAATCTAGACCGAGGAAAAGTGGATAATTTGTGTCCAAATGCGGGATTACCAGAAATGTACAAGGCTTCATGACGATGTTATGTAGAGAAAGTGCAATATTTATTGACCCCAGAGTGTGGCATGCAAGGTCTTTACCTATCCCACGAATAGGTATCCTGTCTTGGGTATCCAGAACCAACCCCAACTGCTCAACCAGCCCTCCCGATATTAAACTAACTTGAGCCCCTGTGTCGATAAGACTGTTTATGATCGTGTTATTAATCACGACATCCAGTGTGAGTACATTTGCTGGCTCCAGCTCTGCAAACTTAACTCCTCGAAAATCAAGGGTAGGTAGATCAGGTTCCACAACTGGTGCCGCTTGTTCGTGAAAATCGTTTCAGAAGCTCCAAAAGGGGTCGTTGGCGTTGGCCAAGCTCCCCTGGTTTCTCTAGAGCATGACTTCTCAAATCGCCCGGTGAGTCACACAACCAGTGGTCTTCAGGAAAGGCAGTTGCTCGGGGGGCAAACTCTGGGGTGCATCTAGCTCTGGGGTGGTCATCATTATCAGGGATTGTGACAATCCTTTCCAACGAGTCCCTGTCCTCGTTGGACATGCTTAGTTTTCCGACTGGGATGGTGGTTGGCCGTCATGATCTTCCATATTTTGATTTCCTGAGTCGATTGATATTGACTTCTCACGGGACAATACATACCAGGGTGAGGCCCCTGACAACGGGAACAATGATATTGGGCAGTAGGGTCAGGGGTTGGTGTTCTCTGGGAATTTCTGGAGCACTCACGGACAAAATGGTCCAACGCGCCACACAACAAACAGGCACCATTCTTCCTTCGGCAATTGGCCTCGTTATGTCCTTTTCTGGTACACCACTGACACTCTTCATCTGTTGCTCCGTTGCTGGATTCCCTCTGGCCATGAGTTCGGGTTGTCGTTGTTCTCTAGGGTGGGGCGAGGATCCTGGCCGTAACTGCTTTCCTGATTTGGTCGTGATTTCGTGAGCGATCCTGTCCTCGCTGGTTTTCTCTTGACCCTCCTTGCCTCCGTGAGAAAACGCTTGTCCCATTTCCATTGCTTCGTGGACGACGCGCCCTATTCCTACCTAGTCGTGGCTGGCTCTGAGGAACAAATCCCTGTCTGGAAGTGTCAAGATTTTCGGAAACCTGAACAGGGACCTGCATTTGCAAGACTTCTATTGGTTCAGGTGTGGTCGGAATCCAGAACTTTCAGTTCCTTGTAAGGCCACAAAATCCAAAATGTTGGACCAGTAGACCTTCTTCTGGTGCAGAGTCTTGTTTTCCGTTATTATCCTCGCTAGGTGTTGTGACAGGGCTGAGGGGACAGTCTCGAGGTACTTCCTCCTTAACTCCTTGCTGGTCTCGATGTCTTTCTGAGGGAATGCCCTTCGTGCCAATGTCTCCAATCGGCCCGCATATACATCGGGAGATTCCCCTGACTTCATTTTGGCATTCTTGAATTCGGCAACCTTTCCAGTGGTCACGGTCTTCTTGATTCTCTTATGCCATGTTAACAGTATTTCCTTCATGTGGTCATATTCGACACACAACCCCCATAAGCATGGTACAAGTCTTGAAGTTTTCCGTCAAGTGCTTTCCTAACGTTCCTGTCCAATCTCGTCTTTCACAATTATATTTTGAGGCACAGTGGCGCTCAAACGCTTCAAGATATTCAGGGAAGGAGCGCCCACTGTTGACATTGAAGTCATCCAATTCGGGAGCGTTCATGGTGTTCGCTGCGGGACCCTATGATGATATTTTCTGGATGATGGGTATCTAGGCCGCGTTTCCTCCTTCTTGACGTTGACTTCGTCTGATGAGCTTGACTCCTCATTATGAGACGATTCGGAACTGCGGTTATGAGGTCTGTTGAAACTGACGTCTGAATGTTTCCTTGTTCGAGGATCCTTGGACGGCTCTTTTCTGACCTCCACCTTCTGCTCCATGTCATTATCTGGTACAAGGTCTTCATATTCCTGACGGGCACTCTGAAGTTCTTGTTCCTCTCTGGCTGCTGTTTTCTCTCCAGTTGGTTCACTCGTCCTTGCCAGTATTCACTTCGGGCCACAAGATCGTCATATTGTTCCTCTCTGGCTGCTTGTTTTCTCTCCAGTTGGTCCATTCGTTCTTGCCAGTATTCACTTCGGGCCACAAGATCGTCATTTTCTTTGGACAACCGGTCATACTTTCCTTTCCAGACCGTTTCAAGGTCCACCAACCGCTGCGTCCAGTTCTGCTCTGATTCTAGAGCTTGTTGTTTCTGCTCCTTGACCAGGTCAACAAGTTGGGCAACCTGGGTCTTGAGCTCAACTAAATCTGACATTTTTTTTTTTTTTTTTCGTCCGTGCTAAGCCGAAGCCGTCAACGTTGGGTGCCTCCGTTCCCGGGTCTGGGCACCAAAAATGTTGCGGTGGGGTTATCCAATAAACCAATGAAGTTCCGAGTCAATGTGAACCACCCGACAACATTTTTATTTCATGCAATTATTTTCTACCGGTACGGGGAGAAGACTTACTTCAAAACCAAACACCCGAAGGCGGCTCGTTGGCTGAGGGAGGACGGGCTTCTAATAATCCCTGATGCGGTAAACTTTCCCGGAGTCTCGTTGATCCCGACGCGACCCTCCAGGCGTGATCTCGTTATCCTCAGAACAGAGAAACAATGCGATTAGTTAAGTGTCCCAATGCCCACCGGACTGACCCAACCTCAGGACCTCCTAATATTCCACGAAAAAGGAAACAAAAATGCTCACCACATTCCTGATGACAATGCCGTAGCCAATCAAACTGTAACCTCAACGGGTTGGAAAAACACACTAGAGGAAAAACCATGAACAATTTTTATTGATGGGAAAGGGGAGGTTACATTCTATACAACACATGAAAGGGAGGAAAAAGTCAGAGAAGCGGAGGTTAGGCAGGGTGAAGCAAAGACATTAGGGTAAGTGGGCAGACAAGCAATAAGGTATATCTTTTACAAGTGTACACGCAGTGTCAATCGCCAGAGCACATTTTCATATATATGTTAACACATGGTCACAGACAACTGGACTTAGGCAAAGCAAGTGATCTATCTTCGCATTACAATGGTCAAGAGAGGCTCCTTCGGGTTACAATAAAGATGAATCAAGAAACAATGATGAGTTGCTTCCTGATTCCTTATCTTGAAACTTAAATGTCCTTCTTTTAGTTGTTTTTGTTCACATACAATAATTATACCCTAAATAACCCTGACTAGGCTAAATGGAAAGGAGGGCAAGGTGTTATTGATACCTGGCCTTAACTGATGTGCAGGTACCACCACTTAAACTTTCAGAAGGTTCTGGGATGATTGTTCGAGTTCAAGAAGTCAAACGCATTAGATGAATGTCATTTAATTTCTGTCTTTCTTAACTTCTAGCTTCAGCAAAAACTGAAGTCAAAATAAGTTAAGCAAATGGTTTAGGACTTCTTAAACAAAAACCCCTTTTTGTGTTTTGTTTGATCTTTTTATAACATTAAGCCACAATTCTGATGTTAGATTCTATGGGTCTAGATTTTATGGGGGTTATGGCATTCAAACCTGTATGGGAGAGAAAGAATGAAGGTTAATACACACAACTACCATGATTTGATAATCAGTGGTCCCTACTACAATGCCATTTTGTTAAAAACAATAAACAGAGATTAAACTGAATGTATTCTTTATGAAGGCATGCATTTTTTCTTTGACTTCACAGAATACACACTGCCCGTTGAGAAAACCAAACTTTTTCCCGCGATTGAGGCATGCCACGACTCTCAGAGGTCATGCCTTGGGCATGTTGGATGCAGGCATGTCTGCTGTCCAAGTTGCACAACGAATGCATGTGCATCCCAGCACAATCTCTAGGCTTGTTAGACGGTACAATGCCACAGGAAGTGTTCAGGACCTGCCAAGACTTGGGTGACCTCGTGTGATGACCCAATGCCAGGATCGCCACATTGTACTGCAGCACCTGCGTCATCGGCAGCGGAATGCTCGTCAGACAGCCAGAGAGACACCTGGTATCCACAACAACAGAATTAGTGACCAGACCATCAGAAACCGACTCCGTAATGCAGGACTCCGATCCCGCAGGCCTTACAGAGGTCCTTTTCTCACTGATGCAAGAAGGCAACGACGCCTGCAATGGGCCTATCAGCACCGTGACTGGACACAAAGAATGTGGAACCAAGTCCTCTTTTCTGACGAGTCTCGCTTCAGACTGTCCAATTCTGATGGCTGTGTCAGGGTATACAGACGACCAGGGGAGCGATACTCAGATGCTGCAGTAGTGGAGCATGACAGATGGGGAGGACCAAGTGTCATGGTTTGGGCAGGAATTGCCTTTGCTCCAAGAACTGAGCTGGTGGTTGTTGATGGCGCTCTGACTGCCCAGCGCTACAGGGATGAGATTCTTCACCCACATGTTCTTCCATTCATGAGGCAACATCCAGAATTGGTGCTCCTGCAACAGGACAATGCCAGACCTCATGCAGCCAGGATAGTGCAGGTGTACCTGCAGGGACAACAGGTGCAGACCTTACCATGGCCAGCCTTCAGCCCAGACATGTCACTGATAGAGCACGCATGGGATGAACTTGAACGGCGAGTTTGCAGACGTCAGCATCAGCCGCAGAACATCAGGGAACTGACCAATGCAATTATTGAAGAGTGGAGGGCCATCCCTGTTGCTTTCCTGCAGAGACTGATGAGGGCCAGACTCCAAGCCTGCATTGTGGCTAGGGGTGGCCATACACGTTATTGACTGTTTGTTATGTTAAAGAATCCTTTACTATATACTGAGTCCTCATGTTTATTAATAAATCTCAAAAATTGCGTTTCTTTTTTTGACCAGTATATATACTTAGGAAGAAAAGTGTAGGTGTGGCTGTAAAGACTACAGTAATGTAGAAATGTGTGTGCACCCATTTTGGGTCTCCCATTTAAAGGTGTTTGTGGGGCAAGTGAAGATCATGAGTTTTTCAATACCTCACAGTACTATGGGGGGCACCGCTCAGCAGAGGAATCTCTCTAAATAGGGTGTGTAAGGACAGAGTATCCCCTAACCCAAGATGCTGCCTCCCTATATCCCACAACACTTGTGTTGAGCTGTGGGATCTATCACCCAAATGCACATAATATATATGAAATAAACTAGTACCATTCATGCAATAAAAATGGGATTAAAGACTATCACCAGATGTCCCTTGCAGACATCAAACTATCCAACCTTCTTTTGAAAGAATCAAGTGTATCCGAAGTCACTACTACTTCTGTCAGACTGTTCCAAAACTTAATTACTCTGTTTGTAAAACTATGTTTTCTTAAATTCGTTCTATATCTTGGCTTAAATAATTTCATACTATGACCTCTAGTCTGGTTATTGTGATCTTTAATGAAAAGACTCAAAATCTATCTTATCCAACCCTTTTATCATTTTATACACCTCTATCATATCACCCCTTAACCACCTCCTTTTTAATGAGAACATGCTTAGATACGCCAGTCTTTCCTTATATGTCAATTGTCTTAGAGATGGGATCATTCTTGTTGCTTGTTTCTGTACTTTTTCCAGTTTTTCAATATCTTGTATCAAATAGGAACTATTAAATTGAATGCAGTATTCAAGGAGGGGTCTCACATATGAAATGTATAGTTGCTCTATAATATTGGGTGATTTGTATTCAATGTGTGTGTGCATGAGATTGAGTCTAGCATTTGCTTTATTTCTGATTACCATACAGTGATTTGAGGGTTTAAGTTCATTAGTCACAGTGACACCCAAGTCTCTCTTTATCATCATTTTTAATCCAAATTCCATTCATATTTTATTCAAATTCTGGATTTTTTGGCCCAATATGCATAACCTTGCACTTATCAACATTAAATTTCATCTCCCACTTATCTGCCCAGGCTGTTACTCTGTCTAAGTCTTTTTGTATTGTCATTGCTCCTGCTACTGACTTAACATTATAGCCTAATTTTGTATCATCAGCAAATTTTGAGGTTTTACATGATAGGCCCTTCTCTAGATCATTTATATAGACAACAAAAAGCAGAGGTCCCAGCACAGACCCCTGTGGGACTCTGCTCAATACGGGTCTCCAAGTAGACTTATTTCCATTTAGATGAACTCTCTGTTTTCTATTTCTCAGCCATTCTTCTATCCAATCAGCTATATGACCTCTTATACCATGGGCTCTAACTTTTACTAACAATCTTGCATGAGGAACAGTATCAAATGCCTTTGCGAAATCTAAGTATACTATATCTACCGGCTCTTTATTGTCCAAATGCAATAGGACTCCATCATAAAACTCAATCAAGTTGGTTAGACAGGACCTTCCATTTCAAAAGCCATGCTGGCTATCATTTATCAGGTTGCACTCTTCAAGGAACTCAGTAACTTTACCTCTAATGATACTTTCGAGTAATTTGCAAATAATGGAGGTGAGGCTGATGGGTCTATAGTTTTTTGCCAAGTTTCTATTTCCTTTTTTGAAGATTGGAGCCACATTTGCTTTCTTCCAATCCCCTGGAATTTCAGTACATATCAATGATTTATTAAAAATAATTTCTAGTGCCTGTGCTATATTCTTTTTGGCAGCTTTTATGACTATTGGATGCATTTCATCTGGCCCTGGAGATTTTTCCATTTTTAATTTATCTATTGCTTTTAGGATATCTAGTTTTGTTACCTTTAATTCATTTATTTCTCTTGTCCTGGTAGTATAAGGTCAGGAATATTGTTTAAATTTTCATTTGTGAATACTGATGAGAAGTATTTGTTTAGTTTTTAGTTATTTCAAGATCATCATCTATAGTTTTATCATCTATATGGAAAGGGCCAATTTTCCTTTTCACTCTACTTTTCAAATTGAAGTGACTGAAAAACTTCTTAGGATTGTTTTTTGAATTCTTGGCTAGGCTTTTTTCCAGGTCTCGTTTGCTATCTCTGATTACTTTCTTGCAAATGCTTCTTACTTTTATATATTTCGGAGTCTGTGCCATTTTTAGTTCTTTTGAATTTATGAAATGCTTTTGTTTTTTCTCTGATTGCTCTTTTTACATTGCAGTTTATCCAAGGTTGTTTTTTATTTTTTCCAGTTCTGATTTTACATTGTGGGATATGCTTCCTTTGTATGTTCATTATTATACTTTTTAATTTTTCCCACATACTAGTTACTGTCTGTTCAGGCTGTAGAATATCTGTCCAATTTATTAGACACAGATCATTTACTAGTCCATTTATATTTCCTCTAAAATCTGGAACTTCTACTTTATTTTCACTAGGTCTTGAATTACAAACAATATTAAACCAAAGGATATAATGATCACCTGAACCTAGTGTTTCTGAAACCGAGATATCCTGGAAGGTATCTGGATTATTTGTTAGAATTAAATCTAGAATGGCATTGGCCCTGGTTGGCTCCTTTACTAACTGGGTTAAACCATTCTCAATTATACAGTCTAAGAATCTCTCATTACTTTCTGGTGTTTGTAATATTTCCCAGTCTATATGCCTATAATTGAAATCTCCAACAATAATAATAATGCTTGTCATTGCTTTATTTATTTAATCAATAAGTTTATTTTCTACGTACTTATTTTCTTCTCTACTTTTGGGGATTCCTCCAACTGAACATCCCTCAGGTGGTCTATAAATACCCCCTGTCCTGATTTTCCTGGCATTTTTATGCCCAATATCTATCCATACAGATTCAACTATTTCCTCTTTAATGGAGGTAACTTCAACTGGATTCAGATTTGTCTTGGCATAAATAAATACTCCGCCACCCTCTGAATATTTACGTTCATAGTAAAAAAGTTCATAGCCATCAATTCACTAAATAGACTATTTGGTATTGTACTTCTAGTACGTCATATTTCTAGTCACAAAAAAATTGAACTGCAGTTCTGAACTTCTGAACAGATGAACAATTGCTAAAAATGATTTATTTGTAAAACAGGACAAATTGAATTATGGAGAAGTAGCCAGAATCACCAAAAATAAGAAATATTCACCAAATAGTCGATATATATATATTGAAAAAACACCAAAAATAGGAAATATATTTTAATAAAAAAACACATTTTATACAAATTTGCACAAGATAATATATATATTTTCTTATTCAGTTTTGATTGGTTATTCAATATATATTGGTTATAGCTGGGTGTGACTGGGTCAAAAAATGAATAATAACCAATGTGCCAAAACACCTCAAAATTAACCAGTAAAGTTTGCTCTCATCATTTTCATTTAAAAAATATCATGACAACCAAACCAATCATCAAAGGCGTACAGTTGACCTAACTGGGCACTCGGTTAACCTAACTGGGCACTCGGTTAACCTAATGTGGCGAATCAAGTTCTCAAAGTTGAAACCACGAATGGCATGTCATAATTCTATCATACACACCACCAAACTGAATCCAATTAGAAAAAAAAAAAGCCAGAACATAAACCAACAAACTAATTAAGTCGCAGAGTAATATGACATCATACCACCCTCGACTACAAATACATTAAATATATATATATATATTTATATTATTATTATTATTTTCAAGGTTAATATGCAACAAATAGCCCCACCTTGAGTTCATAATTTTTGATGTTAGCATTCGGTAGTATACAGCAATAGAATAAATTTGTTGAAAGCCAGACCCCCCTGGGATTCAAAATTAATGAAATTATTGATTTTTTAAGTTTTAACCATTTTTTTGTTTCACAACCTGCCAGTAGGCATGAGACATCCTCGCTCTCAGACAATTTTTTGAAAATGTGTTGATGACCAATCACAGTGCACCTTTTTTAACCAATAGTAGGCTATTAATCACAAAAACAACCAATTACAGACATGTCTTAATGAACCAATGACAGCTAATTAGGAATTTTAAAGAACCAATCAAGTTGTTTTCTCGACTGTGATGTCACGGAAACTCCTCGGCCTTTGACATGGTTGAGTTCATTCTTTGTTTTAATTTTTGCAGTGTAAACATGTACAGTGAGATTTGTGAAAGTTGTGACCTAGGCTATGTTAAAGTGTTGCAAATGGATAAATGGTAATCGGGTACTTGCATATTATCGGGACTACCAAACTGTTTATTATGTATTTTTGCTCATCATTTTTGTTTAAACTAATGAAAATATCACAGCTTAACCAATCATCAAGGGTGTACAGTTGACCTAATGGGATTCAATTAACCTGAATGCCTGGTTATGTCAACTGAATGCCTGGTTAGGTTAATTGAATGCCTAGTTATGTCAACTGTATGCCCTTGATGATTGGTTAGGTTAAGTTGATAGCCCATACTTTAAATTTCATCAGAATCATTTACCACTTTGTTAGAGAGAAGGCAAAGAAAGTATACTTCTAATCATGAAAATCTTGCAGTAAACAATTGTCTTGCCTGCATGGACTGATGCTGCATTTGTAAATTGAATGGTGATAAAATTAATTCAAAAAATAAATTTGTCATTTTCTTCTGAGTTATTTAGAGTAGTGACTTGGACATATAATTAGTTTGATTGTTATGTACACAAAAAACATTCATAATAAAATGCTGAGTAAACAAGGAGGGCCCATATATCAATCCTTTTCGGGGCCCATGGCAGCTCTCACTGGCCCTGCAACTAGTTCAACACTAAATGAAAAAGTTTATTGGCAGACATGGTCCATATAACAAATATTAGTAAATATTGGATTTTACTTTGCCTGGTTTTATAATGAGCAAACTTTTCTGATCAATTTTGAGGTGCTTTGCACGAATCTGCCATTGGTTTCCTGTGCAAATGTGTAGTTTTTGAGATATTGTAACATAAACATAT
Organism: Bathynomus jamesi; assembly: GCA_023014485.1. Lineage (NCBI taxonomy): Eukaryota > Metazoa > Arthropoda > Malacostraca > Isopoda > Cirolanidae > Bathynomus > Bathynomus jamesi. The sequence continues at coordinate 22,179 of JAJOZX010005397.1, read as the reverse complement.
GGGATATGTTCATGTTACGAGATCTTATAAATGACGCATTACCACAGGAAATGTGCAAAACACCTCAAAATTAACCAGAAAAGTTTACTCTTATGAAACCACACTGGGAGTAAAAATGAAAAACACCTAACCTGACCTAATCTAACCTTAGCATTCTCACCTTATTTTCAAGTCGTCAAAATCAAGTTCACAGGACTGACACGTTATACTGCTAGCACAAAACTCACCAAATGAACAAAATTTAGTCATGAAAAAATAGCTAGAACAGAAAACAGTAAACTAATTAAGTCGCCAGAGTAGCGAAAAAATAGCCAAATCAGGAAAAATATTTTATGAAAGAAAGTACGTTATAGCCAAAACAGGAAATATATTTTATTAAAAAAGTACATTTGAACAAATTTGCACAAGGGTCATTCCATGTCAAATCAGACACGCAAGGGCAAAAAGAAATGTCACCCATCTCCAATTTTGTTTATACATAGTACAATTAAGGACCCTTATGAGAAATGTAGATACCCAAAATTTCAGACCTCTGACCTCAGGGTGCCGAGATATGAGGTCACGAAAGTTGACCTTTTGACCAGATTTTTTTGAAATTTAATATATCTAAATTGTCATATCTCGGCTTCTACTGGACCGATTTACTTCATTTTGGTGTCATTTTAAAGCTTGAAACGAGTAGAATCTTTTGTATATCTTGAAATATATCCCATAAATAATTCACAAAAAAGTTATAGAAGTTGGAAATATTTGAACTTGAGTAAAAAAAAATATCTCTGATTTTTAAATTTTTTTTGTCCCAAGATACTCTATCCAAGCACAATATTGTGTACAAATTTCATTATTCTCTGGCAAATACTTTAGAAAATATAGCACTTTCAGTGTGACTAATTTAAAAAAAATATAAAAAAAATTAGAGAAAATGAAAAATCATTGCTACAGATGATTAGTGTACATAGAAGAAATTCGTGAAAAATTGAAGCAGTATCAGGTAATAATAACAATAATTTAATGACACTTATTGAACATATGTATAATTATTACAAAATCATATAAAAATAATATATCTTGATGTTGACAAAATAACCTTGTACTGGAATATCATTTGAAAAATCCAATGAAATAAAAGGCTGAATTTGAATTAGTTTTTAACAAAAAAATATATCTACAAGCCCTTCTAAATTCTAATTTACATACTTACTTTCAGATCCATGATTTCCTAACAAATATGCAATCAAACTACTATCAGGATAAGAAAACATCATTGGAAAACGATGAAGTTTTGGCTGTATGCGACTTCTCAGAAAATTATTCAGCTATTCTCCAAGATGAAGTTCAGTCGTTCCATTGGAACAACCAAATGACTACTATTCATCCATTCATTCTATATTTCAAGGCCCAAGGAAATCTAAAGAACTTAAATTTTGTAATTATTTCAGAATGTAAGGACCACAATGTTGTCGTGGTTCATTTTTTTCAATGCCACCCGTGTAAATTTATATAAGAAAAAATTCCATTCATAAATTTTTTTTAATATTTTTTGGATGGATGTGCTGCCCAATACAAAAATTGTAAAAATTTCCTTAACGTCTATCACCATAAAAAGGATTTTAATTTGGAGGTGGATTGGAATTTTTTCACTACAAGTCATGGAAAAGGACCATGCGATGGATTGGGGGGCACTATTAAAAGATTAGCTGCAAAAGCAAGCCTCCAAAGACCATATGATAACCAAATAATAACACCCTGAAATTTGTTTGAATTTGCTAACTAATATTAAAAACAAATTTTAAATTTTTAACAATTGAAGACCATCAAAGAGAGGAAGAATTTTTAAAAGACCAAAATTCAAAAGCCAAAACCATTTCTGGAACTCTAAAATTGCACCATGTGAAACCTGTTTCACTTTCATCAATTACTGTTAAAAGATATTTGTTCTTCTAATGAGTCAACAATCGTAAAAGTAACTGAGGAAGAGGAAATGATAGAAGAAAATGATATAAATGGTTTTGTTGCTATAGATTATGATGACCACTGGTGGTTATCATATGTTTTGGAAAAATCAACAGAATCCAGAGAGGTGAAGGTGTCATTCTTACACCCTCATGGTCCCAATCCTTCATTTTTCTATCCCCAACATCCAGATATTTTTACTAAGATTTTCAAGCATCATCAGAAAAGTTGATGTAATGATGAGAAATGGGAGAGAGTACAATTTAGTAAAAGAAGATGCCAAAAGTCTCTAAATCTCATGAAGAATTACTTCAAAGAAAGATAACCTAAAATACCTATTTAATTTTAGAATTTTCAAATTAACAACCATCTAACCCATGCTATATACCAATAATTTAATGTAATCACTAGCAATTTGCTTTCATTATTTCTCTATTTAATTTAAGATTTAGTCAATTTTTCTTTATGTAACAAACTTTAATTATTTTTACAGATTAACAACAACTAAAGGGGATCATAAAATTTTACAAGGCAAGATGTCTCTCTTCAACTTGGCTGATGAAAATAATATTAAATTCAATTCAAATAAATTCAAACATGTTATTCTTCTAGAATAAATGCTAAAATTACTAGAAAGTACCACACTCAAAACGAATTAATTAGTTTTTATATATGTTTGGAAAATTTTAGAAAAAATCTCCCCTATATAGACAAAAATAGGTACACCTAAGGTGCCAAATTTAAAGCTCCAAATTATTTTATTTGTCATAATGCTGTATATACTTTAAAAAAAAAAGTTACTCCACATCATTTTTCATAGGAATTGCAACGATTTTTAATTTTGTCATTTTTTTATTTTTTTAAAAAAATTGTCACATTGAAAGTGCTACATTTTCTCAAGTATTTGCCAGAGAATAATGAAATTTTCAGTGTTGCGCTTGGATAGAGGATATTTTTTTTTTCAAATTCAAATATTTCCAACTTCTATAACTTTTTCATGAATCATTTATGAGATATATTTCAAGATAGACAAAAGATTCTACTCGTTTCAAGCTTTAAAATGACACAAAAAATGAAGTAAATCGGTCCAGTAGAAGCCAAGATATGACAATTTAGATATTAAATTTTAAAACAATCTGGTCAAAAGGTCAACTTTCATGACCTCATATCTCGGCACCCTGAGGTCATAGAGGTGTGAAATTTTGGGTATCTACATTTCTCATAAGGGTCCTTAAGTGTACTAAGTATAAACAAAATCAGAGATGGTTGACATTTTTGGTGTCTGATTTGACATGGAATGACCCACAAGATAAAATATATATATATTTTGTCAGTTTTTAATGGCAATTCAATATACAGGGTGTTTGAAAACTTTCTGTACAAATTGTAATGGGGGATAGGCAACACCAAGACAAACCCTTTTCATCTATAAGTGTATGTCCGCTGACGTCACCATTCGGCGCGAGAGGGCGCTGCTGCAATTGGCTAAAAGGTGAAGTGGGCTAGACGCGCTTGCCGCGGGCATTCTTAAATCGGACGTGTTGAAACCACATTTGTCTACGAATAGCCACGGGAACATCTTCCAGCAGTTCCGGCAACGTTTCTTCAAGAAATATCCGATAAACCCACCCGTCGAGTCGGGCAGGCAGCAGGTACGGCCCAATCAACTTGCCATGGATGATACCCGCCCAAACATTGATGGCGAACCGTTCTTGATGAGCATGCACCCGTGTAGCATGTGGATTTGCGTGCGCCCACACGTGAGAATTGTGCATGTTAAACACACCCTCACGTGTGAAACAGGCCTCATCTGAGAACAGCAATATAAGCCGGAAAATTAGGCTGCACCGCTGTCTGCTGCAGAAACCAGCGTGTGAATTCCACACGAAGAGGGTAATCCCGAGGTTGTAATGCCTGGACACTCTGATGATGAAATGGATGTAACTGCTGCTCGTGCAACACTCCAGACCAGGTCGTGGTTCACACCGAGCATACGTGCAACACCTCGCGTGTTTGCGCTTGGATTGTCCTCAAATCACCGTAGGATTTCTTCTTCCATGTCAGGAGTGCGCACGTTTCTCTCCCGACCAGTGTCATGCATGGAATGTTCCAGTTTCTCACAGTTGCCGATGCAAATGCGCAAATGTTTGGTGGTTTGGCACACGTCTGTTTGGGAAGTGCTGTCGGTACAACCTCACAGCAGCTCTTCCATTTCCATTGGCAGCCCCATACACCATATGTATGTCAGCCATCTCAGCAGTCGTGAAGCGCTCCATGTTACGCGTACTACGTCTGATTTAAGAATGCCTGTGGCAAGCGTGAGTCTAGCCCACTTCACCTTTTAGCCAATTGCAGCGGCGCCCTCTCGCGCCGAATGGTGACGTCGGCGCCCTCTCGCGCCGAATGGTGACGTCGGCGGACATACACTTATAGACGAAAAGGGTTTGTATTGGTGTTGCCTATCCCCCATTACAATTTGTACAGAAAGTTTTCAAACCCCCTGTATAGTACTTGTTCAACTGCTTGTGACTGGGAGTAAAATCTAATATTAATCAAAATATTAATGATACAATAACAATTCACATCCTAAGGATAGACACATATAGTTAATGAGAAATAATACAGTAATGTCAAAGTTAAGTGGAGCTACAGACAGACATTTTTGTACCATGAATTCCATGGCTTAGAAGATATACAGCAGGACTATTGAATAGCTTGGATAACAATCCACAATAACTTTTCGATTGTTTGATTTTGTCAATGAAAGAATGGGTTTTCACCATATTCATGGGGATTGGTGATGATGTAATTCAGTTTTATGTCCTTTGCCCAACTATGGGCACCGCTGAGATGAGAAATATATTTATTACAATTGCCACAAGCAACCACATTGAGCTTCGCTGTTTTGGGTTACAAAGATTAGAGAGCTTAAATTCAAGTAGGCTAAATTAAATGGCTTTTTTTTTTTTCTTCACAATTTTTTTTTATTTTTCTGTTGTATATATCTATGGTAAAGAACATCTTTTTTTTTATATTTCCCCGTTATTTTTTTAGAACCTGGCCTCCCAGGCCCTAGCTTTTTTAAATGAATTGAATAACCTCTGTTAATAATAAAGTAAAATAATAATAAAGTAAAATGACATAAATAATTGTGAAGCTGGATTATTTATTTAATTTAATTTGGCCCTTAAGCTTTAGGTTTTACTGAGCTCTTATTAAAAATAAACAGCTAGTTATTAATTAATAATAAGTAAATAAGTATTATTAATAGTTAAAGTATGTAGCTATTAATCTTAGATTATCATTACTGACATGACAAATGCAAGGTCACCATTGAAGGTATTATGCTAATACCAAACAAAGAAACCAATACCTACATGAGAGATAAGAACTGAACAATCTCAAGAAATGTTTTTAATACTAGATTACACAGTAATACAAACGAGAAATTAATAAACAATAGTAATGGACATAATCCTGGGTTTTTGTTAGTATGCCATTATTTATTTGGATTTCAACTTGGTTTTAAACAAATTTACATTCACAATATTTTTTATATCAGCATTTAAGTCATTCCATAGTTTCAGCCCAATGAAAATGGTAGTTTTTGAGATGAAGACAATCTAAATTGAGGTATAACAAGCTTTGATCTATTTCTGGTCTGAAATGAGTAGATTTCTTGATGAGTTTAAACATTATAGCAACACACCTTGAAATTTTTTTCATGATATAATTTACATAATCACTCCATTGCAAACTCTTATCTAGCATTACACCAAGAATTTTGTTACAGTACACTCCTTTACAGTGATTCATCAACATTAAGTTCATCAAGATGTACATTTCTTTTATTAGTAAAAATCATGAAATTTGTTTTACTGGTATTTAGGAAGTGTTTATTGGTGGTCAACCATTTCATTACACTGATGAGTTCTGAATTAAATATATTCTTAGCTGAATTAACATCTTTGCAAGAAAAAGTCATAGTTGTATCATCTGCATACATTATGAAGTTCAGTATATCAGATGAATGTGAAAGGTCATATATATATATATATATATATATATATATATATATATATGAAAATTATTTCACGAAAGTAACACGTGAAAAATATTTATGATGAATAAAACTACGAAGGAAAGGAAACACAAAATGGTGCTCAAGCGCTTTCGTCTAATGACATCCTCAGGAACACTGAAGTACATAAAAGGGTTACAGCCTATATATACAGTGCCCGCGAAAAGTATCCAATCACTCAAGAAAATACAATATTTTCCCTTGATATTCAGAGACACGTAATTCACTTTCTATTTGTTCTAGCGACATCTGGTAACTTTGAGGTTGCTCGCTGATATGAGAGCTATCCAACGCATTCTCAAATTAGTGTTCTGGTAGCCTTCGTTGCGGGTGGCTGTGTCTCAAAGTTGTCAGATTTCACTGTTTGTGTAAATTTATTGATATTTTGTTATTTTTTACAGAAAGTGGTGTAAATAAAATTTATATATAATGTGTGCTAAAAAACAACTTAAGAGTGATTGTCGAGGTGCTATTGTTGCTTTGCATACATTGGGAAATCACAGAGACAGATAGCTAAGGAATTAAACATATCCCAAAGTACCGTTAATTTATGGGTTTCACGGGCTAAGAACAATGCCGGCCTAACCACGCCAGTCCCTAAAAACGATCTGGCAGACCGAGAAAAATAAATTCACGAACAGACAAACTTATGAAACGTTTAGTATTGAAAAACCCAACAATAACTGCGAAAGAAATAAAATTTAATATGAATAATTTGTTATCTGGTGTTTCTGAACGAACTATCCAGGAGCGGCTCCAAAAAGAACTCGGATTACCATCTCGCCATGCTGCTAAGAAACCGTTCATTAATGAAAAAATGCGTAAAAAACGTGTCGCATTTTGTAAAAAATATATTCATTGGACTGTTGATGACTGGAAGAAGGTTTTATTTAGTGATGAGTCGACATTTTTGACATTCAGAAGTTGTCCAAAAAGGTTCACCGGCCCATTGGCTCAAATAGGATGGACCCTAAATACACCCTAAAGACAATGAAACACCCTCCAAGTGTGATGGTTTGGGGTTGTTTCGGTTACTATGGGCGTGGAAACCTATATTTCTTCCGAAGAACACAACTATGAATGGTGCACGGTATTTAGCAATGCTACAGGATAAACTTCCAATGGCAATGGCAATCCAAAGGACAAAAACATACATGCATGATGGTGCACCATGTCACAGGGCCAAAATAGTGACAAAATGGATTACTGACAATAAATTTGATATTTTGGATTGGCCTGGTAATAGTCCAGATCTCAATCCGATAGAAAATATGTGGCTAATAATAAAAAATAAGGTTGAATGCCACGACACTGGCTCAGTCGAAAAATTACAAGAAGCCATCAAAAAGGTATGGTGCAAGGAAATATCAGTGGAAGTTTGTCAAAACTTGATTAAATCCATGCCAAAACGTCTAGAACAAGTCATCCAAACCAAAGGACAGATGACAAAATACTAATATAAGGTTAGTATACATTTAAACATTGTTTTTTATGTAAAAAATACAAATTTCCAGGGTGATCGGATACTTTTCGCGGGCACTGTAGGTTACAAAGAAAAAATAAATAAATAAATAACATATATATATATATTATATATACACATATATATGTGTGTATATATATATATATCCCCGCAAGGGGGTTCTAAGCTCGTGCTCTTGAGTGCTCTTTGTGCTCGTTTGTACGTGCTTGTTCCTGGAGGTTTCACGTGCGCCCTCCCGGCCCTAGCACCCAAGGATGATGGGGCTCGACCCTGCAGTCCTTGTCATCCTTGGTCTTTTTCCACTTCGACTGTCCCCTCCACCCTTTCTTTTTCCTCTGTCTTTCCTCTCACTTTTTCTTTGTTTTTCCGCTGAGATATGCCCTTTAAATAGAGGCGAATCGGTTCTTCCTGAACTAAAAAAAAAAATATATATATATATTATTATACATTTTTTTTTTTTTTTAGTTCAGGAAGAACCGATTCGCCTCTATTTAAAGGGCATATCTCAGCGGAAAAACAAAGAAAAAGTGAGAGGAAAGACAGAGGAAAAAGAAAGGGTGGAGGGGACAGTCGAAGTGTAAAAAGACCAAGGACTGCAGGGTCGAGCCCCATCATCCTTGGGTGCTAGGGCCGGGAGGGCGCACGTGAAACCTCCAGGAACAAGCACGTACAAACGAGCACAAAGAGCACTCAAGAGCACGAGCTTAGAACCCCCTTGCGGGGTATATACACACACATATATATATATATATATGTATATATATGTATATATATATATAAATGTAAAAAGTGAACAATGAACAATAGTTTTATGTTCGAATGTCCATTTTTACATAAGAACCAAAATCGCTTCACGCGAATTTGGATAATAATTTTACTTGTAGCTTCCTATTTTTGTTCATGTCACAACCCTACGATCTACCCTTTCTATGGTTTAGTCGTATCCATTTTCCATTTGTTATAAAAGTTATTATAATTAATTATGAATTGTCTTGCATCTCATCCCCGCCCCCATACGTCCATATTTTAGCTTGACCATTATCGTATGTAATTTTTATTAAATAATCATCTTTACTCGTGTCAATTTGTGAGACGCGAAGTTTCGTTCGAGAACGCGAAAAAACGTTCTCGTATTTTTTTTTTCATTTTTACTTTCAAGTGCGTTCAACCCTCGCAAGATATTCATAAATGCTTAGTAAGTTATCAGAAATTCCACTCATCACAGCATAATTTGAACGCTTCTAAGATAAAAAAGGTCTCCTTTCGCTCTGATTCGAATTTATAACATTATAGCATATTATTTCGTAAAATAAATTATCCCGTAAGTGCCATGTACTTTGTATTATATTTCTAACATCTTAATTGTCTATTAATATGAAACTGTAAAAACAAGACAAAGTTATAGTAACTGTTTAATTGTAATTAACTGTAATACTTTAAATTAACAATAACTTGTAATGTACTTTAATGAAACTGTAATGAACAATAACTTGTAATGTACTTCAGTGAAACTAATTAAATGTAATGATTTAATTTATAATGTAAGAATGTACTTTAATGGAATTGTAATTAAAACAATAATAAGTGAGTATGAATTAATTGGTAGTTGTAATCCATAATTGTAATTGTAATGAACCAAAATTAATACGTACTCAGTCATGTACTCAAAATTGTGCTTATGGCTATTACGAAATGATATTGCCGTCAAAAATGTAGAATCGGCGATACTGTTATTTTTATATTTTTTATTCTTTTTAGTTGAAATCATGTGTTTAAAAAGGGGGGAAATTTAACCTTCAATTGTCTCCCCCAAACATTAGACTATATTATGCATGTACTCGTAAAATTAGGACCATCTTCAGATTCGTGCTTCTGATTAGCACTTCATTTATTGCACTTCTGCATTAGACTTCTGATTAGCACTTCATCGTTGTACTTCAGATTAGCACCTCATTAGGAGGGGGCAGAGGCCCCTTGCCTCCTTAATATATTTTTAGATTCCGGCCTGAGCCATGGTCGAAAGAGGTCGAACCTCTACCCTTGTAATTCAGAGTACCAACTGTAATTTTTAAGAAGTAAACCACAGTAGAACAAGTCTATCTTTTTCCTTCGAGCCGTGCTCGCTTCAGAACTTAGTCAGAAAAGTCGATAATTTTAGTACAAGGGAAAGGATCCGAGAATTATTGAAAGAAAAGAATTAACAGAGTGTCGACCCCATAAGGCGACCGAAAAGAATTATAGAAAAGTATAAAGAAACATCCGTTGCAGCCTCCTAACCAGAACCCCCCGTCGAATCCGAACCGACTCAGGGCCATAAAGGGGGGGTTAACATATATATATATATATATATATTTAATAATATATATATATATATATATATATTTAATATATATATATATATATATATATATTTAATATATATATATGTTAACCCCCCTCTTTATGACCCTGAGTCGGTTCGGATTCGATGGAGGGGTTCTGGTTCGGAGGCAAGCAACGGATGTTTCTTCTTTATACTCTTCTATAATTCTTTCTAATTCTTTTCTCTCGCTTATTAATTCTTCTCTTTTTATAACTTGTCGACTTGACTGACTGAGTTCCTGAAGAGTACGGCTCGAAGGAAAAAGATAAAAACTTCTTTTACTGTGGTTTACTTAAAAATTACAGTTGGTACTCTGAATTTACAGGGGTAGAGGTTCGACCTCTTTCGACTATGACTCAGGCCGGAATCTAAAAATATATTAAGGAGGCAAGGGGCCTCTGCCACCTCCTAATGAGGTGTTAATCTGAAGTACAACGATGAAGTGCTAATCTGAAGTCTAATGCAGAAGTACAATAAATGAAGTACTAATTTTACAAGTACATGCATAATATAGCTTAAATGTTTTGGGGGAGGACAGTTGAAGGTTAAATTTCCCCCCTTTTTAAACACATGATTTCAACTAAAAAGAATAAAAAATATAAAAATAAAAAAGAACAGTAGTATCGCTGATTCTACATTTATGGAGGCGATATCATTTCGTAATAGTACAAATTTAGTACATGACTGAGTACATATTAATTTTGGTTCATTACAATTACGATTATAATTACTAATTAATTCATATTCACTTATTGTTTTAATTACAATTCCATTAAAGTACATTCTTACATGATAAATTAAATCATTACATTTAATTACAGTTTCACTGAAGTACATTAAAAGTTATTGTTAATTTAAAGTATTAGTTAATTACAATTAAACAGTTACTATAACTTTGTCTTGTTTTTACAGTGTTTCATATTAATAGACAATTAAGATGTTAGAAATATGATACAAAGTACATGGCACTTACGGGATAATTTATTTTACGAAATATGCTATAATGTTATAAATTCGAATCAGAGCGAAAGGAGACCTTTTTTATCTTAGAAGCGTTCGAATTCTGCTGTGATGAGCGGAATTTCGATAATTTAATCTCAGCATTTTTGAATATCTTGCGAGGGTTGAACGCACTTGAAAGTAAAAATGAAAAAAATAATACGAGAACGTTTTTTCGCGTTCTCGAACGAAACTTCGCGCCTCACAAATTGACACTAGTAAAGATGATTATTTAATAAAAATTACATACGATAATGGTCAAGCTAAAATATGGACGTATGGGGACGGGGATATGGTCGAATAATAGTTATATTTATACTACATAACATAAATAATGACTTCTATAGGGTGTACAGTTTTTATTATGATGATATATCTAGTATCCAATGTATGAAAATTTATATATGATGAAGGGAAAATGTGACATCATAGTTATTGAATTTTTACGTATAGTACGAATCATTGTTAGGAAGATTTACAAGAACAAATTAGAGACAGAGTGGGAAACGTAAAGAGAATAAAGTTATTTTATGACGTCATAGTGCATAAGTCATTATTACAAATCGAAATTCTATCCAAAACTCGCTTCTGCGATTTTGGCTTATGTAAAAATGGACAATGAATTCATATAATGATGGTGTAGGAATTGTTCATTGTTCACTTTTTACATTACTCCCCTTTTAAAAATGATATTTATACAATAATTTAATAGGGTACCATTAATACAATACAAATGGGAAAATAACATCCTAACAGGGTACCATTAGTTACAATACAAATTTTATACAGAACGATTTCGCGTGGTCGAGTACAATGCAGAGTATCCAAATTTTTAAAATGACACTTGCTTACAAAATATAAAAAAATCAAAGATTAATACTTTAATTTAGATAAACAATTAAGCTAGACAAAGAATGATATTGTAAAATTTTTAGCAAAATTTTATTTATTTTTTTTTCTGTGGGGAAAATTACATTCACAATGAATAGGTGAGGGAAAAATATAAATCGTACAATCTATAAACTAATTTTTATTGACTAGTGTAGGTAAAAATAGAATTACGTAATGGATGATGTATAGACCTGTGGTCAAATGTGTAGGGATTTGGAAGTTTTTTTTTTTTTTTTTTTTTTTTTAATTAACAAAGTTTAATAATGATGTATAATAATTTAAGATGGGTTTAGGGTTATATATATATATATATATACATTTACGTTAAGGAATAGATAAAACAACTTAATAAATGCATGAACGAGAATTTATATATAGTAAGCAAAAATTATTAAGATTATAACGATGATGTTTGCATACGAGTTTTTAATGCAAAAGCGACTGAAGGGACGGAACGTAAATGAATTCGAATATGTGTCAAAAGTAATAAAATTCAATTAGGATTATAGATTTTACATAATTAATTAGTTACACGTATAAGGTAATTAAAAAAAACGAACTTAGAGGACTTACAATTAATGAAAGTACATCTCACGGTTTTAAAAATTGAATTTTCTCTCAATTAATTTCGACAACTAAAATTCATAGCCATATACTGTAGTAGTATGTCAATTTGACTATAATTTTCGTTTGATACCTTACAAATGGTACAATAACAATTTAAGGACAGTTACTCACGATTAATTGAACAAAATAAAAATAAAAATACAAATTAAAAAACATAAATCAATTATTGTCATTATTATTATTATTATTTATTATTATTATTATTATTATTATAAAATTCTAAATTACAGGTATCGTTTTTCATTAAAAATTATTTTTATATAATAAAAAAAATATTAAAAAGGTTTTAATAATTTTTGCTTGTTAAGTAGAAAAATCATACTTTTTCGTTGAATGTTGATAGAATTTGAATTTTGATTTTTTTAATCTGAAGACTTGTTTGCATATAGACAAATACATCTGTTTTATTGTGTAGAAGTTTTATTAAAATTAAATGACTGAAATTTAGGGTATGTGCGGTCATACGGGTAAATTTCCCGATCGTACAGAGCAGGATAAATTAGGTACATGATCGATTGTTACGCTATTTCTGTCATCATATAATCAAAATAATTATAAAACTCGTTAAAAACTTTTGTAAAAACGGTTTTGGTCATTGCGTTCAACTGGGGTTGGGGTGTTAAAATAAAAATAAAATAAAAAAAACAAAGTTTGGAGTACTACATTCGGGGGAATTAAGTGACTAAGCGGGGGATATAAGTCTGAAATTGACAATAAGTTTTTCGTTTGCTTGTCACACTACTTAGAACAAAAATTAAAAAAGTTCAAACAAAATGGAGGGACGGCATGTTCCTCATATACATTACGATAATTATCCAAATCGTTACAACCTTTGTACAAATAATAAATTACATAACTATATATTTATATACAATGCATGAAAAGGGAAAGACAAATCAGTGAATTTCCGTCTTACAAACAAAGAAAAAAGGTTAAACTAAAGACGCAAATCGGTCAATTCAGGTTGAATTTAATTCTCAAAAAAAAGAGGTTGAATTAAATTCTATTGAACAACAAAAAAAAGGTTGAATTCAATTGACTGCATTGAAAACTAACTTGGGACATGGAATAAATCTCTCTGACTTCAAATAAATCTCTCTGACTTCAAATAAATCTCTCTGACTTCAAATAAATCTCTCTGACTTCAAATAAATCTCTCTGACTTCAAATAAATCTCTCTGACTTCAAATAAATCTCTCTGACTTCAAATAAATCTCTCTGACTTCAAATAAATCTCTCTGACTTCAAATAAATCTCTCTGACTTGAGCTCTATCAAGTATTCTGAAACTGAAAATGAAACTACTGACTTGAACTCTTATCAAGTAGTATCTTGAAACTTAACTAACTTGAAACAGCTTCAAGTATTTCTATAAATCTCTAAACTCTCTAAACTCTGTAAACTCTCTCTCTCTCTCTCTCAATTTGCAAGTCAATTCAATTCAGTATTTGAAAAAAAATTTGCAAACAAAAAATAAAAAAAATGTAAACAATATTTCATTCTAATGTACGGGAAGGTACATAAAATAAAATTATTCTATACTGAATATAACAGTGAAAATAACTGAAATTAACTCTGTCACAATAAACTCTGTCACAATAAACTCTCTGTCACAATAAACTCTCTGTCACAATAAACTCTGTCACAATAAACTCTGTCACAATAAACTCTGTCACAATAAACTCTGTCACAATAAACTCTGTCACAATAAACTCTGTCACAATAAACTCTGTCACAATAAACTCTGTCACAATAAACTCTGTCACAATAAACTCTGTCACAATAAACTCTGTCACAATAAACTCTGTCACAATAAACTCTGTCACAATAAACTCTGTCACAATAAACTCTGTCACAATAAACTCTGTCACAATAAACTCTGTCACAATAAACTCTGTCACAATAAACTCTGTCACAATAAACTCTGTCACAATAAACTCTGTCACAATAAACTCTGTCACAATAAACTCTCTGTCACAATAAACTCTCTGTCACAATAAACTCTCTGTCACAATAAACTCTCTGTCACAATAAACTCTCTGTCACAATAAACTCTCTGTCACAATAAACTCTCTGTCACAATAAACTCTCTGTCACAATAAACTCTCTGTCACAATAAACTCTCTGTCACAATAAACTCTCTGTCACAATAAACTCTCTGTCACAATAAACTCTCTGTCACAATAAACTCTCTGTCACAATAAACTCTGTCACAATAAACTCTCTGTCACAATAAACTCTCTGTCACAATAAACTCTCTGTCACAATAAACTCTCTGTCACAATAAACTCTCTGTCACAATAAACTCTCTGTCACAATAAACTCTCTGTCACAATAAACTCTCTGTCACAATAAACTCTCTGTCACAATAAACTCTCTGTCACAATAAACTCTCTGTCACAATAAACTCTCTGTCACAATAAACTCTCTGTCACAATAAACTCTCTGTCACAATAAACTCTCTGTCACAATAAACTCTCTGTCACAATAAACTCTCTGTCACAATAAACTCTCTGTCACAATAAACTCTCTGTCACAATAAACTCTCTGTCACAATAAACTCTCTGTCACAATAAACTCTTTCACTAAAAAAAGTGTATCAGTGTTTTGTGTTAAATTCTGGCTCCATACTAAATATTAACTGTTAATAATACTGATTTTTCAAATGTTTATAAATTTCTTAAAAAAACAACTCTTACTTAAGATTCCTACGGCGAAATCCTTTGAGACTTGTCCTGAAGACGTCTTGCTGGCTACTTGTTCCTGGATGAAAACTAGGCGTGAAGAACTTGGAGTCGTGACACACCGGTTCAAGGGTGGATGTTACGAACTAGAAGTCGTGACACGCCGGTCAACTGGTTTTATCCTGGTGCAGGGTAATTTCTATCTTCGCCAAAGAGTGGCCTCTTCTTAAAATAATCTTCTTAAAATCTTCTTTTTATCCTGATGCAGGGTAATTTCTATTCTTGGCCAAAGAGTGGCCTCTTGTTAAAATCTTCTGGTTAAAATCTTCTTGTTAAACATCTGGTTAAAATCTTCTAATCCTGGCAAGGGTCTGGGGTGTCTCGTATAAACGAGGCGTTCTTGTTAAGGGGCAAGGGGCCTCTGCCCCCTCCCCTGCAGCGAGGCTGCAGGCCAAAGAAGTCTCGTAATGAAGTTCTCTGATGAAGTCTTATGCAGAAGTGCAATAAATGAAGTAGTCCTAATTTTACAAGTACATGCATAATATAGCTTAAATGTTTTGGGGGAGGACAGTTGAAGGTTAAATTTCCACCCTTTTTAAACATGATTTCAACTAAAAAGAATAAAAAATATAAAAATAAAAAAGAACAGTAGTATCGCTGATTCTACATTTATGGACGCGATATCATTTCGTAATAGTACAAATTTAGTACATGACTGAGTATGTATTAATTTTGGTTCATTACAATTATAATTACTAATTAATTCATATTCACTTATTATTGTTTTAATTACAATTCCATTAAAGTACATTCTTACATGATAAATTAAATCATTACATTTAATTACAGTTTCACTGAAGTACATTAAAAGTTATTGGTAATTTAAAGTATTACAGTTAATTACAATTAAACAGTTACTATAATTTTTTCTTGTTTTTACAGTGTTTCATATTAATAGACAATTAAGATGTTATAAATATAATACAAAGTACATGGCACTTACGAGATAATTTATTTTACGAAATAATATGCTATAATGTTATAAATTCGAATCAGAGCGAAAGGAGACCTTTTTTATCTTAGAAGCGTTCGAATTCTGCTGTGATGAGCGGAATTTCGATAATTTAATCTCAGCATTTTTGAATATCTTGCGAGGGTTGAACGCACTTGAAAGTAAAAATGAAAAAAATAATACGAGAACGTTTTTTCGCGTTCTCGAACGAAACTTCGCGCCTCACAAATTGACACGAGTAAAGATGATTATTTAATAAAAATTACATACGATAATGGTCAAGCTAAAATATGGACGTATGGGGGCGGGCATATGGTCGAATAATGTTATATTTATACTACATAACAAATAATGACTTCTATAGGGTGTATAGTTTTTATTATGATGATATAAATTTTCATACATTGTATACTAGATATATGTTAACCCCCCCTTATGGCCCTTTGTCGGTTCGGATTCGAAGGGGGTTCTAGTTAGGAGGCTGCAACGGATGATGCTTCTTTATACTTTTCTATAATTCTTTTCGGTCGCCTTAGGGGGTCGACACTCTGTTAATTCTTTTCTTTCAATAATTCTCGGATCCTTTCCCTTGTACTAAAATTATCGAATTTTCTGACTAAGTTCTGAAGCGAGCACGGCTCGAAGGAAAAAGATAAAAACTTCTTAAAGTGTGGTTTACTTCTTAAAAATTACAGTTGGTACTCTGAATTACAAGGGGTAGAGGTTCGACCTCTTTCGACCATGGCTCAGGCCGGAATCTAAAAATACTTAAGTTAAGGAGGCAAGGGGCTTCTGCCCCCTCCCGATGAAGTGCTAATCTGAAGTCTAATGAGAAGAGTTTTAATAATGAAGATTAATCTAGAAGTGTCTTAAATGAAGATGGTACATGCATAATATAGTCTAATGTTTGGGGGAGACAATCGAAGGTTAAGTTTCCCCACTTTTTAAACACATGATTTCAACTAAAAAGAATAAAAAATAAAAAAATAAAAAAGAACAGTAGTATCGCCGATTCGACAATTATGGAGGCGATATTATTTCGTATTAGCACATAAGCACAATTTTGTGTACATGACTGAGTACGTATTAATTTTGGTTCATTACAATTACGATTACAATTATGGATTACAACTACCAATTAATTCATATTCACTTATTATTGTTTCAATTACAATTCCATTAAAGTACATTCTTACATTATAAATTAAATCATTACATTTAATTAGTTTCACTGAAGTACATTATAAGTTATTGTTCATTACAGTTTCATTAAAGTACATTACATCAATTACATTATATTAAAGGATTACATTTAATTACAATTTTAGCAAATTGTTAATTGACATATCTACTACTGAAATAATCTAAATAGGTGATACCATTCATAAATGAAGGGGAGTTAACCGTTGTTCTATATTTATAGTTAACAATAATTACGCCAAATTATGTTAAATAATATTAGAACATGGTTGGTTATCAGAGTTTGAAAGTCTAATTAGCCAACGATGAGGAAAGCGGAGGAAAATACGATATTTATGATAACGTAATACATAAGTAATACGGAATTTGAATGACAGTTAGGTAGAAATAGTAAGTACAAGTAATGAGAACGGGGATAACTATGTGACGTAAGCCGATAACGAACTAGTGGCCAGGCAGAGAAACAATACAGTATATTATAATAACACATGATAATGTTATAAATTCGAATCAAAGCGAAAGGAGACCTTTTTTATCTTAGAAGCGTTCAAATTATGCTGTGATGAGTGGAATTTCTGATAATAACTTACTAAGCATTGTCTAGAGTTCACCTCGGGAGGTCAAATAATTAAAAATAAAAATGAAAAAAATAATACGAGAACGTTTTCGAACGAAGGCAAAAGTTTTGCGTTTCATAGATTGACACGAGTAAAAATACTGATAAGTTGATAGGGCATAAGTAGACAATAGGTAGATGAATGAATAAGTAATAAAATTAATAAAGGATAGCGGTCAAGCTAAAATATGGACGTATGGGGGCGGGGATGAGATGCAAGACAATTCATAATTAATTATAATAACTTTTATAACAACTGAAAAATGGATGATGGATACGACTAAACCATACAAAGGGTAGATCGTAGGTTTGTGACACGAACAAAAATAGGAAGCTACAAGTAAAATTATTATCCAAACTCGCGTTAAGCGATTTTGGTTCTTATGTAAAAATGGACATTCGAACATAAAACTATTGTTCATTGTTCACTTTTTACATATATGATGAAGGGAAAATGTGACGTCATAGTTATTGAATTTTTACGTATAGTACGAATCATTGTTAGGAAGATTTACAAGAACAAATTAGAGACAGAGTGGGAAACGTAAAGAGAATAAAGTTATTTTATGACGTCATGGTGCATAAGTCATTATTACAAATCGAAATTCTATCCAAAACTCGCTTCTGCGATTTTGGCTTATGTAAAAATGGACAATGAATTCATATAATGATGGTGTAGGAATTGTTCATTGTTCACTTTACATATAATATATATATATATATATATATATATATATATATATATTTAATATATATATATTTAATATATATATATTTAATATATATATATATTAATATATATATATATATAATATATATATATATTAATATATATATATATATATATATATATATATATATTAATATATATATATATATAATATATATATAATATTAATATATATATATATATAATATATTATATATATTAATATATATATATATATTTAATATATATATATATAATATATATATATTTAAATATATATATATTTAATATATATATATATATATATATATTTAATATATATATAATATATATATTTAATATATATATTTAATAATATATATTTAATATATATATATGTATATTTAATATATATATATGTATATTTAATATATATATTTAATATATAATAATATGTATATTTAATATATATTTAATATATATAATATATATTTTATATATAATATATATATTAGGGTGACACTTATTTTCGAAAGTTTGAATTTTTATCGGGACGGGCGCGTTTCTGGTTCCATTTTGTCAAAAAATATCGTGTAAATATTTTTGAAATAAAACAATATTTAGAACTGCCTCAATACGGTCAAAGTTTGTATATTTTCTCGAAAAGTAGAAATTTTAGATCATGATGTTCTATGCCTCTAGCAAATAAAATATCACTTCTAGTTTGTTCAAGCTACTAATCTTGACCTAAAACATATAACTGGACTTCATACTTTCAACTCTAGGTCCCCCTCAACTCGAGTATTAGCCCCTCAAGGGGGGGGGGTATCATGGGCGCCCATCTCCCTCTCATTGTTGCCTACTTTGCAGAGGTCACGGTGGACTTGCGGGCGGTTGGGAAGTCACAGCGGTGCTTCTCGACCACTTGTAAGAGGAACTGCCTTTGGTCTTCACTCTTGGTAAGGGCCAGGTTGAAAGACTGCATCAACGCCACCCCGCGCTCCGCGAAGTCATTGACAACTTGAAGGGCCTGGACTCGGCGGGATGCGGCGATGAAGGCTGGGTCCGTCCGCCACTCCTCCGGATCCTTGAGCAGGAAGGCGGTGCTGATGTCCAGAACCTTGAAGAACTCCTTTGATGTAGTCGTTGTGAACTTGGCCAATGTATTGTTGGCGATTGAGGCGGTGGACAGGTCCACATTGATACGCCGCGGGGGATCCTCCGATCCTTCCTCTTCTTCCATCGCTTTAATCATCTCCCGCTTTGTCGCCAAGTCGATACCCTCGTCGAAGATGGCCAGGGTGACGAGGCGCTCGCTCAAGTACCATAGGTGCCTGGCGAAGACTGTCGCCGTCGCCTTGGCCACCGCTGAGTCCGGATAATAGACGAGGGCCTTGAGCAGCGCGAGGTCCGCGGCTGGGGCCGTTGCCGGGAGCGGCGCTTTGTACCAGGCCGTCACGTAGATGGACACGGCGAAGATGGTGAATCGCCGGATTCCAGCCGCTTCGCCTGACGACATCTGAAACTGTTCCCGGAACAGGAACAGTTTGATGGCATAGATGACTTTTGCCATCCAGCGCGCGCGATGGAAGGCGCCGGGACGAGCGAACCGGGCATCCCGCTTGTTCGGACCGCCCAGCACAATTACAGAGAGCTCCAGAAGTTCCCTGTAGTCATCACGTGGATGTTGACCGTCGAGGAGGCGGCTGAATTCGATCAGCAGGTCGTCGCGGGCGTCCTTCAGGTGCTGCGGCATGGTTCCATCCTCGAAGGGCTTCGCTTTGGTTTGATCGATGAAGTCCCACTGGGCGGCGAATCGTTTGAACAGGAGGATGTCAGGACCAGTAGAGGGACCGAGGCACGCCGTGAATGCCTTCTCGCACACCAGTTCGTGGATGTGGTGGCGGCAAGCCAAATGAAGCACTGTCTTCTCGAGTTTCTGCTCAATGATATAGCAAGCTCCTCCTGAGAGTCCTGTGTTTGAGGCGGTGGTGTCAAAAGAGAGGGCACAGATCCGTCCCTTGATGTCCCAATCCTCGAGGGCAGAGAGGACGGCTTCCGCCATGGCGCGGCCGGTGCCGTCGGGGAGGCTGGGCACAGCCAGAAGCTTGTCGACGTTCTCCCCAGACACCAGAACTGGAAGGCGATCTTCAGCAGGGCCTCCGTCAGCCGCTGGTACGATTTTCCCGTCCCAGTGAACGGTCAGCGGCACAGTAGGATGGAAGGCTGCCTTCATTTCCGCTGCTGCCATAGCACGGAACTTTGCTCGGTCGCGGCGGGAGGATTCGCGGTTCAAGACCAGCTCCTCAGGGTCGTGGCCCAAGCTCCTCGCAGCCGCCGACAGCAAAAAAACACCTCGGTCGGTAAGTTTCGTCCGATCCATCGTTGCGGAGAGATCAGGGGTGATCATCTTTTTCGACGCGCGGAATCGCTTGGGTGGTAAAGGGGTCGTAGATGCTTCTGCATTCGACGTGGACGGGCCCGGGAGAGAGAGCTCTTCCTCTTCTTCTCGGCGACGACGCCGTGTCGGTGACCGAGTCGGGCTGCTTGCACCTGAGCTGGAGCTCGATGCCAGTTCGACGAGTTCTTCTCGGCTCTCTCTGTTCGCCCTTTCATCATCTTGCCAGCGGCTCCTTTCCGCTTCCTGTCTCCTCGCACGCTCCTCCTCAGTGTGCAGCGTCATGTCACGTGTGGAGGAGATGCGGCCGCGCCGCACCTCGGCCCTTTGTCCCGTCAGGAACTCCCTGTCGTCTTCGATTGTGATCATCGACATCGCCTGTTCGTGTGCGATGTCGAAGAGGCGGTCAATGGATGAGAGGAACTCGGCTCGTTCCTGATTTGGGTCCACAGTGCGCCGTTTCGAGTTCTTGTTCAGAGCCCGCCACTTCTCGTACATTCGGAGAACCTTGTCCCTTGCGCGTTGGTCTTTCTGCGTAGGAATACGGGACCGCTCCCAGAATTCCTTGACTGCGGTCACTGTCTCAGCGGCTGCTTCCTTGATCGGCTTCTTGACGTCAAGGTGAAGGTGGAAAAAGTACTGAAGCGCCTGCTTTCCCGTAGGCAGCATGCTTCCTGTGATGCTGTGGTCCACGGTCCCCAGGAGATAGACTGCTGTTTTAGATCTTGTTGCCGAAGCCATCACGTCGTTTCAGAACTCACTGAAAAAGAGAATGAAACACTGTTAGTGTTGGCAAAACTCGTCCCAACCCATTTTCTACTTAGAATAACATGTTCTTTCGCCTGTATCAATATTTGGATAAACTCGTGTTACACCCTGTATAATACCTCATTTTAGTCTTCTGTACACCAGTGCGGAAGACTAAACCAACGACTCTGACCGTCCGTCTGTCTGTCTGTTATCATTTTTCAACTCAGAAACTACAGCAGCTATCGAAACGAAAACTAACATGATAACAGAACGCCATGAGTACTTTTCGACAAAAAGTATAAATTTTGACCTCGTTGAGGCAGTTCTAATTATTATTTTATTTCAAAAATATTTTACACACAATGTTTTAGACGGAATGACACCAGAAATGCGCCCGTCCTGATAGAAATTCCAAAAAAATGAAAAACACCCCAAA